>ML793067.1:129627-224740 GCA_009831015.1 Picea engelmannii
GCACAGTTAGATTGATGATTAATCATAGCTTCATTTGAAGCCTTGTTTAAGGATATCATATTATCTAGTTTCCTTATGTATGCACATTCTTCATCACATGTGATTCTTTCCAATATTTGATTGAGTGTAGCATTAGTTTCTTCTTGACAATTTATAGTATCGTTTGTTTGTTGTTCCTTTTCATGTATGCAGAGTGAAAGACACTTTTATGATGGGGATACTTTATTGTACTTGCAATATTTGGATTATTTGTTGAGATTTTAATTGTTATGATTCTCTTGCTTCGAGGACCTTCTTTAAACTTCATTATTCTTACCCATAAAATGTCTTTCATCGCATACTCATCTTTAGCAAATTCTTCTTTTCCATCATTGTTGTCATTTCATGGAAATTATTCTTTGGTAATAGTGTGAGATTAAAATCCATACCTCTACCCATTTGTGCATAAGCATGTTTTTTTAACCTTTGTCAGTTTTTAAGAGGCCCATGTGAAGATTTTTTGGTTTCTTTAATGATTTTTTAGTTTTTTAAATGTAATTTTTGAAAAAAAAATGATTGTTTATTGACAGCTTGTAACACATTATTTATCATCGTGTTATTCATCATTTTCCATTATTATATCCCTAACATTGAGTGAGGATGTCATTGTAATTTTTATTTGGTCACATTAACATTGAGGCAAGATGCTATTGTAACATTTATTTGGTCAATTTTTTTTATTGAAGTGTATATTAAAGGATGATGTTGGGATGTAATATTTACTTGGTCAACTATATGTACAATAATTTGTCAACAATTTATGAAGGGTTGTCTTGTTATACACCACATTTTCTTCTTTGTATCCCTTGTCAAGTTTAAGGCATGATTTTAACGTTGTCGTGATTAATCTTCTTTGTATGGTTTATGTCCATTTAAGGGGCATCTTGTCATTTTGTTTGATTATTTTTGTAAACTAATAGTGGTTAGCCTATGCTCATATGGTTTGTTAGTGGATGAATTAAGAGCAATTAGTGGATACATTAAGAGCAATGTGTAGCCTATGCACATATGAGATCCCATAATGTCGCCATAGTAACCAAGGATCAAGTTATTTGATTAATGTACAACATTGTTATTCATATGGTATGAATGAATCTAAACATATTTATAGCATTCATGATGATGATGATGATGATGATGATTACCGTCCACTGATACCGAAGTGGTCTATCGGACCTTAAGAGGGTAAGGGATTACTTGCAATTTGTTATAATTTTTTTTATGTGCTTGAAAATCATTGAGAGAAGCTTTCCAACATCACCATAGTTTTGTTGAGTTAAAAGGTTAGGAAGGTTGGTAGTGTGACAAATATTTTGAAATTGATATCTAATTTGGGTATAGGTTGGGCAATCTAAGAGAAAGTTCTTTTCATATTCAACCATCTTAGTGTCACAAAGGTGACACTCTTTCATCCCAAGGCATTTTAGGAATTGACCAACACTTAGTTTCACTATGGAGCTCATGAGAATTTTTTCTTATATTAACAAGGATTATTTTTTTCTTTACACTTGTCAAGACAAAGAGATAATTTTGATCTTCTAGATTTGGGTTAATTACCTCCTTGTAATACATTAATTTTCTTTTTTCCTCTAACTCTATCACACCACATTTTCTCCTCAAATTTCAATTTAATATTATTTTTATTAGTATCTTTATTATGCAAAATAGTCTCTTCCATGATCCCCCAATGGCTTAGCCAAGCATGGGAATCTTTATGCCATCCTTGCTTGAGCCAAAGGTGGTTAAGGCTGGAGTTTGAAGAAATTTTGGGAAGCCTCTTATCTTCCATGTTGTTTAACTTGTTCTTATACATTAGGTACCTAGTCATATTACGTCTAAGAGGAGGATAGGATAGGGCGTGTTTCCTTTAATTTTGAGATTAAAGGTTATAAAATTATTTTGGATTTGCTCTATCTTTCTACATGATTCTCAAGAGATACTTCATCCCAAAAATTCACATCCATATAGAATAACAGACATAACAATATCCTCAAAGAGGAGTTTCTTCTTATCCCATATCCAAATATAGACTGATTTACAATTGTTTTCAAGCCTATAATAAACTTTCCATCCTCCAATTATCCTTTTTTCAATGTTATAATTCCAATTGAGCTTGTGGTGAATATTGATACCAAGATATTTGTATGAAGTTACTTCCTCCAAGTTGTTGTTGTCATATACGAAGGTATCATAAGTGATATTATTTGATTTAATGATCATGAATTTAGTCTTGTCAGTACTAACAGTCAAACCCATATTTGAGAAAATATCCTTGAGGATCCTTAGTTGATTTCCAAGATTTCGGGGGCTCCTCTCCATAAGAATGATATCATCAGCATAAAGAAGAATATTGACTACTATACTAGTGAGAGTAGGGCCGACACAATCTACTTCTTCCAAAAAATATTCTAACTTGTCAATGCATATTGCAAAAAGGGTAGGGGACAATGGACATTCTTGCTTGACTCTAATATTGCAGTTAATTTCTTTCGAATAGCCCACAATGTTCTTAAAATTGGAAATAACGTTCTTATACAACCTTATTGCAACAAACCTCAACTCCAAAGACACGTTGATCTCTTCCAACCTATCCCAAAGGTTTTTCCTGGGAACCATGTCAAAATATTTTCTAAAGTCAACAAAGAAACAAAGAAGATTGGTTTTAGTATTGCATAAATATTTTGCAATGATCCTAAAGGTAACAAGATGGTCCACAGTTGAATGATATCTCCTAAATTTGGTTTGGCCTTTAGCTCTTTTGCTGCAACTTTCTAGCTATAGGCTAATCTTCTTTTCCAAAATAATTATGTATAGTTTTGATAAAATAGGGTTAATCATAATGGTCCTGTAATTAGAGGGAATGTTTCTATCCCCATTTTTAAAAATAGGAACAATGAGGCTGCACATCCATGGTTTAGGGAATCCCTTCTTGATTGCTAAATTGAAGAGATTGTGTATGTGAGGGATGAGGATAGGCCCTCCGATTTTAAAAATTTCAGATTTGTAGTCTTCAATATCCTTAGCTTTCCCATTTGCAATTTCTTACCCCTGAACTCAATGTCATTCAAAGAAAAAACTTCATCCCATGTAGGGACAATAGGGATAATGTCCATGGCATTACAAAACTCGTAAATACTTTTAAGGTAGGAATTCAAGTCCCTTAAGGGAATCATATTATTTTCTTTAGGATTGCAGATCATAATTTCCCTCTAGAACTTCTTAGGATCCATCTTAGATAGTTGTGAAATTCGCTCTTGCCTTTTATTGATATAATACCTTTTTTTCTCTTTTAATTAGGGATTTGTACATATTGATCTTATCAAGTTTTAAGGACTCATTAGAAGCATCCCTAATGGATTTTCTAGCAATTTTACATTATTTATCATAGCAAGGGTTGGTTGTTCTATTATAATTTTTACATGACACCTCAAAAGAGAACTTTTTAATAGAAGTGGAAAGGGTAGTTGTAAAATTATGGTAGAGGTATTCAATGTTGTCCTTACAAGTTAGGAGATGTAATTCACTATTTAAATCCTTTAAGAAAATATCAAATTTACTTTTGTTTCCTTTGATGATTAGAGTTATCTTCAATTGTGCTTCTATGCATGGAAAAGTTTAGAGTTACGGTTAAAATTCTATGATGAGAGTTAGGTTCATGGTCATTTAAAAGATCAAAAGTTAGATATGAGATATCACATAATCCATGACACTAATACCTAGTCCATGAATACAATTCATCTGGTTGGAGTTTGGCCACTTCATTACTCCATTGTGAATGATTAGGTCTTGATATTTGCATAGCTTGACCAACTTAGTACCAAACAAATTCTCAGTTAAGTCTAAAGCTTCTTTTGTAGCTACTAACTAAAACTAAGTCCTCATCTAGCCATAAAAGATTAGGGTTAAAATCATTACTTAAAATAATAGCTTGGTTAATTGTAGTTCTCATATCAAAGTCTCCTAGCATAAAGATATTGCCTTCATTTCTCATGATATATATATATATATATATATATATAATATTTTAATATATATTATTATATTTTATAATATTAATATATTATAAAATGTTTTAATATATTAAAAAATATATATAGTTTTGAATATGTTATGTTTTGATTGGCTATCAAGAACTCAAAATATATATATATATATATATATATATATATATATATATATATATATATATATATAATTTTTTTAAACAATAGCTACATAAAACTAGTTAAAAACAAAACCATGACTTTGGAATATTAGGTAGTTATTAACCTATATATTCTCCTCCCTATCACCATCAACATGACTCATTCGTCCGCCTTGATCCACTAAGCTTTTCCAGAAAGAAAGAGAAAATTTGTATGCGTGATTTTAACGTCACATAAAATTGGATCCAAACGATCCTTTGACATGCATTCCATCAGCTCCTTCGAGCTCCAACGCACAATCTATTACATTGCATGATGCTCTTATGTTAATAAGTGGTGTATTTGTTTGTTCCTTCTATTATAATCAGCTAAAAACAAAATATTACTTTGATTACATACTTCTCTCCATCTCGATCTTCGTTTGGCCACTATCATATGCATACAAACTAATAGCGGCTACAATGGAAAAATATTCTCACCGGATTGAATATTGTGATACCATCAATGAGGAAAGTAGGGAAGCAATCAATGCGCCACTTTTACGAATGCTGCTGCCTCTGTTGAATGCCAATGGAGAAGCCTATATACCTCAATTTGTCTGGCTCGGATCCAGTATTAAAAGATGAAGAATGTTTGTTATGCATTAGCCCTAATATTTATCTCACATTGACATGGGACATTACAGATGCAAGTCCATTACCACAGTTTTGTTGGTAATGGATGCAGTCTTGTCAATCATGTGACATGATGCAATCTATTTGCAGTTTTCTTTTCTGTCGGCTAGTGTTTAGATATAGATTGATAATGCATGCAAAATGCATGAGTAGTTTTCTAAAATAAATTGTTGTAAGCTTTCAACCAGGAGGAGCTAACTATTTGTTCTACGAGGCTATGTATTGTTATAAAGATCAAGGTTGATCACACTTGAACTCAACCTTTTTGTGCAACTACCTGAATAATAATTTCTTCTTTCTTTATGCATGGATTGTAAACATAATTCTATGATATTGTGATTTAATTGTTTGCTATATTGTTATACTATTCTAATTGAATGATCATGTACTCCATAGATAGGCCTACATAGATCCTTCACTTGGTATCAGAGTTGGTTGTTGTTTTAGGGTAATCATGTCAAACTATAATTCATTGCCCATTCCAGAATTTAATGGAAATGATTATCATTATTGGTGCATCAAGATGATGGCCTTTTTGTTAGGGAAATATATATGGGAGATTGTAGAAATGGGCTATGCAGATTAGACCACTCTTAGTGCAAAAGATAGAGTAGCTAAGAAAGAATCTAGAAAGAAGAATGCTCAAGCTTTATTTCATATTCAAATTGCTCTTGATAAAACTATGTTTCCAAGAATTGCAGGTGCAAAGACAACAGGCAGACTCTACAAGAAGCTTACCAAGGCAGTGATCAAGTCAAAGTTGTCAAGCTACAGACATTGAAAAGAGAATTTGAAGATGCAAGAAGCTGAAAATGTAAGTAATTATTGTGTGAGAGTAAAAGATGTAAATAAAATGGCTAATCTTGGAGAAATTGTGGACAAAGAGGTTGTGATTAAAAAGGTGTTGAGGTCTCTAACACCAAGGTGAAACCATGTTTCCATAATCATTGAAGAAATCAAGTATTTGTCTACTCTTCAGTTTGATCACCTAGTTGGATCTCCTATGTCTCATGAAGAAAGATTGATAGATTCATTTGGAGAAAGTGGTGAGAAATCTTTTTCTTCAAAATTGCAAATTACAAAGAATGAATATGCCAACACTAGCAACAAAAGAAACCAAAGCCAAGGTAGAGGTCAAAATCAGAATTATCCAAGAGGAAGAGGTGGCTCAAGAGGAAAAGGTAGAGGCAGATTTGATAAAAGAAATATTGAGTTTTATTATTGTAAAAGGTATGACAACTTTGAAAGTGATTGTAGATTAAAAGAAGGTAATAATAACAAAGGTGTTAATTATGCTCAAGAAGGTGATGTCCAAACAATTTGTTTTTATCTTATGACAAAGCTGAAAATGGCACTAAAGATATTTGGTATTTAGATTCATGGTGCTCTAATCACATGCCAAGAAATAAGGAGCTCTTTTCTACAATGGATGAGAGTTTCAAATCCAAGATCATGCTGGGTGATGTCAAAGCATTGGAGGTTTTTGCAAAAGGAGCTATGGAAGTCCATACTAAAGAAGGTATGAAAAGTGTTAAAGACATTTATTACACTCCACAATTAAAGCATAATTTATTGAGTGTTGGCCAATTGTGTGAGAAAAATTGTAAGGTGATGTTTGAAAATCAACAATGTACAATTTATGATAAGAATAGAGGCAATAGGGTGGTTACAGTTGTGCCTATGTCAAAGAATAGGATGTTCTCATTGATGTTTGGAGAACATAACAACCATCTTACCAATATGACATATGAAGAAAAAAGCTGGTTGTGACATCTTAGGTATGGACATTTGAATTTTCATAGTCTGAAGCTTCTAACATCAAAATAATTAGTTTATGGTTTTCCTAAGGTTCAAGAACAGAAGGATATTTATGAAGGTTGTGCTAAAGGAAAACATGGAAGAGAGTAATTTTCAAAAGGAAATGCATGGAGGGCCCATTATCCACTTCAGTTAATTCACTCAAACATTTGTGGTCCTATGCAGACAAAGAGTTTGGGTAAGTCATCATATTTATTACTTTTATTGATGATTACTCACGAAAGTGTTAGGTTTATTTTTTGAAGACTAAGGATGAAGCCTTTGATACATTCAAGAGGTTTAAAGCCCTTGTGGAAAATGAAAGAGGTTTCAAAATCAAGTGCTTAAGGACTGATCATGGAGGATAATTTTGTTCAAAATATTTTCATAATTATTGTGATATGAATGGCATCAAAAGACAACTCACCATTTCTTACACACATCAACAAAATGGAGTAGCAGAGAGGAAAAATAGTACAGTGGTGAAAATGGAAAGAAGTATGTTACAAACCAAGGGATTAAGCAATTCTTTTTGGGGTGATGCAATTGCTACATCTGTATATATTCTCAATCAATGTCCCACAAGTGCACTTGATATGATGACTCCATATGAATCTTGGTATGAAAATAAGTCTAATGTTAATCATTTCAGAGTCTTTGGTTGTGTAGCCTATGTCCATGTAGTTGATCAAAAGAGACAAGAGTTAAATCCAAAAAGTGAGTCATGCATTTTTGTTGGATATAGTGAACAAAGTAGGGCTTACAGGTTGTATAATCCCCTCAATAAGAGCATTGTTGTGTCAAGAGATCTGATTTTTTATGAAGGGGGAGTTTATGTTCATAAAAAAAGACATGATGATATGTCTAAATCTTTTTTGGATAGGGATATTATTGATGATATTGATAATGAGAAGCCCACTAATATTTTAGTTCCAAGTGCTACAAATACACCAAGTAGCTCCTCATCTAATTCTTTAGTTCCAAGTGAAAGCCCAACATCAAATTCAAGTTTTGCAAGGAAGGTAAGAAGATTAAGTGACATTTATCAAAGGAGTAGAAGTCCAACACATGAAGAAAATCCAATAGGTGAGACAGTAAATTTTTCTTTACTTTCCAAGGCTGATTTTGAACCATCATGTTTTGAAGATGCGTGTACTAATGAAGTTTGGGTGCAAGCAATGCAAGAAGAAATAGATTCTATTCACAGGAATGATACTTGGGAGCTTATAGAACTTCCACGTGACAAGAAAAAGATTAGTACTAAATGGGTATACAAGACTAAGTACAATAGTGATGGGAGTGTTGGAAGACATAAGGCAAGATTAGTTGCTAAAGGCTTCACACAGAGGTATGGAATTGATTATGAAGAAACATTTTCACTAGTAGAAATACAAGAGACTGTTAGAATGATGATTTCATTAGCAGCTCAGAAGAAATGAATCATTCATCACATGGATGTGAAAAGTGCCTTTTTGAATTTGTACTTAGAAGAAGAAGTGTTTGTGGAACAACCACAAGGTTTTGAAGTGCAAGGAAAAAAACATCAAGTATACAAGTTGAACAAGGCTTTGTATGGCCTCAAGCAAGCACCAAGAACATGGTATGCTAGGATTGAAAAATATTTTTAGGAGAGTGGCTTCAATAGAAGTAAAAGTGAACCTACACTTTAATACAAACAAGAAGGTAATGATATTCTTATTGTAAGTCTATATGCTGATGAATTATTATATATGGGTAGTAGTTCTAATATGGAGGATGAATTCAAAATTGCTATGATGAATGAATTTGAGATGAAAGATTTGGGTCTCATGCAATATTTTCTGGGTATGGAGGTTTATCAAAATGAGGATGAAATTTTCATTTTTCAAACATAGTATGAAAAATATATGTTGAAGAAATTTGATATTGTAGATTTTAAACCAACCTCCACTCCAACTGCTCATGGAATTGTGTTGTGTAGAGATGATGGTGCTGAAATAGTTGATGAGGCAACATGCAAAAGTATTGTTGGAATTTTGATGTTTCTAACCCACATAAGACCTGATATTGCTTATTCAGTTTCTCTTATTTCAAGACACATGATAGAACCATCTAAAATACATATGAAGGAAGCCAAGAGGATTTTGGGGTATGTGAGAGGAACTCTAAATTTTGGTATTCATTACTACACTTCTAAAAGGTTTAATCTTGTTGGATTTGGTGATTCTGATTGGGGAGGTAGTTTGGATGACCGAAAGTCTACATCTAGTAATTGTTTATCTTTTGGTTCGGGTTTGATTACTTGGAGCTTTGATGTAGGAGAATCGCTCCATGTCTACAACACGCCATCCAACCATCACATTCAATGCACATTCATGGAGAAAGGGAGAGGCACCAACCCTCCCACTTTAAAATTTTTGGAATATGATCTGATACAGATCATTCTTGTTGTAAAGTTGTAAGATCTGACCATGCCTCTATACAGGTAGTGGTTGAGGTTGCCTTTAATGGTTTCCTGCAGCTAGTGCAGATCATAGTCAGGTCTGCGACACCCATTTATGGCATGTAGCCATAGAGGTATGGTGCCCCTCTGAGATAGTGATGGCACTAAGGCGGTGGATGAGGATAAGCTCATAGAGCCCTCATTTTGTAATAGTAGAGAAAAAAAGAAGAAAGGGGGAGATTTGGGAGAGAGAGATCTCAAGTTAGGTAGAGAGGCCTTAAGAGGTCTTAGAAGTTCTGAGAGAGAGCTTGAGAAAAATAAGACTCGGTTGCAGTCCAGTTTTTGTAATCATCTGTATCGATACACAGTTATAATAGAAAAGCATTTTTTCCTGCATATTGTTGTTCATGTGTTTATAAATTTCATGAATGAATGTTGTAGATGTATGATAATTTTCATTTACAGTAGGAAGATAGATTTATCTATCTTTGCTTGAGTTGTAATATCATTCTGGGTTCCTTAGGCTATGCAAGGAGTGCAAAAAAGAACATTGGGATTTATGTAGCCAATGCAAGGAGTGTGCATCTGAATCTCTCTGTCGAGTTTAGAGGAGAATGTGCCAAGAGGGAACACCAGGATAGTTTACAGGCTCAAGAAGAGCCTCAGAGTTACTAAATACTCTGGAGGGGAGACTTTATCGAGAAGGCATAGAGAGACAGAACTACTGAAGGTTCTGTAGAGCTCTGCCAGGTGGGCATCGAGAAAGTGCAAGGAGTGCATGGAAGGACTCTGTTTTGAGTTTTGAAAGAAGAGAAGTGTCCAGGAGGAGACACTTATAGAGTTACTGAACACTCTGTAGGCTTAGCAAGGTATGCTTGGGCAAGAAGTTTCCAGGAGGGCACTTACATCCTTTCAAGGAGAGAAGGAGACAGAGTTCTTGAATACTCTGAAGGAAGACCTGTGCAAGGAATGCACCAGGCCAACACTTGGGCGAAGTGTTGAAAGATATCCATTTGAAGGCTAGTTAGAGAATAAGGAGTGTGTGTAGAGGAGTGAACTATTTGAAGTTCGAAATATTAGGGGGGACAACATTTCCAGAATGCAGGTGAGACACGAAGTCATAGGACTCGTAGAGAAATCAAAGGTCGAAAACTTGGAAACTTTGAACATATTCCAAGTTAGGAAGAAATCATAAGCTCGAGAGGAAGAGCACAACAGTCGTAGATCAACTACGAAGGAAGAAATCTTCTAAGTCAGAAGATCAAATCTCAGGAGAGTCAGCGCCAAGTTACTTAGTCAGGACTCATCGAGATCTAAACGGACGGTGAAAATCCTTAGAGGTAGAAGCGTTGATTTTCCATGATTCATCGAATCAAGAGAAGTTGCGAGGAGGATAAAGGTGAAAGTCATTCAAATATCAAAGCTCAGGGGGAATAGGAGTCTTCGATCTAGAAGAGATCTCAACTGTTGGTTCATTTCGCAGGATTGGATATTCGAAGCTAAGAGAAAATATGTCCTTAGTTTCCAAAGTTGCGACATGTGAAATCATGATTCGATCACAACCGTAGATCGTGGGAGGATCTAGACCATTTGATCAGAGTCCAGATAGGCGAGAACGCGCACGGGAGGAGATCAGATCTGAACTGTCAAATCTGAGCACAAAGGACCAATAGTCGTTGGATCGAGAGGATGGTGTGTGGGAGAAGTCCTGAAATAATCAGGACTGTCCATCATCAAAGAGGACAGGTGGCAGCAGATCTGAGGTGTTTGGGGAATCAGACATTGGGATATTTGCAAGGAGGAGAGGAGAAAAATCATGAAAGGAAAATTCACGAAATCATTCTGGACCATTGGATCCATGGTGACAGGTGGTGGAGATCCACACACATTGGAGGTTTGGGCACTGGGAGTACAGAGGTGAATATAAGAGCAAGTTCATGAAAGGAGAATTCACGAAATAATCAGGACCGTCCATCGAAAAAGGACGTGTGGCAAGCAGGCAACATTTCGCTGACTCACAACTCAAAGGAGTCAAAGGGAGGAGTTGTTAGAACTCCTGAATCGTGAAATCACGATTCAATCATAGTTGTTGGATCATGGGGAAATGTGTGTTTTTGATTTGGAACACATTGATTTCAGGAATCAGAGGTTAGAAGGAGAGAACCATCCAAAAGTCCGAAAATGCGAAGTCCCGAATTGGGCAAGAAGATATGAACTGTTGAATCTTGGAGCACCAGGAGTCATTGATCTGGTGTGGGAGGATTTCGGAGTTTCGGGGATCAAAAGATCTGAGGCAAGGAGTCTTTCGACTTCGCGAGTTGTGAAGTCCCAAAATGCTTTGAGGTTTGGCCCCAGGTCATAGCGGGGTCATATGATTGAGGAATAAGGGAGGAGACAGAAAACCGTTATCCCATTTTGGGGTTTCGGGGATTGAAGGTGTCAGGGGGACTCACATCAGGGATCACGAAGTCATGAAACCTGAAATACCTTTTTGGGTGAAGGTCGTGGTCACACTAGTTGGTCATGAGGAGTTGAGGGTCATGCCTTGTGCTTGTTCGCACAAGCATAATCCCAGAAGGACCTGTGGATTTGATTCAAGGTTCCAGCAGGGAACTAATGAGGTATTTCAGCTCGGGAATTTGAGAATGATCCTTGACCAGGAGGTCAATGGACCCTATTGAGGTAAAGGTAGGGATTCTGTATCATGTGGTATCAAAGCTTGATTTCTCTCAAGAAGAGAAGAAGGAGGTGTGCAACAATCAATAGACAACCAGGTGAGTTGTATGAGAAGATGGCGATGCTCTAAGTTGCAGAGTAACGAACAAAATTTCTAGGGGGGTAGGTATAAGAAGATGGAAATGGCTACTGAAGGCCATGAGCGGGCTCGAATAGGAGACCGCCAGCAGAAAAGAAAAGAAGAAAGTGATGAGGAACTCACTGAGATAAGAGCCAGAATGGAACAACTAAAATTAAAGATGGAGCAGGAGGCAAAAGTACACTGGAGGTATGACTGACCTCTGAACAGGAAAGCCAAATGGCCTGTTCAAAATTTGTTGGCCAGGAAACAACAACAAGAGTTGAGGAAGTGGTTGAGGTATGTTGAAACCCCCAGTGACACAGAGCTAGTTTGCATCTGTGAGATAGAAGTTGGAGAAACCCTCAGTGATAAGGAGGAGGTGAGATTAGATAAAGACCTCAAAAAATGCCAGGAGGGCAGAGATGAATTTTCAAATTGCCAGGTGGGAAATGAAATGAGATCATTGGAGGATATCATAGACTATCATGAGGACAACAACGAAAATTCATGTTTCTAGGGGGGAAATGATATGAGATTAGCAGAGGATTTCATAAACTGCCAGGTGGGTAGAAATGGACTTTTGAGTTTCCAGGTGGGCAATGGAAAGAGATAAGTGGAAGGTCTTGTGTGCTGCCAGAGGGGTAGTGATGAAAGTTTAAATTTCTAGGTGGGAAATGATATGGGATCAGTTGATCTCATAGACTACCAGGTGGGCAGAAGAGAATTCCCAAATTGCCAGGTGGGCAGGGGGAAAGTGATGAGATTGTTTGAGAGTCTCAGACACTCTGTTGAGAGTTCATGTTAGCAAGGAGCGTTGATAGGTGAATATTCATGTGGATTTGTAGACCACATGAATGAAGATGATGACAAGTTAAAAAATTTCACCATCCTAGAGGAGGATCAGAGGAGCATTCTAATTATTGGGGGAATTCGGATATTCCTACCAGATAGCCCAATTGAGGCTAGAGCATGTGTTGCAGATGCAACAACAGAAGAAGGAAAACCAATGATGACTTTCATGATGAAGGAGAAGATATTAGAAGTTGCCCAAGGAGAAGAGAATTTAGAAGGATGGCTCAATTTTTCCAGTCAGGAAGTTGAAACAGAGATGACTGCAACACTGGAGTTTGCAACAAAAAGACAAGTAGACAACATATACCTTGTTGATCTGTATGAGGAATTGGAAGCCCTAGATAAGGTTCATGGTGAAAATATTTCACATCCAACAGGATAAGTTGGAAATAGATGGAGGAGCATACCATCCCGGGGAGAAGCTAGAAGAAGTTGGAATTGAACCAACACAAGAGGAGATGAAAAGAGCCATTCTATCAGAGGAAGAAGCTGAGAAAAAACTTAGTGATGAGACTATAGGACTAGAGTCTACAGCAGGGTGGCAGGCTAAGGCCACAAGAAATGGAGAAAATTGTAAGGGGGATCGAGTTGATCTGCCCACTGAGAAGAAGGAAGTGCAGCAGAGAAGACTGCATAAGAAGAGCCAACCACTAGAGCAGTTGGAAGAGGTGATAGAGGAGATAAGAAGGATGATGTTGAGGTCAGCGCAAGAAGCATTCAACAAAGGGGAGCTGAACAAAAGAGAGTTTGTCATAGCAGTAGGGAAGAAGAAGAAGAAGATGCAGAAGCAACAACAACAACAACATAGCTGAAAAGGAGAAAGAGGACAAGTCCAAGGGAAATTCTGGGATCCAAATGGATTTCAACACTGGAGGAGAGGATATCATGAGCAGGAGATCATTATTTTTCTAGCAGGGGAGTATGATGTAGGAGCATCACTGCACGTCCGCAAGACGCCAGCCGACCAACACATTCAACGCACATTCATGGAGAAAGGGAGAGACGTTGACCCTCCCACTTTTAAATATTTGGAATATGATCCAATACAGATCATTCATGCCTGCAACTAGTCGAGATCATAGTCAGGTCTGTGACACCCATTTATGGCATGTAGCCGTAGAGGTATGGTGTCGCTCTGAGATAGCGATGGCACTAAGGTAGTGGATGAGGATAAGCTCATAGAACACTCGTTTTGTAATAGTAGAGAAAAAAAGAATAAAGGGGGAGATTTGGGAGAGAGAGATATCAGGTTAGGTAGAGAGGCATTAGGAGGTCTTAGAAGTTCTAAGAGATATCTTGAGAAAATTGAGACTCGGTTGCAGTCCAGTCTTTGTAATCCTTTGTATAGATACACTGTTATAATAGAAAATAATTTTTTCCTGCATATTGTTGTTCATGTGTTTATGAATTTCATGAATGAATGTTGTAGATGTATGAAAAATTTCATTTATAGTAGGAAGATAGATTTATCTATCTTTGATTGAGTTGTAATATCATTCTGGGTTCCTTAGGCTATGCAAGGAGTGCACAACAGAACGTTGGGAGTTCTGTAGCCAGCGCAAGGAGTGCGCATCTGAATCTCTCTGTTGAGTTCAGAGGATAACGTGCCAAGAGGGCACACCAGGATAGTTTACAAACTCAAGAAGAGCCTCAGAGTTACTAAATACTCTGGAGGGGAGGCTGTGCAAAGAAGGCACAGAGAGACAAAACTACTGAAGGTTTTGTGGAGCTCTATCAGGTGGGCATTGAGCAAGTGCAAGGAGTGCACGAAAGGACTCTGTTTTGAGTTCTGAAAGAAGAGAAGTGTCCAGGAGGAGAAACTTAGAGAGTTACTAAACACTCTATAGGCTCAACAAGGTATGCTTGAGAAAGAAGTTGCTAGGAGGGCACTTACATCCGTTCAAGGAGAGAAAGAGACAAATTTGTTGAATACTTTGAAGGAAGACCTGTGCAAGGAGTGCACCAGGCCAACACTTGGGCGAAGTGTTGAAAGATATCCATCTGAAGGCTATTTAGAGCACAAGGAGTGTGTGTAGAGGAGTGAACTGTTTCAAGTTTGAAAGATTAGGGGGTACAACGTTTCCAGAATGCAGGTGAGACCCGAAGTTGTAGGACTCACAGAGAAATCAAAGGTTGAAACCTTTGAAACTTTGAACATATTCCAAGTTAGGAAGAAATCATAAGCTCAGGAGGAAGAGCACAACAACCGTAGATCAACTGTGAAGGAGGAAATATTCTAAGTCAGAAGATCAAATATTAGGAGAGTCAGTGCCAAGTTACTTGGTCGGGACTCATCGAGATCTGAATGGATGATGAAAATCCTTAGAGGTAGAAGCGTCGATTTTTCATAAGTCGTCGGATCAAGAGAAGCTGCGAGGGGGATAAAGGTGAGAGCAATTCAACTCTCAAAGCTCAGGAGGAATAGGAGTCATCGATCCAGAAGAGATATGAACCGTTGGTTCTTTTTGCGGGATAAAATATTGGGAGCTAAGAGGACAAAGGTCCTTAGTTTCCAAAGTTGCGACATGAAAAATAACGATTCGTTCGCAACCGTAGATCGTGGGAGGATCTGGACCGTTTGATCAGAGTCTAGGCAGGTGAGAACGTGCATGGGAAGAGATCAGATCTGAACTGTCAGATCTGGGCACAGAGGACCAAAAGTCATTTTATCTGGAGGAAGGTGCACGAGAGAAATCTCGAAATAATCAGGACCATCCATCATCAAAGAGGACAGGTGGTAGAAGATCCGAGGTGTTTGGGGAATCGAACATCGAGAAATTTGCAAGGAGGAGAGGAGAAAACTCGTGAAAGGTGAATTCATGAAATCATTCTGGACCGTTAGATCCGGGGTGACAGGTGGCAGATATCCACATACATCAGAGGATTGGGAACTGGGAGAATAGAGGTGAAGACAAGAGCAAGTTCATGAAAGGAGAATTCATGAAATAATCAGGACCGTCCATTGAAAAAGTACGCATGGCAAGCAGGCAACATTTCACTGACTCACGACTCATAGGATTCAAAGGGAGGAGTTGTTAGAACTCCTGAATCATGAAATCACGATTCAATCACAGCCGTCGGATCATGGGGAGTTATGGGTCGTTGATCTGGCACACATAGATTTTAGGAATTGGTGGTTCGAAGGAGAGAACCATGCAAAAGTCCTGAAACATGAAGTCGCGAATCGGGTGAGAAGATCTGAACCGTCGGATCTTGGACCACTAGGAGCTGTTGTTCTGGCGTGGGAGGATTTCGAGTTTCGAGGATTGAAATATTTGAGGCAAGGAGTCTTTTGACTTCATGAGTCATGAAGTCCCAAAATTCTTTGAGGTTTGGCCCCAGGTCAGAGCGGGGTCATATGATTGAGGCATAAGGGAGGAGCCAGAAAATCATTAGCCCATTTCGGGGTTTTGGGGATTGAAGGAGTTAGGGGACTCACATTAGGGATCGCGAAGTCGGGAAACCCGAAATGATTTTTCGGGTGAAGTTCGTGGTCACACCAGTTGGTCACAAGGAGTTGAGGGTCATGCCTTGTGCTTGTTCGTACAAGCGTAATCCCAGAAGGAATTGTGGATTTGATTCAAGGTTCCATCAGGGAACTAATGATCTATTTCTGTTCGAGAATTTGAGAACAATCCTTGACCGGGAGGTTAGCAGACTCTATCGAGGCAGAGGTAGGGGGTCTGCATCAAGATCAAAGAAGAAAAGTATAGTTGCACTTTCATCCACCGAAGCAGAGTATGTTGCAGTCACCTCAACAGGTACTCAAGCATTATGCCTTAGAAAAGTTCTAGAAGAAATTGGAGAGAAACAAATTCATCCTAGAGTGATATTTTGTTACAAAACTAGTGCAATCAAATTGGCCAAGAATCTAGTCCATCATAGCAAGACAAAACATTTTGATTTAAATTATCATTTCATTAGAGTTTTGGTGCAAACGAAGGAAGTAGAACTAAGATATATAAATACTCAAGAACAAATTGCAAACATTTTCACTAAGGCAGTTGCTAAAGTCTAGTTTTTGAAACTTCGAGATCAGATTGTGATTCCTCTCAGCATCAAGGGGGAGTATGTTGGTAATTGATGCAGTCTTATCAATCATCTCACATGATGCAATCTATTTGCAGTTTTTTTTTTCTGTCAGTTTCTTTTCTATTGTTTAGTGTTTAGATATAGATTGTCTGACTAAATAATGCATGCAAAATGCATGAGTAGTTTTCTAAAATAAATTGTTGTAAGTGTTCAATCAGGAGAAACTAACTGTTTTTTTTATGAGGTTATGTATTGTTATAAAGATCAAGGTTGATCACAATTGAAAGAAACCTTTTTGTGCAACTACCTGAATAATAATTTCTTCTTTCTTTATGCATAGATTGTAAACCTAATTCTATGATATTGTGATTTAATTGTTTGCTATATTGTTATGGTATTTGGACCTGCATAGATCCTTCCAGTTTTACAAAAATTGGCCAAATATCATAACGAAATGATCTGTGAAGTGTTATCCGCATCAAATATTCTATGGCCTCTTCTTTTACCTGCAGACTAACTAGGATTTCAAAATGTCTGGGATGTATCTCCACGCATTAACGAAAGTGCCTCCACACTGACCGCACATCCCTGGTAAAACCTAATAGACCATTGGCATCTGGACTTTTGGCATTTGCTGAGTAAACCCTTGGCATCTAGACCAACATTTTTCACAACACGGTTGGCATTCTCAAGGCCATTGGGTGCTATTTCTCTATTCCCTAGGCATTTTAATTAGTCTTTGGCATAGCGTTTCAGCATTTCACCTACACATATGCAACATTCACAACTTAGAAGCATGCACACTACATTTAGTGTATGGTTTGATCTTCAATACGTTGTCCTACACCATCCAACCTTTTATCTCATGGATTGTGGATGCGTGCGAGTAGCTTGAGGGATCCTATTCGCTAGTCATTTTGAAGAGGATAAATCTTAACGTTTCAATAGAGGTAAAGTCATTACCTTTGAATATCCCTTCTGAACAACATCCATTTCTTCATTTCTAGTGATTTGAAATTGTTCTTCCATTGGGTTTAGAGCTTCCTTGCTAGTCCATTGTAAACACAATGATTGGACGCATTATTACTGTTATTCTTGGGATATAATACCATAAGATTTGGGAGCTATCCACTCTTGCTTCTCTATATGATTTTCGAGTCTATATATGGTTGTTAAGTGGATGATATTGGGTATATATGTGAAAATTTAAGAAAACTTTGCCTCAATTGTCAATATGATTAGTGAAAAACAAAATTATTAAAAATGGTGGTTAGTGGAAAATAAAATTATTAAAATGGTCAAGAAATATCAAGCATACTCATGATATTTGGAATGGCAAAGAAAATTATCAAGAATGGTCAACAAAGATTAAACATAAGTTTATCTTCTGTTTGGGCTCATCTATGATTGACATACTTCTACTACCAAACCTACAACATATAAAGAGCTTTCTATATGGACAAATAAATATAAGAAAACATAACCACATAATCAAAAGAACTTCACTTAACTAAGAAGGAATTCTCACACTCACAACATATTTTTTATTGCTTAGAAAGGGTTATAGAAGAAATTAGGTTCATAGGATTTGGATCTAGATTTGTTAGAAATAGTAATACTCTATCAAATTGAAATTGAATTCTCTAACAACTTGAATTTTTATATTTATGCTAACACTTACCCAAATGTATTTTCTACAACATCTAACTTGTCTCTACAAATTTCAAATTTCCTCTTTCTAACTTGTCTCTACAAATTTCAAATTTTGTCTTTCCAAGAGGCTTTGTAAAGATGTCCACCACATTATCTTATTACAATAACTTAAGTCAATTTTCTTTGAGTGTATCTTCTCTCTTACAAAATGATGGTGTGTCTAAATATTCTTTGACTTGGCATGATATCCTAAGTTTGATGGAACTTTAGTTATCATGATAATTGTTGGTACTTTTTGTTCTCTCCCACATCGTCAAAAATCTCTCCCAACCAAATTGTTTCACAAGTGGCACTACATAAAGCTTTCTATTAAGCTGCATTGGATGACAAAGAAACATTTGTTTTTTTCTTGCTACTCCATGACAGAATCCTATATCCTATTTTGAATGCATATCATGTGGTTGACTTTTTATCATCTGAATATGTTCCCAATCTAAATCCAAATAACATTTCAACTCAACATTAAAATCATCACTATATTCAATACCAAAATTAAGAGACCCTATCAAATATAGAAGGACTCACTTTGCTTATTTTCAATGATTGTCATGAGGCTTAGCCATGAATTGACTAATTATATTGACTAATATGCAATATCTAGCCTAATTGTAGTTATATAATTTATACTTCCCACCAATTGTCATACAAATTACCATTCACATCATTTGTTTTATCATCATTGCAGAGTTTAACATTTTGTTCTAATGGAGTAGATATTGGTTTACATTCACTCATATTAAACTACTTAGTTAAATTCACTACATACTTTCTTCTTGTGATTAGTGTCTTACCATTTTTCTCTATACCTAAAGTCCTAAACAATAATGCAATTGAAATTCCTTTGACAATGACATTTTGATTTATTCATTCAACTCATTAGGATTTCTTGCATTTCCATGATGATAATAAACATATAAAGAAATCAAAACAAAATGACCATTTCTATCCTTCTTGATATAAAGTCTCGGATCACCTTTACTCTAAATAAAACCTTGCGGAAAGAAGAAAGTATCAATTTTTGTATACTATGACCTAGGTGCTTGTTTAATTCCATACAATGCCTTCTTTAACGTGCAAACAAGATGCTCATGACCCGCTTTACAAACCCCTCTCGTTGCACAATATAAACCTCTTCTTTTAATTCTCCATCTAGAAAATATCACTTAACATCCAACTGATGTAGTTTCCAATTATACTTAGTATCCATTGCAATCATTAATCTACTAGTATTCATATTAACTATCTGTGAAAAAGTATCCTCATAGTCTATACATTCTTTGTGTGAATAACCCTTTGTAATCAATCTAACTTTATACTTTTCTATACTACCATCAACATTAAATTTATACTTTAACAACCATTTTCATCCTATAGAGATTTTATTCCAAGGTAGTTGTGTTAATTTTCATGTTTCATTTTTCATGATAGAATGGTATTCTTCTTTCATGGCATCCATCCATATTTTATGATCTTTAGTTTTCTCAAAATTCAAAGGTTCCACTACATTCAAAACTTGAGTCGTTAATGGATAATATCTATAAGTGTGTATGAGTTTTTCATGCTTGGTACTGCACTACTTTGCGGAGTTCCTTCACCTCTTCTTCTGCATTTTGGATTTCCTTCATATCTTCTTGGTGAACTATGACTAAATGAAGTGTCCATGTTGCTTGAAAATTCAACTTGAACCTATTCAACATCTTCTTCTTATTTGACACTTTCATCATTCTCACTAGGAAGATGCCATCCACCATGACTATCTTCATTTTAGCTGCATGTTCATGAAATAATACATATGTGCTTGCAAAAACGTTATGAGTGTTGGGATCATACTTTTTTTATGCTTTCTGATCAATACAATAACCAATAAAAATGCATTTTATTTCCTTAGCATCAAGATTTCTCCTATCTTCTTTCGAAACATGAGAAAATGCTTTGCTTCTGAAAATGAAAATTATTAGATGCCTTACTATTGGTTTATAGCCATAAAGTGATTCAAAGGGAGTTTTATGCTCTAAACATTTTGTAGGACTTCTGTTTTTCAGGTACTTGGTAGTATTGATTACTTCAACAAAAAAACCACTACCAACATTTTTACCTTTAATCATGGTCCAAGCACATTCTACCAAGTTTATATTCTTCCTCTCAGTTACTCCATTATTTTGAGGAGTATGTGGCACTATAAACTATTGTTGAATATCATTGTTTTTAAAATATTTGATGAATGCCCCTAATGTGTACTCTCCTCCTCGATCTCATCAAAGAATAAATAATCTTGATGTACTTATCTATTTTATTTTCAACCAAATTCTTAAATTCTTTGAAATATTCAAACATGTAACTTTTCTTTATGATAAAGTAGACCCAAGTGTGTCTAGTTCTATCATCGATCAAGACAAGGAAATAATATCCTCCACCAATACACCTTATTTACATGGGACCACACACATTTTTATGCACTAGCTCAAGAATGTCTTGTTTCCTTTGATATGTATGTGCATGAAACTCTTCCCTATGCTTTTTACCTAGTACATGCAGTCATTACATTTAGTATGTTCATTCTTAAAAATTGAAAAACCCTCCACCATTTCTTGCTTGGTGATTAGGATGACCATACATTTGATGCTATAATTATTTCTTTGACATAGTTGTTGATTTCAATGCTTGATTATTCTTCCTTGTGACATCAAGCTTGTAAAGTCCTCCCACTCTCAATTATTTTTCTACAACTTTATAGTGATCTTATATGTTCTCCAACTTAACAAATTTAACTTTTAAATATTGATCTGGAACAATGGAAACTAAAATTAATTATTTCTCCTAACCATTAGGAAAAGCCACACAAATATATTTATAACCTTTGATTTGATGTGATCTATCATCTTCTAAGTAGATATTAGAACCATTATTGGTCTCATGATAGGTTTCAAACCAATCCCTATTACATGACATATGAATTGAAGCACCAGAATCAATAAACCATGTATCAAAATCATCAATTTCTACTAATAAAGTAGTTACATCGAAAATAAACAACTTGAGGTTTTTGAAGTCATCTCTTACTGTGACATATTTATCAATAAAATTTCATGTATGTATTCTATATTTGGACTCATCAAATTTCCCCTTCCTACAATCCTTAGCAAAGTGACCAAACTTACCACAATAGAATCATCCATCATTCCTATCTCTATCTCTTTCCGGTGGTGCCATGCCTTGCTATGAATTTGCATGTGCCTTACCTCCTCTGTTCCTCTCCCATATATTTCATTTGTATGGTTGTTTCCCTTTGGCTACCAACCCCAAATCTGAACTCTAAGACATGAATTTAATATTCTTTCTGTGTTCTTCCTCTTGCAAAATAATACCTTTCAAGTCATCAAATGTAGGTGGTTTCTCTCTAGCAAGATTGGTAATAAACATTTAATATTCATCTAACATTCCATTCAAAGTTATAATTACCAGATATGTGCATGAAATATTTTCGCCAATATCACCAAGATTATGTTTAAACTCTTTAATTCTAGAAAGAAAACTACTCATGTTTTCATTTTTCTCCATTTCAATCAAGTAGGTCAGGTATTCTCTTTAAAAACAACACTAGATTTGCATTAGTTGTTTCATCTAAACCTTTAAGTGTGTCCCAATTTTCTCTAATGTGTGGAATAATGTTTTCCTTGATAGACATTCTCAAGAGTACCTTTTCTTTGGTCTCTCTTTTCTCCCAATCCTAAACTAAAATCCTAAACTATGTTCGCATGGGGTACACGTTTGTCTTCTTGTCTAGATACAATCATCCAAACATTGTATCCCTCCATGAAAATATGCATCTTAAACTTCCAATTCATGTAGTTTCTCCCTTCATTCACATACAAATTAGCTAGTGGATTTGTCATTTTAAACTCAATAAAAATATTCTTCAACTACAAATTGAACAAAAAATTTCTTCCAAAAAGTATCTTGTATTACCTCCCATGAAATGACTTCACCTTCAGTTACTACTGCAAGCAATATGAACAACAGTCAGAGGGAAACAATATTCTTTACGCAATTAGCATACTTCATGCACAACTCACACAACTTCAGTTTCCACGTAGTGACACTTTCACATGAACATTACCTCCCATGTGCATGCTTATTATTTCTAGTAAACAACATCATGACTCCTCCTTCGGTTGCATGCTTCCCTTTTCATATCCTCAAGTAGATGGCTCCCTCAAATTTATTTCTTCAGTGGCTACACAAATAGCTAGTGGTTAACAGTTCGTGGCTCCAACAAATTTTAGGACCACGACTCCCCCACATAGTGAATTAGAGAAATATGTGCCCCTAATACGACCCTCTAGATAGTGATATAGTGCAGGATCCTTAGCAAAAATTGATTGTATCCTCCTCACACAAGTCATCAAGAAAAGGATGAGACTTAGCTCTTCTACAGTGGTTGTCTCAACAAAACAATTACAAAAAAATTTATTTTCTCTCACTCTTTGATGCACATGTGGATCGCTTCTCTTCATAGAACAATAGTAGCAGAAAATCATGGATCCTCATAGAAACTTTATTTCACAAAAGCTCACCTATCCTTAGCTCTAATACCAAATCAGAGAATCAACATAACTTCAAGTAATTGTAAAAAGGAATTCTCACACACACAACATATGTTCTATTTTTTAGAAAGGGTTACACTTATAGAAGAAATTTGGGTCAAAATATTCCTTAACTTATGGATCTATATTTGCTAGAAAAATTAATACTCTATCAAATTAAAATTGAATTCTCTATTAACTTGACACCTAAGTGACACCTCTACAGTTCTACATTTATGCTAACAAATATATATTCCTTGATGGTTCTTTATGTAAGTGAAGAAGTGAGTCCTCACATTAGATCTATCAAATATTGTTTGGGTTCTTTCAAGAAGTTGAAATACATTTATGATTCACATTCAGAATTGGTGTTGATTCAATTATTGTTGAACCTCTTCAACCTAGAGTTGAAGGATAATAATCCCATAGCTTTAGAATCTGAAATTAAATCCACCATGGAATATTTTGATTCTACTCGCATGAAAATAGGAATTTATCTTACATCATTCATCAAGAGCCTCTACCCCACACATTCTCACTATATTGAATCACTTCAAGCAAGTGGACAATTGAAGTCCCTCAATTTTGACTCTTTGGTGAAGAAAATTGTAGAAAGAGAGAAAGATTTCAGGAACAAGACAATTTAGCCCACTGTAAAAACTATGTACCTTGATAAAAAGGGAAGAATAAATAACATACTTATTCTAGAGGATAGGATAGTAAGAGAGGATGTGGAAAGAATAATTTCAAAGGTCGGGGGGTAGGCATAGTCAATAGGAGAGATTTGATCCTCACTGTGTTGATTGTGGGAAGAATGGACATGATGCAAGGTCATGTAGAATCCCATGGGAGGAGATCAAAGAAAATAAGGAACAAAAGGAAGATAAAGGAAAATATCCTAAATCCACTCATTTTGTTATTATTCATTTCAATATTGGCATAAATGAATATTTGTTCAAAAATTCATGTGTTTCTTGGATAGATGAATGGTTTCTTGACACCGGTGCTACTTGCCACTTGAATTTTTAGAGAGAATTCTTTGAGGAATTGAATGAAAATGTAGAGGTTGCATTATAATTTGCATATAGATCCAGTCTCAAACCTATAGGAATTGGCACCATTAGGCTCAAATTACTTGGATTCCCAAATTTTCTTTTACATGATGTTCTCTATCTTCCTAAGTTGTGAATGAACTTGATGTCTCTTATGCACATTTGACAACAAGGCCATACTATTCACATGTTTGATGGAAAATTTGAAATAAGGAGGTATTATGACAACATGGTTTTCATAACAATATGGGAGGATGGCATATTGTTGAAGCTGAAAGGAACATCTACACTGACATAGAATTTTCATACCTCTCTCACCATGATGAAGGAACATTATCATCAAGTCTTTTGTGGCGTGTGAGATTTGGGCACATGAATTATGATACTTTGTGTATGTTGAATAAAATGGTGTTTTGTGTTTTCCTACCATTCTAAGGAATTTGAAATAATGTGGTGCATGTATCCTTGGTAAACATAGCAAGCAACCTTTTCATGATTCCACTTTAAGACCATGTAGAAAGATAAAGTTGATACACTATAATTTTTGTGGCACCATGCATGTTGCAACTACTTTTGGTAATAAATATAGCATGATTTTTATTGATGATTACACTAGTATGTTTTGGGTTTATTTGTTGAAATGGAAATCTCAAGCATCTGAAACAGTTAAACATTTTCACGTATGAACTAAAAATGAAGCATAGTTTTGTATCGTCACTCTTTTCACTAACAATGCATGGGAATATAATTCTAATGAGTTTTAAAATTATCTTTGCCAACATGGGATCAAGCATCAAACCATTTTTCCATACAATCCTCAGAAGAATGGTGTAGCACAAAGAATTCATAAGACACTCTTCAATATGGTACATTCCATATTATTTTTTAAGAATGTGAAGTTGATGTTTTGGGATGATGTAGTTATGTGTACAATATACTTAAGAAGCATAATTTCATATCATTCTCTTGGGAACAAGACTCATTATGAAATGCGGTATGATATCATTCATTGGTGAGGCATCTCAAGGTTTTTGGTTCCACTTGTTTTTCCATAATTATTAAGGAGAAAAGAAACAAACTAGATTCAAGGAGTCAAAAGTGCATCTTCTTGGGTTACTTAAATACCACCAAGCATAGGTGGAAGATTCAACACATGGATGTGAAGATAACTTTCTTGAATGTATATTTGAAATAAAATGTGCACAAGTCCCAACCAAAATGATTTTTTGTGAAGGGTCAAGAACATAAGGTATAAAATCTCATCAAGTCTTTGTATGGACTAAAGCAAGCACCTCACACATAGTATGAAAAGATAAATGAGCATATCTTGAAGTTCAATTTCACATACTTTAATCTTGATGATGCAACTTTGTTTGTCAACAAAGTTAGCAAAATTGTTAGGGAGAGCCACATTCATTGTCGCTCTTCCTCCCCGAGTCACCTTGTCTTAGGATCTAAGTAGTTGTTCAAGATCATGTTTGAATGGCCATTTGGTCCTTGTGTCCCTCTGATTTCATAGTTTAAAAACCCTATTTCCACATTGTATATCTTGTGGTGTATGTAGATTATTTTTTGATAACAAGCAATAATTAAGCATGCATTTCTTCCATAAAGAAAGAATTGAGGAAGGGTTTTGAGATGACATACATGAGACATATTCACTACTACTTGGGTATTGAAGTAACTAACCCAAGATATACATTCATTTCCCAAAAGAAGTACATTGGAGAGGTGTTCAATAAATTTGGCATAATTAATTGTAATCTTGTCTCTACTGCAATGAAACAAAATTTAAAACTAACATCAAAAGAAGGGAGTGAATTTGAGGGTACAACTAAATGTAGATAGCTTGTGTGGAGTCTCATATACCTTACCACTACTAGACCAAATAGTTTCATTCGCATTTGGGATGCTTTCTAAGTTCATGTAAAATCCTTATGAAGGATATTGGTGTGCTGCAAAGAGAGTTCTATGGTACTTGAATGGAACTCAAGACTTTGGGATCAAATACCCTAAGGTGGAGAACTTCAAACTAGTTCAACATATAGATTTGGAATTTGATGGGGATAATGAGAAAGGAGTGTGGAGTTAAATATATATCGTGAGAGAAACCATCTCTTGTAGATAATTCAAATAGTCCATTCGAGCAGATTCCACTACAAAGGAATAATATGTGGTTGTTGCAAAGGAAACAAAGGAGATTGTGTGGCTAAGGAATATACTAGGGGATTTGTAGGAGAAAAGGGTGAATGCTAATGTTGGAGGATAATGTCACTTTGATGTGTTGCAAATATTTCAAGTTTAGTGGGAAGATATGATGATTTTTATAGTAAAAATAAGATTCTAACATGTCAAAGATTGAGAAATTTATCTATTGCAAATTCAATTTTTGGAAACGGAAAATGGAGTGTTTTCTTATGGACAAGAGAGTTGAAGGATGTCATCGTGAAAGACAAGAAAATTGATATTGTGAAGCAAGATGGTTGGAACAAAAGGAATGATGACATTAACTTGATTGGCCTAAATGTTTCCAATTTAGTGTCAATATTAATGTGATAGGGGAAAGTACAATACGAGGCTTTGGGATATGACCCAAAACCTATATGAATATAAGTATGCCATCAAACTAATATTATTAAGGAATAAGTAATATGACTTAAGATGAAGGATGGTGATATGGTCACTCAATATGTGTTGAAGAATGATGAACAATATACATTCTTACATTCTATTCTACATGATTCTTGGAATAATATTAATGTTGAGATTAGCCTGCAGGGGTGTAGACCGATTGACATGTGTTGTGTAAATGGAAGGAATTGTGTAAAGGAGGTCTCAAGTTCGATTCTCACCCCGCTTTATTTGTGTTCTATGCTTGCGGGATGTGTGGCGCACCTGGGGGATATGGGTAGAGGATGGGTATCGACCATGTGTCATGCGAGTACGAGAACCATGAGTTGTCGATTCCCCCATCATAAAAATAAAATAAATAAATAAAATTATATATATATTAATGTTGATATTAATAGGACCATTAATGACAAATTTAGTAATTCAAGATTCTTCAAGGTTTTCCTTATTAAATAAAGTTGAAGGTATATGTTAGTGTTATGGTAGTTAATATTTTTTTGATGACTTACCAATAAGGGTTGCCTTGTTACCTCATTCAATATTTCTGTAAATATTTAGTGGTCATCCTAAGGTTACATGGATATTGTTAGTGGGTGCACAATGGGTTCACCTTGTAAACCTATGGCATAACACATGAGTTAGTGGGGTATTAAATAATACCCCTAATCTTGCTTTTTCTTCCCAAAATTTAAATGTTAATACACCCTTCCAATACAATTTTCCTTATAAATAACCCCTATTTTCAACAAATATTGTAAGTACCATTTTTTGCAACATTTTTTATACCCCTTTTATTTTTACCTCTCATAGTTTGGCTCCATTATTCCACATATGTATCTAACATCTATTTTAGAAAAAAAATAAATTCTTATGCTACTTGAGATTTCAATCAAAATTAATCAAACACGTTCCTTAGGAATCAAAATACCATTCGTCTTTAGATCTCTCTATTTATTAAATTTGTGATCATTTTCATTGTGTGTTAAAATAATTTCATGATTCATTGAGAATTAGTATAAGGGAAAAGAACTAGGGATGTGTTACCCTCTCCTTCATGAAATGATTCACTTTTATTAAAAAATATCACAAAGACAAATATCTATGCATTGCTAACTCTCTTCCCAAATCCCCAACCACCCCCCCTCCCTGCACCAAAAAAAAACATCTATAACCCTAATTTAATTTCTAAAACCCCCTCACCATTTTTATACCATCTAATATATTGCATCACAATGTCACTATTTTTAAATCTATAATACAAACCCACATATTATAAAACTAATTTGTAAATAAATCCATCCTCAATGAAAAAAATAGGTTTTCCTACCATTATAAGGAATTTGAAGCAATGTGGTGCATGTATCCCTAGTAAACATAGCAAGCATCCTTTTCATGATTCCACTTCAAGAGCATGTAGAATGCTAGACTTGATACACTCTTATTTGTGTGGCCCCATGTCTGTCCCATATACTTTTGGTAATAAATATATCATGAATTTTATTGATGAATACTCTAGGATGTGTTGGGTTTATTTGTTGAAACAAAAATATCGAACATTTGAAACACTTAAAAATTTTCATGTATGGATTGAAAATGAAGCACAATCTTGTATTTGCACTCTTTGTGAAAATGCACAGGAATATACTTCTAACGCATTTGGAAGTTATATTTTCCAACATGGGATCAAGCATCAAACCACTATTCCATACAATCCTCAGAAGAATGGTGTAGCATAAAAAATGAACAAAACACTCTTCAATATGGTACATTATATGCTATTTTTCAAGAATGTGAAGTTGATGTTTTGGGAAAATGAAGTTTTGTGTACAATATAATTAAGAAACATAATTTCATATCATTCTCTTGGGAACAAGACTCCTTATGAAATGTGGTATGAACACATTCATTTGGTGAAGCATCTTAAGGTTCTTAGTTCCACTTGTTGTTCCTTAATTCATTAGAAAAGAAAAAAACTACGGAAAGAAGTTGAACGTGCGTCTTCTTGGGTTACTTAAATACCACCAGACATATTATATTTACGATAAGGTAAACAAAAAGTTCATTATTTTCATAGATGTGTTTTTTTTTAATCCACTAAGAATGACAAGAATATTGAGAAACAACTTGATCATCTAGATATATTTACCCATGTAAAGACATATTATGAGATTGATAATGAGATTCCATGTCTTGAAGGGGGATGAATATCATGGATAAATATCTGAAATATCCTTTTGAAGTTTCATCTCCTCATGATGTAAACGATCCATCCACCTCATCAAAATAGGAGGTTTGATTGTATGATGTGATAGAAAGGATTGAAAGGTTGAATCTTGATGGGAATGCAACATGATCAATGGAGAAACCTGGACCATCATAAAAATGTCTAAAGTGGCTCATAAAGACACTTGAAAGTATTCATATTGATGAGGTTGGAAAGATAGGAACTATAGATTCAACAAAACAAGATGATGGAGGTGATGCAGATGATTTAGATTCAAATGATGATAATGATATGGATGTTTCATATGATTGTGAATTAAATTTATCACCTAAATTTGAAGCAACTTCCTTTGAATAATTTGTTTCTCATGATGAGTGGAAATAAGATATGTAGAAGGAGTATGAAGATCTCATCAAGAATCAGACATGGAAGTTGGTGTATCCTCCATTTGGAACCAAAGCAATTGATTGTTGGGTCTACAAAAACAAGTACAAATTAGATGGCTCACTTAATAATCAGAAGGTGGGGCTTGTGGTGAAATGATGTGCATTAAAAAATGACATATACTATGATGATAATATTTCCCCCATATAAAAATGGGCTACCATTCATTCTATGTTGGCTTTATCAACATGACATAGGTGGAATATTCATCACATGGATGTGAAGACAACTTTCTTATATGGATATTTGAAAGCAAATGTCTACATGTACCAACCAAAAGGAATTGTTGTGAAGGGTCAAGAACACAAGGTATGAAATCTCGACAAGTCTTTATATGGTATAAAGAAAGAACCTCATGCACAGTATGAAAATCTCACTGGGCATATTTTGAAGATCAATTTCAAACACTTGAATCTTGATGATGCAACTTTGTTTGTCAAGAACGTTAGAAAAAATGTTGTATATCTTTTGGTGTATGTAGATGATCTTTTGATAACAAGGAATAATGAATCATATATTAAATCCATAAACAAAATAATTGAGGAATGGTTTTAAGATGACAAACATGAGACATATTCACTACTACTTGGGTATTGAATTAACTAACACAAGATATATATTCATTTCCCAAAACAAGTACATTGGAGAGGTGTTCAATAAATTTGGCATAATTAATCGTAATCCTCTCTACTCCAGCGGAACAAAATTTAAAGCTAACATCAAAACAAGGGAAATAATTTGAGGATGCAACTAAATATAGATAGCTTGTGGGGGGTCTCATCTACCTTACCACTACTAGACCAGATAATTCCATTAGCGGTTGGAATTATTTCTAAGTTCATGTAAAAACCTTATGAAGGACATTGGTCTGATAGAAAGAGAGTCCTAAGGTACTTGAAGGGAACTCAATACTTTGGGATCAAATACTCTAAGGTGGAGAACTTCAAACCAGTTGAACATATAGATTCAAACTTTTATGAGGATAAGGAGAATGGAGTGTCTAATTCAAGATACCTCATGAGAGTAGATATCTCTTGGAGATAATGAAAATAGTTCATTCCATCAAATTCCACTACAAAGGCAGAGTATGTGGTTGTTTCAAAGGAAATAAAGGAGATTGTGTGGCTTAGAAATATACTCGAGGATTTGTAAGAGAAATGGGCGAATGCTAATGTTGGAGGACAGCTTAACTTTGGTGCGTTGCAATTATTATAAGTTTAGTGGGAGGATATGTCAAATATTGAGAAATTCATTGAGATTCACATTTTCCCATGGGAATTCATTGAGATTCACTAAACATGCCAAGAGATGGAAATTATGCATGAGTGATAGAACTTTAGCTTCTGACTTCTTGATAGTAGCCAACATTGGTATTCTCCCAATATTAATAGGACCTCTAACTACAAGGATGCATGAACTTGGGCTATTGAAGATCTTCCCATGAACTAGAGGTAATGATGGGGCTTTCGTGGCCTGTACTTTATGGGTTTCCACACTTCCTTTCATTATTACAACCTTTTCATCTGTCATCAAATCCATTAATGCTTGAGTTGTCCTGACGCTGTGAAGTACATAATTTCGAGGATGCCCACGAGGGTAAGAGATCATGGAAAGTTTGCACATATTCGTGGATGGGACTGGTGCCAAGCGCGAACTACACAACCCCACGATCCAGGAGATGATGGGAGTACTGGCTCTCCATTCCCATTAATAGCTATCCTCACTTTGCATGAAAATTCCATGTGTCATCCTTTATTCATCACGGGATCAACTAGCTCAATTTTGATTTGGGGTCTTTTCCATTAGGGAGGAGCTACGAATAGGACTCATCCTTGGACTTTCAAGGATCCAGGGGCCATTCTAATTGACTGGTTATCCATTATGTCGTCCTATCGATTGTTTCCTCTCAGTATATGATAGAAATTAGCTTTAATGGTGGACATGAGTGCCTTTGTTTGATCGATAATTCGATGGATCTTAGTGTCTTTAGGATTCGTTCCCAGAACAAAAAAATAGATAGTTTTTTTTGAATAACCTACTATTGTGATATGATTCAGTTATTTCTCCTGTGATAACAAAATATCTTGGTAAATCACATAGTATTTAGCCATATTGTTGGTAGTCTTTCCCAAGTTCCAGGAGAAGTATAGAAATGGATTTCCTCTAGGGATATACATCACCCCTCTCGCACCTGCCTCCCCTGGGTTTCCTTTTGAAGCCCCATCAAAACATAGGATGAATCCTACTTGAGAAGATAACCATATATTATAATCTTGATGTGAAATCTGAACCTTCCAGAATTATCTTTGAAGTCTTTTGGGGGAATGACTTATTTTGACATTCATTTTAGTCATCCAATGTTCTTCTTCATTTTCCATTTTTTCAACTTTCTCAATTTTTATTCTTCATGAAGAGAGATACTATCCCAATCGACCCATCAGATGGGCAACGACTGGGGGGGGGAGAGACATTTTATTTTTAAAGATGACTTTATTTCTTGCCAACCAAATTTTCCAACAAAAACTTTTAATGGATGCCTTCTAGACATAGAGAAAGGTTGGTTTGTTAGAAAAGGATCCCTTATAGAATTTACTCAATTTCCCAATCATAACTCTATAGGTTGAGGGCCAGGAAATTTTATGTGTTAATTCTGAATATACCATTTGCAATACTTGTTTGGAGAAATTGCAATCCAGGAAGAGGTGTGTTTTAGATTCAGAGTCTTGTTTGGATAATGCACATCTAAACAGTCCCATAATACCTATTTTGAGAATATTTTATCATGTAATCATCTTATTGTGTGCTATTTTACATCCAAAAATATTAATATTTAGGAGCCCATATATATTCCAAATCTTCTTCCATATATTGGACTTTTCTGGTAGTTGGGACTGATTGAGAAGGAGCTTGTATCCTTCCTTTGTTGATTAACCAGAAGAACCCCACCCTTTGTAGTCCTGTTGTTGGAGATGAACATGAGACAAACCATTGCTAATCAAGAGAAAGGATTGAGAGGTTGGGATAAGATTTGGAGGGAATTATCCCAATTTACACCCCTTCCAAGATCCATTGTTATGCCAATCCGAGATATCAAAGAGGGAGGATTTTCCCTGGTTTTTTTATCGAGGTACGCAAAGGATTCAGGGAGGGGATGCCATATAGGATTCTAGAGGTAGAGAAGGAGTCCTCCCACAGTTTGATATCCTTTCCATTCCTCGGGCACCCAAAAAGATGATCCCAAAATATAGGAAGAGAGGCACTTATTAGTTTCCAAATAGGAGATCCCGAGTGTTGTTCAAGAGCAATGTCCATGAATATTCTTTGATTTATTGACAGATACTTGTGGAATATTTCTTTCTTCCACCAGTCAATACCATCAGATATCAATCTCCAGAGAATTTTTTCTCCTAGTGAAACATTTATCATTCCAGGGTCATGAATTCCTATCCCACCATGCTCTTTAGGGGTGCAAATTGTAGACCAATTCACCATATAGAATTTTTTCTCATTATCTTTAACCCCTTGCCATAGAATTTGTGTAGTATCCAAGACAATGCCTTTTTTATCCCTATTGGAGCTAGGAGAGCAGAGAATTGGAAGATGGGAAAATAAGATAGGATTGATTTCACCAATACCACTCGACCTGTCAAATTCAACCAAATATATCCCCAAACTTTTAATTGGTCTTTAATATTTTGTAGAATAACTTTCAACACCTCCCCTGGGAGATATTTCGAGCTAATTGGAGTGCCTAAGTATTTAAATAATTTCCAATCAACTGAGAAAGGAAATTGCAGTAGATTGGAAATTCTTACCAGGGTGCTTACTTTTATATTCCATGCATAAATTTGGCTCTTATTTTTATTTTTTAATTCCTCCTAAGGCTTCATTGTACTGATCCAATACCAATTTTAATTAGATGGCCATAATTTGAGAAGCTCCACCAAGTAGCAGGGTATCATCAATGAATTGAGAGTGGTTTATTCTTTTGAATCCTCTTGCAATCTTTGGACCTAGGATGAAGCATGTTCTTCTTTCATGTTCTAATCTTCTATTCATAGATTCTTCCATTAAAACATACAGAATTGGGGATAGCGGGAATCCATGTATTAAGCCTCTTGAGACTTTAAAAAATGGGTCAGGCCTACCATTTATTAAAGGCGACATCCAAGGGGTGGAGATATAGGCTTTGATCCAAGAGACAAAATATTGATTAAAGCCAAAAAAAATTAAAAATTCAATAAGGAAACTTTTCTTTACTCGATCAAACGCATTTTCCATATCTATTTTAATAACCATACCTATTTCTCCATTTTTGAAACTGGTGTGGATCGCCTCCTGGATGAGATAAATATTTTCCCAAATCTTCCTTTTTGTGACAAATCCTCCTTGGTTTGGAAGAATCGGGCGGGGTAATATCAGATTCAATCTGTTTTCAATGACTTTTTCCAGGATTTTGTATGAAACATTACAAAGAGACATGGGACAGAATCTGTCAAAGGAAGAGGCATTTTTTTCCTTTGATATTAGGGCCAGGAAATATGAGTTGGTGGCACCACCCATCCTACAATTGTTTTTAACATATCTAATCATTTGAATGAAATCAATTTTGATAATTGTCCAACATTTTCCATAGAAGTGAAGAGTGAAGCCATCATGACTAGGGGATTTGTCTGAGTCAAACTGATTGAGGACTTCTCTAACTTCTTCAGTTGAAACCTCCTTATTTAGAGCTATGTTATCCTCGTCTGTGATCAGGGTGGGGATGTTCTCTATAAATTGTTCACTCATTTCTTGATTGTCTTCTCCTTCCTTTGTATAAAGATTCCCAAAATTTGTTGAAGCTTCCTTTTTAATTTCCTCGAATGAGGTAATAAGGGCCCCTGACTATGACTTTATTTCCTCCATGTTGTTTCTATGTTGTCTAGCCTTTTCCTGCTTATGAAAGAAGGAGGTGTTTTTTCCCCCTGCCTTGAGCCATAGAGTTCTTGATTTCAACCTCCTGATCGTTTCTTCATCTTGGAGAGGCTTCATGTATTTTTGGAAAACTTTTTTCTCCTCAGAGATATGGGTATAATTGATATCTTTAATTTTCATATTTTTTTGTAATTCCTCCATCTTTTTTTTACATTTTTCTACTTTATCCCCAGGGGGGTGGGGAGAATTCTTTACCCAATCCTTTATAGCTTGTTTGGTTCTTTTTATATTGTTTTCCCAGATAAAAACATGGTACCCATCCACCCATTGATTCCACACAGTGGATAGCATAGGGATAAATTCATGCAAGTCCAACCAAAGTGGATTAAATTGAAAGGGAATTGGACCTAAATTTTATTCTTTATCAAAGGACAGAGATATTGGGTGATGATCATAAAGGCCCTAGGGAGTTATATGCAAAGAGATATTATATGGAAGAGATAACAAAGAGCTATGGATAAGGAAACTATTGATCCTAGCTACAATGTGCTCTTCTCTAGTACGTTTAATGCTCCATGTATATTTTCCTTTGTTGGGGTGAACATCAAAGAGATTCAGACCAAATACCAAATATTCCATGAATTCCCTGAAGGGATCTCTTACGATTGAACCTCCTCTATTTTATTTCATGTGCATAGTTGTATTGAAGTCACATGCTATGTTACAGTTTTGGAGAAACCCAACATCTTTGATACCCAACAAAGACTCCCAACATTCTACTTTCTCCCAATAATTGTTAGGAATATAAACATTTAAGATAGGATAAACATTACATAAGGGAAGATGTTTCATTTGTACCATAACTTAGTGGGTTGATTCATATCTTCTTTCTTCAAGGAAGGATGAGGTATTCCAAATGGTGAAAATTCCCCCTAAAGCTCCTCTTGCATTTAGAGTTTCTCTTGCACTTTCTTTCCATATTTGTTGCATTTCACGGAGGGCTTATGGACCTTGCATTTTAGTCTCCTGCATTAGGAGGATTTGGGTTTTTTCTGATTTAATTAATTTTCCAATACCTTCCTTTTTTTCCTTTTTTCCCATACCCCTACAATTCCAAGAGACTAGCTGTAACATCCCCAGCCACTCACAGGCCGGGAAATGCCACTCCAGAACATTCTTTCATGCTTTGATACCAATTTGTAACATCCCCGAACACCCATGGCCGGGCCACGCTAGGCCAGAGAACACTTATGCTCTCTCTCTGTGGAACATACTGTAACAAACCCAGCATCATGCTGAGCTATGCTACATACATATTTCAAACTGCATGCAATTAAGATATATACACATACAGAATTCTTGCAGAATCTTATATATAAACATGAACGAACAAATATGTTATGAAAAAGAATGAATTCATACTGAAATAATATTAAACACAAACATGCAACATATATGGGAAATACCCATAAACATAGAGACAGTTATAAGCATGCATAGGAGAAACCCACAAAAATACACACGTAAATAAGAATGCAACATGTAAATTTATCACACAATTGACACTTATCTTTGTAAGAATATTACCAACTGCGTGCAGACCGTCCACTAACCTCCCAGCCTTAGACCACACTGTTCATCACTCTCAACAATGAGTCACCCTTGAGTGGGGACTAAACTCCACCCAAGTAAAGGGATTCCTAACCAGGCTATAGGCTCATGAACAATAAGAAAGACAAGTTAAACTAACAACCTATAGTCCCTCATTCCCCACATGCCTGTCCCACCCAAGGAAGTGTGCCCCTTCTCTTCTCAACAGTCCCTTGGCTGCCCACTTCCCTTCCAGGGCTTCAACAACAGGTCAGACAAGAAGTCTCAGAGCCCTGCAGTTATAGTTCAACACCTTCAGGAAATCAATCCCCAACAATTCTCTCACCCAAATAATTTCTCACGGGCTTGAAAAATCGCCTCTTCAATATCCCACAGACCTGACAACCCACTTCTTCAGTCCATCTCCCAAGCTAACCAACTACGCCAAAAAAAAAAAATGGCTATGGACACAGGTTCAGATACAGTGATGATGGTACAAAGATCAGCCCAATGGGTGTGTTGATACTCATGGATGATTGACTGGATGCATGAAGAATGGCCAACATCTCCCAAAATGAACTAAGTCCCAACAATATGTATATATGTCCCCAACTTGACACTTGTCATGTTGGGAGCTACTTTGGCCCACTTGGCCCCAACTTTAGAACTTAGGATAACATAATTATCCATACTTTATGATTTAAGAAATATTAATATAATATTCCTTTTTGGCTCAAGCTCCCTGGCTTAGCCCCTTTCTTAACTTAGCCCCCCGTCTCTTTTATCGTGGTCGGTCTACACGCAACGATGTATTTTATATTAAATATGAGACATGTACAAAAACAGGCGCACTAGCCTTTAACATCTAGGCTCTCCAGCCTAATCAAAACATAAGAATCCTAGCTTATAATAACTGCCTCACCAGCCTATAAAACATATCATATACATAAAGGCTCCCTGACCTGAACATCGTGCACACTTAAGATGTTGTGCGCAGTTTCCTGGAATGTGCACACATCCTCATTTTACTGCACAGTACCTACGTGCATTATGCCATGAAAGGTGCACCCAAAACTATATAAAAAAAACTCACCATCTTAAGTACATTTTTATTTATATTTACAATTGGGTTCAGCCTTAGGGATATTACAATCCCCTCCCCTTATTTATGCATTGTCCTTAGTGCATCACATACCAATGTACAACTAAATTTCAAAAATCCTCAAAAAGATGCGGGTATTTTGCCTGCATTGCATCCTCATGCTCCCAAGTAGTGTCCTCGGGACCATACCATGTCCATTGGACCTTTACAAGCCATATGGATCGATTATGGAGCTGTTTGATTTTCCGGTCCAAAATGCGCACCGGATGCACTTGAAAAGCGCCTTCTTGCTCCACCTGAATCACATTCCAATCAATAACATGATTAGTATCAGGTATATATTTCTTTAGAAATGATACATGGAATACATTATGAACAGTCATAGATGTAGGCAATGCAATCATATAAGCTACTGGACCAATCCTCTCTAGGATTTCAAATGGCCCACAATAGCGAGTTGCCAACTTTGAACAATTTCCCAACTTCAGGTAACTTCTGTTGGCTTTCACTTTCAAGAATACATGGTCACCCAATTTAAATTCCCTGTGAGTTCTACCCTTATCAACATAGCTTTTTTTACTATCTTGGGTAGCCTTTAAATTTTGTTTTATTTTCAACATTTTCTCTTCCATTTCCCTAAGCAATTCTGGCCCAACCACTGCTCTATCTGCTGGGTTATCCCAACTGACCAGTGTGTTGCACTTTCTTCCATAAAGTGCCTCAAATGGGCTCATCTTTAGAGATGCTTGGTACCCATTGTTATAAGCAAACTCTACCAAGTGTAGATAGTCTTCCCATTTTGATGGTTTATCCATCACATACATCCTCAACATATCCTCAATCACTTTATTCATCCTCTCTGTTTGTCCATCTATTTCTGTATGATAATCTGTACTAAAATTCAAATTTGTTCCAAATCCATTAAATAATCCCTTCCAAGATTTTGAGGTAAATTTTGGATCTCTGTCAGACAATGTTCACTTCCTTGTAGTGAGCTTAACTGGAATAAAATGGGCAGCTTTAGTAAGCTTATCCACCATTACCATGATAGAATCATGTTGCTTGTTTGTTCTGGGAAGTTTGGTAATGAAAACCATGGTTACAAGTTCCCATTTCCACTCAGGAATGGGTAATGGTTGTAGCAAACCAGCTGGGTGTCTATGCTCATCCTTTACTTTTTGACATTCCAAACATCTGGCAATAAAATCAACAATCTCTTTCTTCATGCCTGGCCAAAAATATTGGCTCTTGACAACTGCAATAGTTTTCTGATATCTTGGGTGCCCAACATAAGGCAAATTATGCATTTCTCTCAATATCAGATTTTTCATCTCCGAGGAATTTGGTACATAAATTGTTCCCCTGTACATGAGAATTTCATCCTTATCTAGTTTGTATTCTTCAATTTTCTGCTGCAAATTACCTTGCTGTAGTTTTTCCACTAAATCCTTGTATTGTAAATCTGATTTGGTAGTCTCTATAATTATGTGTTTCAAATCTAATTGATACATGCTAATGGATGTAGCATGCATTTCATGAACTCTTCTGCTGAGTGCATCAACCACTTTGTCCTCTTTCCCCTTGATATGCTTTATATCAAAGTCATATTCGCTTAGGAATTCTGATCATCTCCTTTGCCTAGCATTTAAAGTTGGCTGATCAAACAAATATTTCAGACCATTATGGTTTGTCCTCATGTCAAACCTTTTCCCCATGAGGTAGTGTCTCCATTTCCTCAAGGCATGAACTATGGATGCCAATTCCAAATCATGAGTGGCATAGTTTCTTTCATGCTCCTTCAACTTCCTTGATTCATAAAATATAACAAACCCATTTTGACTGAGGACTCCACCAAGTCCCTCTTTACATGCATCTGTGCATACAATGAAGTATTCATTTGGGTCTGCTATCCTTAATATTGGATCACTTGTTAATAATTGTTTCAAGTGTTGGAAATTCTTTTCACAATCCAATGTCCACTGAAACTTCACACCCTTTATTTGCAAGGAAGTGATTGGGTGTGCAATCTTTGAAAATCCATCTATAAATCTCCTATAGTATCCTGCAAGGCCCATGAATGATATCACCTCTACCACATTATTTTGTACTGCCCATTCTCTAATGGCTTCTATCTTCTCGGGATCCACTGCTATCCCATCCTTTGAAATGATATGACCGAAATAGTGAATTTGTTTCGGATAAATTGAGCACTTGCTCAATTTGGCATACAATTATGCTCCCTTAATACTTGCAAAACCATCCTCAAATGATGTTCATGATATTCCTCTGACTTGGAATATATGAGAATGTCATCCAAAAAGACAATGAAAAACTTGTCTAAATATTCTCGGAAAACACCATTCATTAAGCACATGAAAATAGTTGGTGCATTTGACAACCCAAATGGAACCACTGGGAACTCATAATGACCATACCTTGTCCTGAAAGAGGTATTGCTGATATATTAATCTTTAATACTTACCTGAGGGTATCCTGACCTGAGATCTATCTTTGAAAATATCTTTTCATCCTTCAATTGATCAAAAAGATCATCAATCCTTGGCAAAGGATACTTGTTCTTGACAGTCACTTTATTCAACTGTCTAAAATCAATGCACAATCTTAATGTTCCATCTTTCTTCTTCACAAACAAGACTGGGGCACCCCAAGGTGACACACTTGGGCATATATACCCCTTCTTCAGAAGCTCTTCAAGTTGCATTTGCAACTCCTTCAACTCTGGTGTACTCATCCTGTAAGGAGTTTTTGACATTGGAGCTGCTCTAGGCGTTAGATTTATAGAGAAATCAATGTCCCTCCTTGGGGGTAGTCCTGGTACCTCCTTGAACACATCTTCAAAATCTTCTAGGGATGCATAATCTTCCAAATTTGGCACCTTATCTTTAGGTGTCTCCTCCATATGAGTTGCAAGTATTTGACACCCTTTTCTGTAACATTTCTTCAACTGCAATGTTGAAATCTCTCTGATGGTTACTACCCTGGGAATTCCCTGCGCTTTCCTTTGGTTCCCATCCTCATCTAAGCAAGTAAATTATTTTTTATGACAGTCTAGGAGAGAATGATGTTGTTCCAACTAATCCATCCCAATTAGACAGTCTTAGGACCCTAAAGGAAATATGTTCAAATCTGCCTTGGTGTTCAGTCCATTCATGTCCATAAGACATGACTTAACCATCTCATTAACTTTTCTTCTGGCTCCTATAGCCAGCTGCACCAACCAATATTTCCCATGCTTGCTTCTTGGAAAATGCAAACATTCCACCATCTTAGGATCTATATAACTATGACTAGCTCATGAATCAATTAAAATAGCAATGGTTTGGTTGTTGATCATACCTTCCACTTCAATCATATGTGACTGATACTCTGATTGCTTGTTGTCTAGGGTTACATAGATCCTAGGTACCTTTCTGCCCATGTCCTCCACTATTTCATCTTGTTGTACATTGTGAACAGTCCCCTCTTTTTCACCTCTGTGAGGACAATCTTTGAACATATGATCCCCTTTACAACCCCAACATTGAATAAGTGGTTTCCTTGGCCTTTGAATCCCTATGTAAATTGTTCTGGGTTCTTTAGGATTTTTTTGACCCTGAGGATTGTTTCTAAAGAATGGTGATGTATATCCCTTCTTCCTTTGATCCATCTTGAATTTTTTTTTGTCTTCCCAAGATTTTTGGAATGTTGGTCTTGATTTTTGTTGATCATATAGGCATTTAGCTCGTCTTATTGTCTCCTACAATGTATTGGGATCATCATACTATATTTTGTCACTGATAATTGATGGCAATCCACTCAAATACCTTTGAATATTCACTGTCTCGTCCTTCATAAAAGAGACATACTTCAATAGTTCTAAAAACCTTCTCTCATATTCATCAATGGTCATACTCTCAATCTTGAGTTCAAAGAACTCTTTCATTTTCTTGTCATAGTATCTCTTAGTCAAGTATTTATTCTCAAAATACCTCTTGAACTCCCTCCAAGTAACACTTTTCTCTTTAATGTGTTGCACCTGCACAAGCTGATCCCACCACATGGATTCCTTTCCCTTGAGTTGATAGATGGAAATTATACCCTCTGCATGAGAAGAATAATTATGCAATTGAAAATAATTTCTCATGCCCATCAACCATGTTTCTGCATCTTCATCCTTCTTGTGTTCATCATCAAATGTAGGAGGTTTGATTTTGTTCATTTCTCCTCGTAGCTCATCCACCCCAAACCTCTTGTTCTTTTTGACAGGGGATGGAGTTGATTTGCTATCTGATCTCTTATTGGAATTCCTCGGGGAGTGGTGGTGATGCCTGCTAACACTTCTTGTTTTTCTTTTCCCATCATGAGACCTGTGATTTCTTGACTTGCTCGAGCCACTCTCCTTATCCAATTTCTTTTCTATTCTGTTCAATCTCTCCAACAAATTCATGTTGAAGTCATCCTGCTACTCCTTGGCTCTCATAAGCCTTTCATTATCATCTGTATGACTTTGAACACCCTTATGTAAATTTTTAATGGTCTCTGCCATATTCATGTTTTCATCCCTTTCTTCTCCATGTCCATTGGAGTTTGTTCCTTCAATGCTTAAATGGACATCCATCCCTCTGAATTCATATTCCTGACTGTAATTCCCTTGTGCCCCTTCCATTACTCTGGACTCTAAGATAATCTTGATCTAGTTTTTGTTAACTCTGCAAAATGTGCAGCCAACAAAACTTTGTCAGGCTAACTGTTTCATCAATTTCATGAAAATATGAACCATTCTGGTTCAATAATATATATCAGAATTCTTTCTTCTGATTTCCTAGAAATTTGAATGCCTTGATCAATTTTCTAGTTGGATAATTATATTCCACTGTCCAAGACCTTTCCAACGCCTGCTCACATGGTCAATTCTGAGTCTTGAGCAAAAAGTTATGGCTCCATGGAACTAGTTGGGTCTTATAATTTACCCTTCACTGTTTCTATTGTTCTTCACCCTTCAAACAACTTCGCGTGCACACATTTCAATCTGTGCACCCATATTTTCCATGTGCTACAATTATCTCAAGGTAAATCATGCTTCGTGCACTTTAAAACCATTGTGTATCACTTCTTTGTCGCGCCAATAACTTGCGTGCACTTTTGTGTCGCACACAAATAACTTGCGCGCAATACTTTTATGTCGCGCACCATTACCCACCGCACGTAGATATCCAACGCGCATCTGAATCGATGTGTTGCACCATGCCATAGTTTAGTACGTCTCCTCCATGCATTAAACTCTGTGTGCACCACTAACTAAGCTGTCACACATCAACATTTACCCACATTGCGCGTGTGCCAACCAAACTCCTCTGCACTTTGTCAATACTGCATACACCCTGCGTGTCATTATTATGTGTGTATACACCACGTGCACCTTCTTATTTGTGTTCACTCCGCACAATGATAAATTTAGTGTGCACACCCACACACCAATATTTTTCCGCGCGACTGTAATGATCCCAAGCCAAATTCTGGCGTGGAATCACTAACTACCACTGGTTTGTGAACGTGTCGGTGTTTATTGAGATATTAAGTGCATACAAGATTCATTCAATACATAAATATCACCATACATTCAAGATATAGAAGCACAAGCAAATATCTGACCCTTTTATTATAAGCAATGTAGGATCAATACAATAGATGGCCGATCTGGCATAAACCTCAGACGGTCGTACAAACAATAGATATGAGCTGCTACAAAATGCTCTCATCAATACAAAGAAGCCTCTAAAGGATGAATAAGTAATGAATACCAGTATCAAGCAGATCTGAATGTCGAACCCTTCAACCAGAGAGTGCCACGCTCCAAGTGGAGACAGAAGCCCTCAATAATTTAGCCCTGATGGAAGAATTCTCCAAACGAGCCCAAACTCGGTCAAGTAATAGATCGGGGCAGTGGGATCCTCCTCCTGAAGTTTCAAGCCCAACGTACAAGGAAAACCTCTCCAAGTGCGAAATCTTCTAAGAGAGTTGCGCCCTCCTGAATAGCTAAATCGAACCTTCCTCAATGGTATGGTGCGCCCTTGCTGGAAATTCCCCAATAATATGGTTCTACTGTCTGCTGGGGCTCTAGAATGAGATATGCTGAGAATAGAATGATGTGGAGGAATATTTCATCCCCGAGACCAAGTTGTGGAACAAGGTGAGTGGATATTTCACCACTGAGTTGCTCACAAGGGTTTGTAAAACAAACCCCCAAACTGAATGCTCAAGAGCACTAACAAGAAATATACCAAAAATCAAGATGATTGATAGGTGCGCCCCAACCTCTTACTTATAATTTTTCCTTCTGATTCTCTGTTGAGTTAGGTTACTCCCATGGTTAATTTCTATTCTTCTGTTGAGTTATCTTTTACTCCCTTTATCCTTTTTCTTTCTCAAGTCAACTTAAAAATATAACTTTAGTCTACTTGACCTTCCCCCTCGATGTGAGACTATGACCTAGTGGGGGTTCCCAGGCCACTGAGTCTCCTCATCACCTCTCTAAGAGGTGGGGGACATTACAACGGCGTAAAAATTTTCCATGTGCATCAGCACACCAATACCTTGCTGCACAGTGCCACATTTTACCTATCCCGAGCTTTTCACTGCACCACATGAATTTTTGTTGCGCCCAACTGTGCACATTCACCTTTATGTGCATCGATTCCTCTTGAATTCCGCTGCAGAAATTGGGGCTTTTTCCTAACTCACCATAAACATTATGCAACTATGGAATTCATTCAATTTCACCCTGATAACATCAACTCAACCTATGTAACAACAGATCGTTGTGGGTTGACATTTATGGAACGAATTTCCTCGAAAAACAATTCTCGAATTGAGAATTTTATTTACTAATCTCTCTCCAACTGTCACGACTTCACTGTAACTTCAAATTCAACTAATTCCAGGTTTGAATTTGCTAGAACAGATATTAAACAATAATATCTCACCACTTGACTAAATTTCTCCATTTCCCCATGAATTTACCAACTAAAATTGGGGCTTTTTCCCAATTTCAGTACCATATTGTAGCTAGACGCTCTACAGCTTGAAATTTGGCCATTTCAAAATAACTCCTTTGAATAATTTTGCCTCAACTCAACTCGTTTGGCCCATTCAGGCTCAGTGTTGAAAACTGAAGCGCTGATACCAATTTGTAACATCCCCAGCCACTCACAGGCCGAGAAATGCCACTCCAGAACATTCTTTCATTCTCTGATACCAATTTGTAACATCATCGACCACCCATGGTCGGGCCACGATAAGCCAGAGAACACCTATGTTCTCTTTCTGCGGAACATACTATAACAAACCCAACGTCATGATGAGCTATGCTACATACATATTTTGAATTGCATGCAATTAAGATATATACACATACATAACTCTTGCGAAATATTAAATATAAACGTGAACAAACAAATACGTTAAGAAAAAGCATGAATTCACACTGAAATAATAGTAAACACAGACATGCAGCATATATGGGAAATACCCATAAACATAGAGACAATTATAAACATGCATAGGAGAAAGCCACAAAAATACACACGTAAATAATAATGCAACATGTAAATTTATCACACAATTGACACTTATCTTTGTAAGAATATCACCAACTGCATGTAGACCATCCACGAACCTCCCAGCCTTAGAGCACATTGTTCATCACTCTCAACAATGAGTCACCCCCGAGCTGGGACTAAACTCCACCCGGGTAAATCGATTCCTAACCAGGCTATAGGCTCATGAACAACAGGAAAGAATCTGTCTCAGGTGCTCACTCAACTAACAACCTACAATCCCTCATTCCCCACATGCCCGTCCCACCCAAGGAAGTGTTCCCCTTCTATGCTGAACAGTCCCTTGGCTTCCCCACTTCCCTTCCAGGGCTTCAGCAATAGACTGGACAGAAAGTCTCAGAGCCCCACAACTATAGTTCAACACCTTCAGGAAATCAATCCCCAACAATTCTCTCACCCAGATAATTTATCACAGGCCTGAAAAACCCGCCTCTTCAATATCCCACGGGCTTGACAATCCGCTTCTTTAGTCCATATCCCAAGCTAACCAGCTATGCCAACAAAAGAAAAATGGCTATGGACACGGGTTTAGATATAGTGATGATGGTACAAAGATCAGCTCAATGGGTGTGTTCATACTCATGGATGATCGACTGGATGCATTAAGAATGGCCAACATCCTGCAAAATGAACTAAGTCCCAACAATATGTATGCATGTCCCCAACTTGACACTTGTCATGTTGGGAGCTACTTTGGCCCACTTGGCCCCAACTTTAGAACTTAGGATAACATAATTATCCATACTTTATGATTTAATAAATATTAATATAATATTCCTTTTTGGCTCAAGCTCCCTGGCTTAGCCCCTTTCTTAAATTAGCCCCTCCCTTTCCCTAACTAGTGGAGTTTAGTCGCCCATATCTTTTATCATGGTCGGTCTGCGCGCAACAATGTATTTTATATTAAATATGAGACATGTACAAAAATAGGCGCACTGGCCTTTAACATCTAGGCTTTCCGGCCTAATCAAAACATAAGCATCCTAGCTTATAATAACTGGCTCACCAGCCTATAAAACATATCATATACATAAAGTCTCCCTGGCCTCAACATCACACGCACTTAAGATGTTGGGTGTGGTTTCCTGGAATGTGCTCACATCCTCATTTTACTGAAAAATACCTGCGCATATTATGCCATGAAAGGTGCACCCAAAATTATATCAAAACAACTCACCAACTTAAGTACATTTGTATTTATATTTACAATTGGGTTCGGCCTTAGGGATATTACACTAGCTTCATTACTTACTTGTGGTTTTGGATTCCCCCCCCTTTAGAGTGATAAGTATGCTCCTCAGTAGAGGGTTCCTTTCTTAGTTTCCCATCTTTCTTGAATACTTATTCAAGAGTGGTTTGGATTCCCAATTCTTTGTCTCAAGTTGCATAATTTTCCCTTCTATTTCAATTAGTTTTCTGACCCACCCTCGATGCTTTGGTTCTCTTAGTGATCTCCAAATCCGGATCCTCCCCAAACTCCTCCTTATTATCTTCCTCTAGTATTACCGGAATATCTGAAGAAGCTTGGGGGGGATTCATATTAGGGGAAGGGGGGATTCATATTAGGGGAAGGATCCACAAGATGATTTACATCCATTTCATTATGATCTAGTGGGGGAAATGAATATTTTTCATGTTGGATCTGATTTTCTTATGTTGTTTCATTTTCCTTTGAGTCTATTGTTTCTTCCTCTATATTTTCTAGTGTTGTGTACCTATTTTTACTACTTTCTATTTCATGGTTCCCCATCATCGGAGACTTTCCTTTGAGAGGAGAAGAAGGAATGTGGATTTCTCTATGCTCTTGCTGTTGTGTTGTCATTTTATTTGGCATTTTCTTTCTTTTGTATTGTTTCCATTTCTCATGATCTTTTTCTTATGGTTGATCTACATTTGTCTTGGGACAATTTTTTTGCAAAGTGACGATATTCGTAAAAAGATTTGCACTTAAATGGGAGTTGTTCGTAGTCTATTTTCTGGACAAAGGACCATTTATCTAGGTGATTTGAATGTCCTTTGGTATTCCCTTTTCTAGATCTACTTCTACACTTAGGAGAGAAAACTCTTGGAGACCTTCTCTTGGTTCGACACAATCATTGAATCTACCCAGCATGTTCCCAATTGGTTTTAGGGTTTTTTCATTCCAAAAGTGTATGGGAAGAAAAGGAAAATGAATACATACTGGAACTATTGACAACATGTGATGCAAACCCCCCTCCCCTTAGGGGTTCTGCGACCTCCTGGTCTCTGGATATTCTCTTTCTTAAGCCGAAATAGCTCTTCGGGTGTCTACTGGAACCCCTCAACGAATCCACAGGTCCTTTAATTCTGTGGCATAGGCCTTGAGAAAATATTGCACGCGCTCAATCCTTTGGTGCCATTCCTCTTTCTCAGAAAACTACATGACAGACGCTAACCTCTCTGACTAGCCCCTTCGTCTATGAGACCATGGGCTATGACCGCACGCCTACGCAAAAGGCATGTTGTGATTTCGTGAGTCAGGACTTCACGCCACCCAACTCTCCTTCCTTCAAACTCCCAGGTCCTAAAATGCCGACAAGGGCTTAATGGTCCCTAGATCCTCCCTTAGCCTTCGTCCATGTGACCAGACACCATGACCCAGGGCCGCCTCTTCCGAGCGCATTGCGATTTCGTGTATTGGGGATTCCCGATGCCATGCACCTCTGCACACCCAACTCCTGAAATGTCAATGCTGCAGATATGACGACTCAGATCCTTCCTCAATCAATGATCACTATCATGTTGGGATTTCATGACTTGCGACCTCCAAGTCACAACTTCTTCACACCCCAACTGTTGAAATGCTGAAATGCCAAAATTTCAGAGCTCCCAAATCAATGACTCACTCTCCTCCTGATCTAACATCTCAGTTCACATCGCACTTTTGTGACTCACGAGTTCTTAAAACTCTTCCCATTGACTTCCTTTAGCAACGAGTCAACGAAACACTGATCGCTCTCCACACATCCCTTTTGATGAACGGTTCTGATGATTTCGTGAATTTTCATTTCGCAAGTTCTCACGGCTATAACTTTTGACTTCTCTTGTTTGCAAGTCAGCAAAATGTTTATTGCTTACCACCTGTCCTCTTGACGATGGACGGTTCTGGTCATTTCAAAACTTCTCTCTTGCACCTTTTTCCAGATCCAACAACTGTTGGTCCACTTCCTTAGATCCAATGGTCCCGATCTAATCTCCTCTCCCATGCACATTCTCACCTATCTGGGAATTGATCAGATGGTCCAGATCCTCCCATGATCTACGGTTTTGATCGAATCGTGGTTTCACATGTCACGACCTTGGAAAATAAGGACTTCTGTCCTCACAACTCCCGGTATCCAATCTCGTGAAATGAACCAACGGTTCAGATCTCTCCTGTATCGAGGGCTCCTATTCCTCCTGAGCTTTGAGAGTTAAATGCCTCTCATATTTATCCTCCTCGTAGCTTCTCTTGATCTAATGACTATCATATATCAACACTTCCTCTTCGAAATCTCTCTACCATCCATTCAAATCCTTAACAAGTCCTAGCCAAATGCTTTGGCGCTAACTCTCCTGAAATTTGATCTTCCGAATTAGAATATTTTTGAGTCATTCGAAGGTCTCGGCCTTCAAATTTCTCCTGTTCTCTTCGTACAACTCCACACTACTCCTCTTGAGATTTGGGACTTGGAATAAGTCAACCCTCGCACGCTCCTTGTTGTATCTCTTCTGAGCTTGCTATTGACTCAGTCTCTAAGGGACTTAGCCCTTCTGCACCTTCTTCATAAGATTTCTGGTGCTCCTCTTGACACACTCCTATGCTCGACCTCCTGAGATTGGAACTTGAAACAAGTTCTCTCTGCATGTTCTCCTTACGCTTCTACTAGCCTTCCGATGGTTGGTTCTCAACACTTCGTCTGAGTGTTGGCCTGGTGAAATCCTTTCACAGGTCTTCCTCCAGAGTATTCAGGAACTTTGTCCCTTTTCTCTCCTTGACAGGATGTAAGTTCCCTCCTGGAAACTTCTTGCTCAAGCAAACCTTACTAAGACTACAGAGTGTTCAACAACTCTATAAGTGTCTCTCCTTGGACACTTTTCTTGTCACAGAACTCGAAATAGAGTTCCTTGGTGCACTCCTTGCACTCGCTCAATGCCTTCCTGACAGAGCTTTATAGAACCTTCAGTAGTTTTGTCCTCTCTCTGAGCTCGAAGTAGAGTTCTTCTCGTGCACTCCTTGCACTCGCTCGATGCCCACCTGGCATAGCTTCACATAATCCTCAGTGATTATGTCTCTCTATGCATTCAGTAACATTGAGGCTTATCCTTTGAGTTAATGATTCCTCTGGTGCACCCTCCTAGCATTTTCTCTCCTGAATCCAACACAGAATTCATATATGCACTCTTTGCACTGGCTCACAGAGTCCTCAACACTCTATCATGTAACCCCTTGCATTCGACCACTAAGAAGCCAGACTAAAATCAAAGAACTCATAGACAACAAATTTCTGTCTGTCCCTGCAGATATAAACCTAACACACATCTACAACATAAATGAACACACACACGACATTCATCAAATAAATAAACACACAAAGAATCATATGTAGGAAAAAATGTTCTTTTCTCATTAACATAAATATTTGATTACAATGTGTACAAAGCTCGGACTACTACAGAGTCTCAGCTCTCTCTTTTATTGATATCCTAATCTCATCTATTTCTCCCTACCAAAAATAAAAACAGAAAACAAAATATCTTTTACAAGAGGGGCTCCCCGAGCCTTTCCCTCCAAGATACCTACTATCATTAATTACATGATTTACAATCAATGGCTTTCTAGTTCGAATCGGATCTAGATATCCTCATCATGTCAACCATTAAAGGCGACTCCATCTACTACATGCACAAAGGCATCTGCATGGCTCTTCGGCCTTACAACAGTTATTACATTTTCAAATTTGAAAACTGAGAGGGCTAGAACCTCTCTCCTCCATTGAATGTGGACTGAATGTGTTGGCTAGCTAGTGCGTTGCTAACGTGAAGCGATGCTCCTGCATCATACTCCACTGCTGTGAAAAATTCATGAGCTCCTGCTCATGAGCTTCCCATCTCTGTTGAAATCCACCTAGATCCCAAACTATCTTTTGGAGCTATCCATCTTCTCCACTACTTTGCTGCTACTGCTTTTGTTTCTTCCATGTTGTTATGGTAGGCTTCCCCCTGTTCAACTTCTCTCTGATGACAACTTCTAGTGCTGACCTCAACATCAGCCTTCTAATTTTCTCAACTACATCTTCTAGCTGCTCTAATGGTTGGTTTTCCTTATGTAGTCTTCTCGGTTGCACTTCCTCCTTGTTGAGGGGTAGATCAACTTGATCCCCCTTGTGATTTTCTTCATCTCTTGTGGCCTTAGATTACCACTTTTCTGCAGAATCCAGTTCTGCAGTCTTATCACTGAGTTGCTACTCAGATTCTCCTTCTAATAGCTTTGCTTCTACCAGTTCTCCTGCTAGTATATCTCCATCTTCCTCCAACTACTTCTTGGGATGGTATGCTCCCTCTATCTCCAACCTGATCTGTTGGATGTGAATGCTCTTCATTGTCACCCTTTACTCTAGGGCTTCCAATTCTTCATACAGATCAGAATAATCTATGCTGCCTGCTTCCTCCTCTGCTTCTTTTGCTTCTGCAGCTTCCAATACTGTAGTTATCCCTTGTTCAGCTTCCTGGCTGAAAATTTTGAGCAATTCTCGTGAATTATCTTCTCCTTCTGTTGGGGTAGACATCATTTGCTTCTCCATTTATTCCTTCTTGAAAGTTTCTATTGGTTGTCCTTCTTCTATTGTTGCACCTGCAACACAGGCTTTGTCCTCAACTGGGCTATGTGGCAGGAATACCTGAATTCCCGCAATGATTAGAAGATTCTTATGATCCTTCTTTGTCAGCACTCCTTGCTAATCTAAACTCACCTCTGAGTTCATGAGACTTTCAGATAGTCTCATCTTCTCTCCCTTTCCCACCTGGAAATATGGGATTTCTTCTCTACCCACCTGGAAGTCTATGAGATCCTCCAATGATCCCATCTCATTGCCCACCTGGAAAATTGAAAGTTCATCACTGCCCACCCGATAGTTCATGAGATCAACTAATCTCTTATCCTCATCATCACTGAGACTCTTCCCAGCTTCTGGCTCACAGATGTGAACCACTTTCTCTTCATCTGAGGCTTTCAACATACCTCAACCATATCTTCAACAACCTTAGTTTTCCTCTGGCCAAAAATTTCTTAACCAACCACTTCACCTTTTTCTTCATGGGCCACTCATACACCCAATGTGATTTTGGATCTTTCTATATTTTAAATGCAAGCTTCTCCATCCTTTCCCTTATCTCACTGAGCTCTTTATCCATCTCAGCCTTGCTCTTCTGTTGGTAGTTTTCTCTTGGACCAAGTTCATGGAATTTAGTAGGCATCTTCTTCCTTCTACCTGCCCTCCTGGAAATTCTATGGATTACTCTGCCTCTACGAGCATCTCCATCTTCTCTCACAACTCACGTGACTGTCTATTAACTGCTGCACACCTTGAAACAATCACCACAGAGCATCAACACCCTGTCTTCCTTCACCTGCTGTATACAAATGAACTTCTGATACCACTTGATGTTACCAGAATTTATCCTTCAATCCTTTTCGCCTGAAAATATACAGACAAAATTCCACTATGATATCACCTGATGGTGTGTATCATAGTATTCTGCTTACTTACTTTGACTCCCTCTACCTTCTGTCTACAGACATAAATTCTCTCTGATACCACTTGATGCAGACCCCCTCCCCTTCAGGGTTCTGCGACCTCTCGGTCTCTGGATCTTCTCTTTCTTGAGCCGAAATGGGTCTTCGAGTCTCTGTTGGAACCCCTTGATGAATCCATAGGTCCTTTAATTTTCTGGTATAGGCCTTGAGAAAACACTGCACACACTCAATCCTTTGGCGCCATTCCTCTTCCTGAGAAAACTACACAATGAGAGCTAACCTCTCTGACTAGCCCCTTCCTCTATGCGACCATAGGCTGTGACCACACACTTACACAAAAGGCGCATCACGATTTCATGAGTTGGGACTTCACGCCACCGGACTCTCCCTCCTTTGAACTCTCGGGTCCCGAAATGATGACAAGGGATTAACGAACCCTAGCTCCTCCCTTAGCCTCTGTCCATGTGACCATGCACCATGACCCAGGGCCAACTAGTTTGAGCACATTGTGATTTGGTGTATTGGGGATTCTCGATGGCATGCACCTTTGCACACCCAACTCCCAAAATGTCGATGTTGTAGATATGATGGATCATATCCTTCCTCAATCAACAATCACGATCATGTTGGGATTTTTTGACTTGCGACCTCCAAGTCACAACTTATTCACACCTTGACTTCCAAATTGTTGAAATGCCTAAATTTCAGAGCCTCCCAAATCAATGGCTCACACTCCCCCTGATCTCATGTCTCAGATCACGTCACGCTTTCGCGACTTGTGAGTTCTTAAAACTCTTCCTGTTGACTTCCTTTAGCAGCAAGTCAGTGAAACATTGATCACTCTCCACGCATCCCTTCTCATGGACGGTTCTAATGATTTCATGAGTTCACATTTCGCAAGTTCTCACGGCTATCCCCTTTGACTTCTCTTGTCTATGAGTCAGTGAAATTCTGATCGCTTACCACTTGTCCTCTTGATGATGGACAGTTCCAGTCGTTTCAGAACTTCTCTCATGCACCTTTTTCTGGATCCAACGACTGTTGGTCCATGTGATCAGATCCAACGGTCTAGATCTGATCTCCTCTCCCATGCACATTCTCACCTGTCTAGACTTTGAATAGATAGTCCAAATCCTCCCCCGATCTATGGTTGTGATCGAATCGTGATTTTGCATGTCGCAACTTTGGAAACTAAGGACTTTTTTCCTCACAACTCCCGGTATCCGATCCCGCAAAATGAACCAATGGTTCAGATCTCTCCTGGATCAAGGGCTCCTATTCCTCCTGATCTTTGAGAGTTAAATTCCTCTCATCTTTATCCTCCTCACAACTTCTCTTGATCCAACGAATGTCAGCTATCGACGTTTCCTCTTCGAAAGCTCTCTATGTCCGTTCAACTCCTTAACGAGTCCCAGTCGAATCCTTTGGCGCTAACTCTCTTGAACTTTGATCTTATGACTTAGAAGATTTTTGAGTTGTTTGAATGTCTCGGTCTTCGAATTTATCCTATGCTCTGCGTACATCTCCACACTACTCCTCCTGAGCTTTGGGACTTGGAATAACTCCACCCTCGCACACTCCTTATGCTATCTCTTCTGAGCTTTCGGCTGGCTCAATCTCTAAGGGACTCAACCCTTCTGCGCCTTCTTCAAAATATTTCTGATGCTCCTCTTTGCACACTCCTGCACTCGACCTCCTGAGCTTGTAACTTGAAACAAGTTCTCTCTGCGCATTTTCCTTGCACTTCGACTAGGCTTCCAATGGCTGGTTCTCAACACTTCGTCTGAGGGTTGGCCTGGTGAAATCCTTTCACAGGTCTTCCTCTAGAGTATTCATGAACTCTATCCCTTTTCTCTCCTTGACAGGATGTAATTTTCCTCCTGGAAACTTCTTTCTCAAGCACACCTTGCTAAGCCTACAGAGTGTTCAAAAACTCTATAAGTGTCTTTCCTTGGACACTTCTCTTGTCACAGAACTCGAAATAGAGTTCCCTAGTGCACTCCTTGCACTCGCTCGATGACTTCCTGACAGATATTTACAAAACCTTCATTAGTTGTGTCTTCTCTCTAAACTTGAAATAGAGTTATTCATGTGCACTCCTTGCACTCGCTCGATGCCCACCTGTCACAGCTTCACAAAATCCTCAACGATTCTATCTCTTTGTGACTTCCCCTGCACAGTCTTTCCTCCAAGGTGTTCAGTAACCTTAAGGATTCTCCCTTGAGTTAATGATTCTTCTAGTGTGCCCTCCTGGCACGTTCTCGCCTGAATCCAACACAGAATTTAGATGTGCACTCTTTGCACTAGCTCACAAAGTCCTCAACAGTCTGTCATGCAACCCCTTGAATTTGGCCACTAAGAACCCAGACTAAAATCAAGGAAATCATAGACAACGAATTTATGTTTGTCCCTACATATAGAAACCTAACACACATCTACATCATAAATGAACACACACATGACATTCATCAAATACATAAACACACAAAGAATCATATGCAGGAAAAAATGCTCTTTTCTCATTAACATAAATATTTGATTACAATGTGTACAAAGCTTCGATTACTACATATTCTCGGCTCTCTCTTTTATTCCTATCCTAAACTCATTTGTTCTTCCCTACCAAAAATAAAAACAGAAAAAAAATATCTTTTACAAAGAGGGGCTCCCCAAGCCTTTCCCTCCAAGCTACCTACTTTCATTAATGACATGAATTACAATCAATGGATGTCTAGTTCAAATCGGATCTAGATATCCTTAGCGTGTCAGCCATTAAAGGTGACTCCATATACTACATGCACAAAGGAATCTGTGTGGCTCTTCGGCCTTACAAAAATTATTGCATTTTCGAATTTGAAAACTAAGAGGGCTAGATCCTCTCTCCTCCATTGAATGTGCTGGCTAGCTGGCGCGTTGCTGACGTGAAGCGATGCTCTTACATCAACGTGTCATTCTTCGAATTAAAATCTGGATTCCGTTTATTCAGGTACATTATGTTGGAAGTATGGGATAACCTGGGTTATACCTTAGTTCTCCAACAAAACCCTAGAAACCATCGACCCCTCTGGTAAACCAGAAGGAAACACTATGCACATAGTGCACAACACAGTATCACCTGAGATGGCTTATGGGTGATTGGATGACCTAGATGTCTGCAATCAAGTAATGGATGATTCTCATGGGATGTTAGACATACCTATACTTCTTCTACTTTAGTATTCATCATCATATTTACCATTCAATTAACCTTTAACAGTCATTCTATAGTAGATATCTAGTGCACATTGTAAATTAACTTTAACATATTCATGTATCCATTTGTTCATTCAACATAATAAGCATTGCAACACATAAAAATCAAATTGCACACATTGACGCAATATTTTACCATGGTTCACCCCCCCCCCTTGGCTACGCCCACAAAGATGTGTCTTCTTTATTATTCATCTCGAAAATATTGCGCTGCATGCATTACATCATCAGTTTAATAATGGTGAGGCTGACCAATGTCACACCAAGATCCATATATTGCGACCTGAACCTCAGTTACAACTCCAAAACAGACTCATCTCCAAGATTCTCAACCAAAAAATAGTAATTGCAAATCAAAACTCTCCAAACATGCCAAAGATAAGATAGATATCCCCTAGCTACCTCATACATCATATATTTATACTACCAAAAGTGGGTTAAAAATCCTTTACATCATAACCAAAAACCCTAACCCTAATTGGATTAGGTTTGTCCACATAGTAACTTCTTGCACACAGTCGGTCTTCGATCCATTCATTCCTCGTCATGTTTTCCTTCTTATGCCTTTGACTTTGCACTGTTTTTACTTCATTCTCGGAGTGCACTGCTTATTTGGTCCATTCCTTACGTGTATTCCTTGTTTTTTGCACTCTTCCTTATTCATTCAACTTTGCTCCAAAATATCCTACTCCAATATTCCCCCAACACTAACCTATGGCTCGTCTCGAGCCACTTAGGCAATGTTTTCTTCTTTGACTAACATTTTAAGCTCCTGGAATATTCTTGAAATCTCTTCAACATAAGTCTTCATTTGTGTGATTTTATATGCCATATACTCCACAGTATACACTATGGTGTGTTCCTTCAACATTTCTTCAACCTCCAACCTAAATTTTTCCGTCTTTCCCTTTGTTGTACCCATTTCTCTCAACATCTTCTCTACATATTCTTGTAGTGGCTCCAACTGGGCCTGCCTCAAATGTTTCTCTGTTTGCACATTATTTATTTTTTTCTATAAATTCTTTAACTCCTGCGCACTCCTCAGCTTCTCCTGAGTGTTCATGGAAATTTTCTTTTGCTTCAAATCCTGTGTGGTTGTGTTGTATCTTTCTTCATTTTGTTCCAACGCCTACAAATTTTCATCCTCTTGCAGACATGTCCATAATTGTGTGTTTCTGTCCTATAAATCTGTAACTTCCTTGATACTCTGTGCCATGTTCTTGATGCAGGAGAATTGCTGCACCTCAGTAAATGCGCCAGCACACCAACACATAGACGTGCAATGGAGAAAGGGAGAAGTGTTGACCCTCCCAAATTTTTAAATTTGAAATCTTATCCCATGGGGATTTTCATTGTAAGGCTGTAAGAGCCAGGCCATACCTTTGTACAGGTAGTGGTTGGATTTCCTTAAATAGTTACTTGTAGCAGGTCCAGATCGTAGTCAGGTCTGGATAAACATTTATGGAATGTAGTCGTAGAGGTATGGTGTCATAACTGAGATAGCGATGGAACTAAGGTGGTGAAGAGGATTAAGCTCGTAGATCCCTCTTTTGTAATGGGTAGAGAGGAGAGAATGATGGGGAGGCCTTATGAGGTCTTAGAAGTTCATAGAGAGAGATTGACATAAATGGGACTTTGTTACAGTCTAGTTTTTGTAAAACATTTATACATACACACAGAAATAATAGAAAAGTAGTTTTTCCTGCATACAGTGTGTTTATGTATTTGTTTTCATTTTATGTTTTTATGCATTTTCATGGTTTGAATGCATAACTGGTGAAGTATTGTATGAGTTTCAATTGTTTCTCGTCTTTGAGTTTCTGAGTGCAAGGAGTGCACAAAGTTCGCAAGGAGTGCGTTGACATAGGTTTAAACCTCAAGGGAAAGATCATGAGGGATATTTTTGAACCTTCATCAGCAGAAGTGCAAGGAGTGCACAGGAAGAAATCTATATTGAGATCAGGGAAAAGAATAGTTACTGAGGACTATGTAGAGCTCTGACAGGTGGGCATCGAGTGAGTGCAAGAGTGCACAGGAAGAACTCTATGTTGAGTTTGGTTAGAAACAGAGTTGTTGAACACTCTGTGAGGAAAATCTCTGCAAGGTGTGCATCAAGCAAGGAGAACACCAGTAGGGAGAGAAGAATTTATTTTAAAGAAATACTTAGGATCTGAGTTTTAACAAAATCCCAGAAATGCAAGGAGTGCATGGGAGATCGAAAATCCTTGAGTAGATCAATCTTAGAAGGGATAACGAAAAGAGTGTGTATAAGACAGACTTATTCTAAGTCCAAAATCTCAGAAGAGATAACGCTTGAAAGAGTGTAAGCGAGACCCAAAGGAGTCGAGTTCGTGAGAGAAAGTTCAAAAGATGAGATATTTGAACGCAGACTAATTCTTCCAAGGTGGGAGAAGTGTAAAGCTCAGGAGGAGGAGAGACCACAACCATCAAATTGGTTGTGAGGAGGAACCTGGACCGTTATATCTACATCCAACAAACAAAAGGAAGTGTAGAGGAGAAGATCAGATCCCATCCATTGGATCAAACTGAAAAGGATCAACAATCATTGGTTTTGGATGAAGGTGCACGAGATTTAGCGTTGTGCACACACTCAGGAGAGAGGACTCACAAAAGTCCTGAAGTCCCAAATTCATTTGGGACATTCCATCATCTAGGAGGATTCCATACAATAATTTGGCTGGTTTCCCCACCCCTGAGTGGAACTCCAATTAACCCCCTCCAAATTGGTATGCAACGTGGCGGAAATCCATCCATTCGGGTGAAGATGCTGCAGGAAGAACGAGTGCATAGGAGTTGAGACTCTTGAAGACCGAAGATACAAAGCACTAGAGAGATGGAGAGTCGAAGAGTTGAAGAGTCGAAGAAATGGAGAGCTGAAGAGCCAAAGCGCCAAGGAGCCAAAGAACTGAAGAGCGAAGATATCTAGACTGTTAGATGCAGAGAGACACGTGGTGGTAGATTACGAGCTCTGGGAAAATTGTATGGAGTCTCTAAGTTGACATTTGAGATTTGTGAAGCCCGAAGTCCCGAAGTGATTTGTAGCCGTCAGATCAAGAGGAGACGTGGCAAGGATCTAAGCACTCCAGGTAAAGTCCTGAAGTGATCTGTAGCCATCAGATCAAGAGGAGACATGGCGAAGATCTGAGCACTCCATGTAAAGTGTTGAAGTGATCTGTAGCCGTCATATTAAGAGGAGATGTGGTGGAAATATGTGAACTCCGGGTAAAGTTCTAGAGTGATTCATAGCCTTCATATTTAGGGGAGACATGGAACAAATCCATGCACTTTGGGTAAAGACCCAAAGTAAACTTAGTCGTTGATTCGAGGAGGACATGCGTCAATAGATTATCAACTCCGGATAAAAGCCACAAGAAGGTAGGAGTTTGACATTTGAGATTTTTGAAGCCTGAAAATCCAAAACGACGAGATCCATCGATGTGAAGGACGACATGCGATGCCATATCCAGAACTCTGAAAGAAAACGGAGGAGGAAAATTCCAAATATCCGGAGGATATCTTGATTGTTGATCGAGAAGGGAGTCTGAGGACCATTGATCAAGTTGAGGATGCCAAAGTCCTGAAGCGGGAGCACAACCGTTGATTGGGGAGGATACGTGTCAGCAGATCTTCCACTTTGGAAGATAACCAGTTAGCAGGGGTGAGGATTTGAGAATTGAGATTCCCGAAGGTCGGACTCACGGAGGAGATCCTGACTATAGATCCAAGGAGACATGTGGCGACAGATCTTCCACTCTGGGATATTTCCACACAGAGGAGAGTGGAGTTTGAGAGATGAAAATCCTGAAGGCCGAAAAGGCGGAGTCAACGACAACCGTTGGTCCAGAGGGGAGATACGTGTCGATAGATCATGGAGATCTAGGGGGGAGATGCGTGTAAGGAGGAAATAAGAGAGGAGAAGAGATTCGATAAAAATCATTGATTGTGAGGAGTGTTGAGAGGCTAGAGATCGACGGACAAGAAGGATTGTGGAGCCAGAACTTGCGCGGAGGATAATTGCTATAGAAAAGGCCATGATTGGAACCATTGTATTCACAAAGGGGTATGTGGCAGCACGAGGAGGATTGTAGGGAGAAAAGTGGGTTGGTTCAAAACCACTCTTGTTCATGCTTGCAATCGCACATTAGGACAAGGGAACATACCAGGGACATATGAAGGAAGGGGATAGTGAAGAGGAGCTAGCACCCGCAAACTGAGGAGTGCTAGAATGCACAGATAGAGGGTGTGGGTGTCATAGGACCTGCGCCTAAAGGAGGAAAGGGGCTAGTTCATATTTGATTTGGTTTCATTGAGGAACTCAAAGAGTCGATACGACTCAACCATTGGAATGATACAAAGACCAAGAGGTCGCAGAACCCCAGAAGGGGAGGGGGCCTGCATCAGGTGGTATCAGAGAATTATTTTTGTTTGCATACCATAGACAAAATAAATATGGTGAAAGAATATTGTTTGATACCATCAAGTGGTATCAGATCTCAGATTTTTAAATTTTGTAGCAGAGAGTAGATAAAGAAAATACGCTGACACCAGGTGGTATTAGAGCTCATATTTTTAAATTTTGTTGCAGAGAGTAGATAAAGAAAATACTCCGACACCAGGTGGTATCAGAGCTACATAATTGATTTCTGTAGGCAAATGGGATAATATGATGACATCGAGTGGTATCAGAAGACCGAGATTTTCTTATAGATAGCAGACAAAGGGGAGACGGTGAAAGGAGATGACATGATAACATTAGGTGGTATCACAAACGAGAGTTTTCCTGTATACAACAGGTGAAGGATGATAGAGTACTGATGCTCTGTGAGAAGTTGTTGCACGCACAATAGAAACAAAAATTTAAACAACCAAGTGAGTTGTGGGATAAGATGGATATACTATCAGATGTAGAGTGATCCATATACTTTCTAGGAGGATAGGTAGAAGGTGGAAATGGTTAATGAAGGCCATGAGCATGGTTGAAGAGAAGGCCGCAAGTAGAAATGCAATCTAGAGATAGATCTGGAGCTCAATGAGATAAGAACAAGAATGGAGAATCTTGCATTTCAAATGCAGCAGAATGCTAAAGTGCATTGGGTGTATGAGTGGCCCATGAAGAAGAAGGTGAAGTGTCCAATTAAGAGATTGTTGGCCAGAGGACAATGAAGGCTGTTGAAAAAATGGCTGAGGTATGTTGAAAACCTCAGTGACATAGAGGAGGAAATGGTTTACATCTATGAACCAGAATTTGGGAGACACCTGAGTGATGAGGAGGAGGAGAGATCGGCTAAAGATATCATAAAATACCAAGTGGGAAGAAATGGAATTTTGAGTTTCTAGGTGGGAAATGAACTTTCGAGTTTCTAGGTGGGAAATGGACCCTCTCAACCGTGAATTCTATTTTTGGATTTAGTTCCACAAAAGGGGGCATAAATTTAGCATTCTAAAATCATAAAGAGAAACACTTAGTACTCTCAGGGGGTTGGATTTTCTTGCAACCAAGAGGATATGCTCAAGTTTCCACAGGGCCAATGTAGTTAGAGAAAATCAAGTAACCAAGCAGAGGATTTTGTCTCAGTTATAAAGATTAATCTGTGTCACTTGTTTTGAATATTTAGAGGCTTCACCACCTTCTTTGCATAATCTATGTTTCTCCGGGTTTAAGTATTCCTCTTTAATTAATCAAGAATTTTTTTGTTAAGTGGCTATGAACTATTAGATGATTTTGTCTCACTTATAAAGATTAATCTATGTCTCTTGTTTTGAATATTCAGGATTCACCACCTTCTTTGCATATTCTATGTTTCTCTGGGTTTATGTATTCCTCTTTAATTAATCAAGAAATTTTTTGCTAAGTGGCTATGAACTATTAGATGATTTTGTCTCAGTTATAAAGATTAATCTGTGTCACTTGTTTTGAAGATTAGGAGTGGGTGTTTTCCTCTGAATTCTTTGGAATGGGTGCAACATATGTTACTTCCTATTAGTAATAAAGAATTTCGTGCTTATAATGGGTTACAACATATGTTACTTCCTATTATATTATGTCATAAGTAATGAGAAGAAAAGAGTTATATGTCTTATGTATGATATGTTACTAGGAAGGTTGATGTTTGCGATGATACATGGAAAAACCAAGTAAAGAGCATGGAAATGGGTGCTTCAATATTTGATAAGCACTTGAGTGGGTAAATTACGACGCACGAAACTCACACAAATCCTTCTATCCACGAAACGGTATATACACTACGTAATTAGACTCCAAAACGGAAGACAAATTTAAAGCAGATCAACTAATTGGTCAAATAGACCAACTAAATTTTCAGTAGAAAAGAAGTGGAAATGTATTTGGTTGAGAATCTCAATTTTGAAACTTGAATCAAGTGAGTTATTAGCAACACGTTGCTAAAAAATTATGAATTTTGTTTTCTTCTTCCCCCTAAAAAATTATGAATTTTGTTTTCTTCTTTCCCTTTGAAGTTCCACGTGTTTTCTTGATATAAAATCATGATTTTCATTCTAAGTTAGAATTAGCCCCAATATGCCTCAAGCTTTCATATTTGTCAAATTTTCTCATTTTAATTAATTTTGCAATGTTTTTAGTTTTAGTTTAAGGTTTTTTTATAATATCTATATTTCATAATGGTTTTACTTTATTTAATTTTATAATATGTTTAATTTTTTAAATATTTAAATAGATGTAATTTTTTTACTTTAATTAATTATTAATTTTGCAATGTGTTTAGTTTTAGTTTAAGGTTTTTTTATAATATTTATATTTCATAATGGTTTTACTTTAATTAATTTTATAATATTTTTAATTTTTAAATAGATGCAATTTTTTACTTTAATTAATTTTATAATAAAAGTATGTAGATTTTCACAGTTAGTCATAGTTATAGTTATAGTGCATAAACTTTAATTAATTTTATAATATTTTTATCTTTTTAATATTTGAATTTTAATATTTAAATAGATGTAGCTTTTTTCACTTTAATTAATTTTACCATTATATGATTTATTATTTCCTCTTCCTTGTCACACAAAAAACGTCTACTAGGACCAACAAACCCTCTTTTTATTAGATTATCCTAGGTTAGAATTATGTTTTCTATCATCATCCAACAAAACAATTTAATCTGCAAGGGGATCTACCATTTCCAAATATCAATAATCCATTCATTTTGATGAACATCCATTTTCTCTAGAAATTGCACCTGGTAATCTTGTTTTGCAGACACTTTCCCTAATTCATTGTCCTTGGTCCAAACAATTTTATCTCTTTCATCAGATAAGACAAAGCCAGAGTGTTTTAGACCCCTCACATAATTCTCCCATTCCAGTTTTTGTTCACCTATAAGTTCAAGAGTATATGTATTCTTCCAATTAAAACTGTGTCCAAATCCAGAGTCAATAGAAACTACCTGGTCTAGAGTGAAAATATGTTTTGAGTGTAGTGTGGAAACCAAACTCTTTGACAATTTGCAGTAATAATGAGATCCTATCAGCGGATCCAAACCATCCCTTATTTCCTTTCGATTTCCAGGCTTCCAAGCTAACCAATCAGTGACAATAGACAAAGAATCAGTAAGTGCTTTCCAACAATTTGACATACCTTTCACATTTAAATTATCTTTCCTAAGCCATTCAATCACAAAAAGTCTTTTTAAATATTTTTTAAGAATCACTTTGTGCCAAAACCTAGTACCAAACAGATTCCTCCATGCGATTTTTGCAGCCAAATCTTTTCCAAAATTGAAAATATTTTTAAAACCCCATCCTCCACACTTCTTAGGTTTTGCAATCCTGTCCCAATTTACCAAATTGAAACTTTATGTTTCTTTGTTTCCGGACCACAAGAAACTAAACATATGCCTTCTAATCCTATTCAAAATACTTTTGGGAATCTTTGCCAAAGACAACCAGTACACCGAAATGCTTTCCAATACTAAATTCACCAAAATATACCTTCCTTCCAATGTAAGCCATCTATGACACCAAATGGATATTTTTTTCCACTTTTTTAAGAAACCACCTCAAATCATTAATAAGATAGCAATTTGTTTTTAGAAAAAAACACAAGATTTTAAAGCCATCATCTAATGGTTTTAACTCATAGGGTAGTAATTCCTTCAAAGGTATTAACTCCTCTCTAGTCCAACCTACTTCCAGAAATTGTGACTTGTGAGCACGATATGTCATTCCAGTTGCATTGTTAAACAAGTCAAGTGATTCCTTAAACATCCCCCATTCTGTCAAAGATCCTCTACCAAAAAGAATAATATCATCTACAAAAAGTAGATGAGTAATTCTAATCCCTTTCACTACTGCAACTCCATGTATTTTTTCTTCTTCAACAAGCTTCTTTAGTATTCTGCTAAGTCCTTCCACTATAAGTAAAAACATTGGAGAAAGGGGACAACCTTGTTTAAGTCCTCTTGAACTTCTAAAAAAACCAGTAGGGCTTCCATTGATTAACACCGAGAAATTTGTTGAACTGACACACCCCATTATCCAGTCAGTAGCTTCCAAACTGATCCCAATTTGTAGAAGGACAAGTCTTAGGAAACTCCAATCAACCCTATCATATGCTTTTATCATATCTAGTTTTAAGAGCAAAGGTTTAGATTTATTTTTCTTTATACAATGTAGGGAATCTTGTGCTATACCAATAGCCTCAATGTTCTGTTTGTTTTCCAGGAATCCAAACTTCTCCTTAGTTATACCTTTTGAAAGAAAATCTTCGATTCTGACTGAAATAATTTTTGAAATTACCTTATACACCAAGTTACATAACGAGATGGATATGAATCCATCAAAACATTCAATTTTATCACTTTTAGTGATAAGTTCTACAAAGGTGGCATTTAGTGCCCCTTTTATCTTCCCCTTGATTATTGATTCCTCCACTACTTGTAGGATATTTTGTCCCATAATATAAAAAAATTCCAAGAAAAATTCAACTGTCCATCCATCTGGTCCAAGGATTTTTGAAACAACAAATCCTTTCAAAGTGGACATTACATTGGGTAATAAGACTGGTGCAACAATTATTTTCCCTTCTTCCACTGAAAAGAGTATATGAGTCTAGGGTAAGTCTGTATCACTTCCAATTTCTTTATAATATAAAGATCCTCTTGAGCTTTAAACATTTTCTCAAAGTATGTTGCCCTACATAATCTTGAGTTCCAATCCTTTTTCTACATAATCTTGAGTTCCCCTACCATTCCTCCAAGTAGGCATAAGATTTATAGGTTCTATATCAATTAAACCTTCGACTTGAATCTTCTAATTGAAGTAAGAATCCAACGGATCACTTCTAGCATTATTTACCCAAGTTTCTCTCGCAGAAATTGTGATGTTCAAATTGCCGCAAAAAATAAGATTCGACTCTTTCAGTATTCCATCATTTTTTATAGTATTCTAGAAAATTTGTTTATTGACATATGGCCCATAACAATTTATCATCTTCAAATTATTATTTATCTTCTTTACGAATCCCTCTAGTAAGATTCCTGCAGGAGTCAAAAAGGCATTGAAATTATCTTTTTTGCTATTCCATGCAAACAGTATCCCCCCAAAAAATCATTTTGAATCCACTACATAGAAATCCCATGCAAGGAAAACTTTTGAGAAAACCTCTATCTCATTAAATCCATCGACCATAGTTTCTTGTATCGTGACTAGATATGGTTTAACCAAATCAAATAGTCTTTTGAGGGATAATGGTTTTGGAGCACCCCCCACTCCTCTAAAGTTTAGTGAGATCACTATCATTTAATGTTGATTGCAAGGGATTTGTGTGCTTTGAGTTCCCTTGGACCCTCCAAAACATGCAAGATTAAATTACCCATTTGTTATTTCCCCTTAAAGATCTTCCTTGCACATCTAGTTTTGATAGGAGATAATTATTTCTCTAAACCCCCAAAAACATATCATTTCTTCTTCGATAAATCCTTATTCCCTCAACCAACAACTTCAACAATCAAAATTCCGGGCTTTGTCTTTGAGCGGGATCCAATGTGAGTTTTCCTTTCGAAAAAAATATGTAAAGGGGTTCAAATTAATACTTATTTATAAGAAGGTATTAAATCGTTTAATGATTCCTCAACAATTTTGTTAGCAACCTTCTCTAAAAGGATATATTTCCCAAGCACGGTCGAAACCTCGAGTTCTTTGAATAAATTAAAGGGTTCATCCAAAAATTCCTCTTCTAAAACAACATGATTTTCTGACTCTTTGGTATCCTCAGTGCCTACCTCCAAAATAATATCGTCGGTAAAATAACCTCCCCCCATGGTCGAAGCCTCTAAATCCACAGACTCTAAATCCCCTTCTAAGACAGTCACCCCCTCCAGTCTCCCTCCCCCTTTTTCAGCTGGTGTATAATCCTCAGCAAAGACTTCCCCTGGGACTGACTCTTCACCCAGGAACCCCGAGCCAAAGGCCCTTTGTGTAAAAAGTTCCTACTTACAAAGGTTAACAGAGGATTCTGACCAAACATTTAAATCTGAAAAAAGACTATGTAACCAATCCAATTCCTTCAAAGAAAGGGACGAATAAAGAGCAAGGGAGAGATTTTTTAACTTACCTTTGAATGTAGTAGAGTTCGTTGAGCTGAAAAGTGATTCCCCTTCCTGTGCATGAGAACCCTTCTCATCGAAAAATTCCATATTCAGGTCTAGCTTCGACCACTCTTCCTTCCACATCGATTGTTTTTTTTTTCCCTGGACAAGTGTTTTTCAAATGCCCTTCCTCCTTGCAAAATGCGGAATGAGATCCCCCAATAATCCATTTTTTGTGTGTGAACCATCCATCTCCACTCAATTTCCAAGAACTTCAGTAAACCCTTTTGTAGGTTGAATTCAACCAAAAATTGTTCCTATTCTACGATAAAGTTTATAAATTATAATTTTATAATGTTTCTAATTTAACCTTTTTTAATAATATTAATAATTTTTCTTTATCTAAAGAGTTTATACATTATAATTTTATAATGTTTCTAATTTAACCTTTTTTAATAATATTAATATTTTTTCTTATTTTAATCAATTTGGAAATATTTCTAATTTTAACTTTTCTATAGTATTTATATTTTTAATCATAAATTACAATAAAAAACTTGAAAGAAAAACTAAGAATAATAACCTAAATTCAATTTTTTTAAAATTTCTACCATTAGAGACTTAGGATAAAACACTCAAGACACACTATGATAGATTCACCATATTCAAGATGTTAAATAACATAGTTTCTTTAATGTTTAATTTTAAGTCATAAGAACCAACTATCAAATCCTATTTTAGTGTGTGGTTGAAATATTGTCTTAACAAGTTGTTAGTCTTATTAAGATTGTGTGTGTGTGTGTCTTGATGCAAAGCTTGATGTATGCATATGTGTTTGATTTAACAAAGAAAACAAATTTTGTGTATACCACATGGTTCTTTAAATTCTTCCAAATCTATCACATATAATTGTAAAAAATTATGTGAAAGATCTTGAAGAACCATATCAACATAAAATGCCACGATTTCTTACATTCTCCACTTGAATCTTCTTTCTAAATGGTATAATTGAATGGTATGGTGAATCCAACTATGGTTTGAAGGTTCAATGTTTTCCTAATATTTTAAAAGTCTAAAAAAAAACTCATCCCGAAAATGCAGGGACTTGTTGCTCTGTAGCTTCCCTTGTTTGATTGTAGATGCTTCATAACATAATTAGCAATGCACATATACAAGCCTTGACTAGCTAAGTTATCAAAGAAAAGTTGTATGAATAATTTAATCTCCACTCGTCTGCTTCTTCTGGCTCTAGTGCACAGTATCCCACAACTTCCTATGTTCGTGGTATATATATATATATATATATATATAGGTAAAATTTCATTGCATGATGCTCTTATCATAATAATTAATCTAGGTTTTTGTTCATTGTATCGTCATTCCCTCATCGGAAATATTAACTTGATTTCATACTTCTCTCCATCTGGATCTCTGTTTCGCCTGTATAATATGCATGCAAATGAATATGGAAAACAATTTTAAAAACCACACTTTTCTATAATAGAATCAACAAATCTCTCTATAATGACATAATATGGCTTCCACTATCGAGGCATCCCAACCTTAAAAAACCCATTTTCTTGGAACCCCGATTTCTTAAATTTTTCACCAGGCAGAAATTGTTTTTGTTAAAAACCCCTTATGCCTAAATCAATAGAAAACAAATGATTTTAGTCTGAGTGTCTCATAAATATATGAGCTATAACTACAAAATGTCTAAGTTTGAATGTAGATTAAACAATTTCGATCGACCAATGGTTTCAAATATACATGGGTCTAACTTCTAGCTTTTGGGGTTATTATTATTGGATAACTATTTCTTGACAGGGATGATTTTAAGGATGGAAATTTATTTTAAAATGTAGAAACCTTAGCGAATCTTATTGATCCATCATATACCAACTATAAATGTTTGGCGATATTTTTATAAAAATATTCAAATTTCTAAGGATTTTATATAGTTTCTATTTAATTTTGGCGATTTTTAAGGTAAAATAATTGTATCATATAGAATTTGGGCAAATCATTTTTAGAATAGCGAAATTGTTTTTGGAAAAAACCATAGAAAATTAGCCCATGAGCGAAATTTATCCCCTAAAATCATCCATGTTTCTAGAATGTGTTGCAATCAGTTGAGGGAGTGGAGTTTTCTCTGGGAGGGACGGGTTTATGCAGGTTTAATGGTGGATTATTATTTTTAGTTGTTAGCTTTCAGAAGTTAGTGTTTGGCAGAGTAGATGTCGAGGATTTTGTGCCTTGGTTTTTAGAGAATCGCATTGTCTTTCTGCATTTAGTGTCGTCCTTTCTACTTGGCACTCTCCATCTACCACTGGATGACAACCGAGAGATTTGACAGGGTCTCCCTGTTACAAGTGAATCCTCCTATGGACAAGAGGATTCCCTCTTGGTCTCTAGACTCCTAAGGCCAAGACAGAAAAGTGCTTAACGTGGACACTAGACACCGGTACCTAGGTGTGGAAATTTCATGTGTAACACTCCCTAATTGAATTGAAAGAGCCTTTACTATTCTTTAATCTGGCATCGATCCTGGGGCATGGCCCTACAACCATGAATTGACTTATTTATGCATTGGTATGTTCTTAGAAGGTCAATGGGTGTTTCAGATTGGCACATGAGGTCAGCGCCCTCATGGGTGTAGCTGACGAGTCAGTTTGGGAGTGGGAGAATATTTTCACCTCGGTGTATGAACTGTGAAAACTCAAAGGTGGTGGGTGTGATCATTATGACCATTCTATTCCTTCAGTGGCCTCTACGCATGACACATCTTTACAATTTTTATCAAAGGAGAACTCTACACCTTTTCCTGGTGTTAGGCGTGAGCTTTTGAAGAGTCATTCAAATATTGGTCTAGGTAGTGTGGATACTTCATGCCTTATTGTAGGGGGTGGTAGCATAGTTTTAGTTCATCTGGTCGTAGGCTCTAAGGTGGAGGTGAAGCGGGTGCAGACTGATCCAAAGTCTGCAAATAATCTGTGGGGTTGTCTACGTGTGAAGGAAGTTTATCACAAGAGAAGTTTTCATGTCTAGAAGCCAAAGAAGGTGAAGCGTCGTTTTATTATGGGCATGGATGTGGGGTTGGAAGAGTCTTTCAAACTCTCCCTCTCTGCACTGGTTGGGAGGTTTGCGTACAAGGCCAGGAGCAATTTACCTTTCAACGAGTGGATGCAGATTTCCTGGGTTCCACTCATTGGATATTCTCCTGAGTTGTTTACCCTCAGGGGCAGGTGTTTTGGTTTGGTTTTCAAAAATCTAGAGGATTCCTCTTATATCCTTGACAAATTTTGGGATTACAAGGGAGGAATAATTATGTTGAAGCATTGGCGCACGCGCTTCAACCCTGCTACTGAATATTTTAGTTTATGTCATGTATGGGTCTTACTACATGGACTGTCGCTCCAACTATGGAATAAAAAATCCTAGGAGGCGATTGGGAACCTGCTAGGTCGGTTCTTAAATGTCGATGAAGCATGTTTTCTTTCAATGGACAAGCGAATGGCGAGGGCCCTTGTTGATCTTGAAATCCATGGTGGTCTATTGGAAATTCTAGAGTTGGAGTGGCGCACACAAGTTACTTTCTATAGATTGGACTATTTAGGTTCATGATTGTGATGCTCTATTTGTAGACAGACGAGTCACCATTGCAAACATTGTCATTTCACGAAAGGGGTCTCTGACTCAGAGTAATCTTTGGAATATTCTAGAAAAGATTTTTATATGAGCGAAGTGGAATCAGAAGAGTTGGGAATCTTAGTTGTTGGGAGCACTAAAGAGACACTTGATCCGATCTCAGACACCTTCATAGGTAATACAAAAACGTATTTTTTGCTTTCATCATGGGAACGTGATTTACTGGACAGTTATTTCTCGTCGCTCTCTCCTCCTCCACAAGTAGTGGTTTCAACAACTTTGGGTACGACATAACCTAGTGGTACATCTAATGTCCCTAATAGGACTCCTCTTAGCCCAGTATCCTTAGATACTTCAGTCTCATTACCTGAAGAACCTTCTTTAACGACCAACATGGCAAGGCCCGATAATGATTCACAAATTTTCTATCAACATGTGGGGGAACAAGTTTTGGAAAATATGATAACTTTGTTGGTCCCAACCTATAGGGAGGCCACTAGTCCTATTCCCTTACCGACATACTTGGGCTTGGAATCCATTCATGGTGAGGTGGAATGTGGAGCCGCAGTGGCGACTACAATTTTAGGGGAAGGTTGGGGAATGACTTAGCATGGGCATGGGGATTGGGTTTGGAGTTATCCTCCATTAAAATTAGGAGTTCTTGAAATAAGCTGGGGAAAACTCCTTCTATTCTTAATCAACATTTAGCTTCTATTCATGATTTGGGGGCACTTAGAGGCATGAAATCCCTTGCAAGGGATAAATCAATATCCTCCTCTCCCTAAATATCAGAGGGGTGGGAGGCTCCCTAAAACTTCTCTCCACGTGTAGGATTTTTTCTAAAACCAAGCCAGATATAATTTTTCTCCAAGAGACCTTAGTCGCAGAGGAGAAGGATAGAAAATTCATGAACATTTTATGTCTTAATTGGGTGATCTGTGCAGTCAGTTCTATAGGGAAGTCGGGTGGACTTCATGGCATGGAATCCAATTTGTTTTTAGTTAAATTCATTTATAAATGTTGGTGGTATTTTATTTACAGGTATTCGATTACTTGACAAAAGAAGGATTTATTTTTTAAATGTTTATGGTCCATGCACCCGGAACATACCGTTTTGGGAAAAGATGGATGCAAAAGGTTTGTTAGCATTGGGTGATATTATACTTGCAGGGGAAGTGAACTTTAGGACTAGCACAGAAGAAGTATGGGGTACATCGACTTCAATAGATCCCCTGACGGTTTTTTTTAAAGAGATTTTTTCAAAAAATCATTTGGTTGATATAATGCCTGCGGAGATGGTGCCAACTTGGTGAAATGGTAGAAGTGGGGTGGACGGGATACAAAAAAGACTAGATAGAGTGTTTTCCTCAGATGCTACTCTACATGCTTCAACCAGATATCTATCGTGGGTGGAATTTCCATTTATTTCCAATCATGCACCTGTTCTTTTTCAATTGGATGTTGGTTACATGTATGTAGCTCATCTATTTAAATTTAACCCTGCCTGTTTACGAGAAGATTCATTCGCTGATTTGGTTCACGAAGTGTGGAACAGTCATCGAGATTATGGGGAGGAGGGAGCTCAAAGGATTCTGGTCAGGAAGCTGAGCATTCTAAAATCTTGAGTGGAGGTATGGATTACCGAAAGGAAACAAAAGGAACAACAAGTATTTGAAAACACTGAAGCAGAGATTTCTCTTCTTATCAAGAAAATATTAAATGGTGATCACAATAATGATCTTGATCCTTGACTGAAAACACTTACTGCGTCCCATTTACCAATGCACTCTCCTCTAGTTATTGAGCCCTCCTTTAGCTAATTCACCATATTTTGGCTATTGCACCCTCCTCTAGCTAGTGCACCCTCCTTAGGCAAGTGTGCCCTCCTCTGGAAAGTGAACCCTCCTTTGGCTAGTGTTCCATTCTCTAGAAATTTCTTCCAACTCTGGCAAGTGCACCCTCATCTTCAGAACTCTCTCCTCTAGAAAGTGAGCCCTCCTCTGGAAAGTGCACCCTCATCTTCAAAACTCCCTCCTCCGAAAAGTGTGCCCTCCTTAGGAAAGTGTGCCCAACTCTTTGGCTAGTGTTCCCTCCTCTGGAAAGTGTGCCCTCATCTCCAGAGCTTGAAGGGTGCTATTGACAAGAGATTAATATGAATGAAATCCCTTGCAATTTTGATGTCCAAATGCTCAACCCTTTGAAGAAGCCAAAAATAATTTCTGAAAACATCAGAGAAGTCTAGAGAAACTAGAGAGATTATTCTGGGTAAAAAAGGTAAAACTACAGAGATTATTCCCATTCAAAACCCTAGATATATAATCTTAGAAATAAAATACCTCCTAAAAAAATAAAAATAAATAAACAGATAAGTATTATTCCCATTCAAAACCCTAGATATATTATCTTAGAAATAAAATATCTCAAAAAAAAAAAGAGAAGTAGTATTCGCGTTCAAAACCGCAGAGATATAATTTCAAAACCATAGAGAACTAGTATGCCCATTCCAAACCACGGAGAAATATTAATTTCAAAACCATAGAGAAGTAGTATTCCCATTCAAAACTGTGGAGAAATATTATTTCTGTTCAAAACCATAGAGAAATATTATTCTCGTTCAAAATGCAGAGAAATATTATTTCCGTTCAATATTCATTATGAACTTAATATGAAGTTGAATATGAATGGAGAGGATGTAATAGCATAAATAGTGTTATTACTAGCCATAAGTTTGAGTTTGTAAAATATTAATTATATTAAATTAAAGTTAATTCTATGTTATTTTTTTTAGAAAAGTAGATGAAGAACTAAATTTTTGTAAGATTAACAAATACTAGTTTGAATTTGAAAAATAAAATCAATTTGCAACTAATAGTATTAGAGATTTTGAATGCATAGTATTAGATGATTTTGTCTCACTTATAAAGATTAATCTATGTCACTTGTTTTGAATATTCAAGATTCACCACCTTCTTTGCATATTCTATGTTTCTCTGGGTTTATGCATTCCTCTTTAATTAATCAAGAATTTATTGCTAAGTGGCTATAAGCTATGAGATGATTTTATCTTAGTTATAAAGATTAATCTGTGTCACTTGTTTTGAAGATTAGGAGTGGGTGTTTATCTCTGAATTCTTTGCATTGGGTGCAACATATGTTACTTCCTACTAGTAATAAAGAATTCCATGCTTTTAATGGGTTACAACATATGTTACTTCCTATTATATTATGTCATAAGTAATGAGAAGAAAAGAGTTATATGTCTTATGTATGATATGTTACTAGGAAGGTTGATGTTTGCGATGATACATGGAAAAAGCAAGTAAAGAGCATGGAAATGGGTGCTTCAATATTTGATAAGCACCTGAGTGGGTAAATTACGATGCAAGGAACTCACACAATTCCTTCTATCCACGAAATAGTATATAAACTACGTAATTAGACTCCAAAAAGGAAGACAAATTTAAAGCAAATCAACTAATTGGTCACATAGACCAACTAAATATTTAGTAGATGAGAAGTGGAACTTAAAACGTATTTGGTTGAGAATATCAATTTTGAAACTTAAATCAAGTGAGTGATTAGCAACATGTTGCTAAAAAATTATGAATTCTGTTTTCTTCTCCCCCCAAAAATTATGAATTTTGTTTTCTTCTTTCCCTTTGATGTTCCACGTGTTTTCTTGATATAAAACCATGCTTCTCGTTAGAATTAGCCCCACTATTGCCTCAAGCTTTCATATTTGTCAAATTTTCTCATTTTAATTAATTTTGCAATGTGTTTCGTTTTAGTTTAAGTTTTTTTTATAATATTTATATTTCATAATGGTTTTACTTTAATTAATTTTATAATATTTTTATTTTTTTTAATATTTAAATAGATGTAATTTTTTTTCTTTAATTAATTATTAATTTTGCAATGTGTTTAGTTTTAGTTTAAGTTTTTTTTTTATAATATTTATATTTCATAATGGTTTTACTTTAATTAATTTTATAATATTTGAATTTTAATATTTAAATAGATGTAATTTTTTTACTTTAATTAATTTTATAATAAAAGCATGTAGATTTTCATAGTTAGTCATAGTTTATTTTATTTTTTTTTTGACGAAAATGGTTATGTTGCATTAATAGGCTCTATGGCTAGCCAGAATCAGAAAGTTACAAATTTGAAGAAGGTTGGTGACCTCTAACAGTGCTGCCAACCTTCTTGTGAATGTCTTGGAAGACCATTCCCCTCTACTCCTTGATCTAATTCGATAATATGACAAAGAATGCATGCATGAGTAAATTCTCACAAACTGTGAGCATAGCAAAAGACAGAAGAAAAGCATTAAATCGAGGGGGTTGAAATTTTTCCCTTAATGTAGGGGTACGGCTTTTTCTGAGATCCTAAAGAAATGTTGGAGGCCGTCTCCTTTTCTCTGCGCGCTTTGTTGGTCTTTCTCCCTCGGGTAAGGGGTGGAGACGGAACTGTATTGTCTTCAGGTTCAGAAGTTCCCCCAGAGCCGCTAGAGGGGACTGTAACCACCAGACCTGCATGGGCATAGGGTTCCGGTTCTGAAGCCCGGATTTCTCTTGCTGCTCCTGAATTTGGGGGGGTGGATTCCGAAAGGCTTTCGTCTGCCGGAGGATCTTTCTGGTCTGCTGTTTCTTCTGGTTCGAGGGCTTCATCTTCCTTCAGCTCATCAAAGCTATTTTTGTTTTCTAATGTTGCCTCTTCTGAATGAGTGGCCTTTGGGGCCTGGGCTTGTGGATCATTTCGCCTTGGCTGCCTTCGTCGATTCGATACGGGCTGAAACTCATCTTCTTTGACTGGTCCCGGCTCCTCTGAGGCTTTGGGGCAGCTTCTTGCGAAGTGACCATAATCATGACACCGGAGGCACTTAAAAGGAATCTGTTCGTAGTCCAACTCTTGGATATGGCACCAGTCCCCCAGGGAGAGCTTAATGTCTTCCGGAAGACCTTTCTCGAGGTTAACCTCTACACAAATGCGAGCACAGGTACATTGGTTCCCTTTTGGCTCCGTCCTGTCCAGGAAATGCCCAAGCTTATTTCCAATGTCCTTCAGAGAAATTTTCCCCCAGAGATGCAAGGGAAGGTGAGGCAGCCTAACCCAGACAGGGGCTACGGTGATCTCGGCTTCGGGGTTGAAGTCAATAGTCCAGGGGGCTAAGAACAGTCCTCTTGACCCCATCAAATAGGGTCTAGATCTGAACACTAGATCACAGTCCTCTTTGCTCGGGAATCTGAAAACAAAAAACCCCCTGCCTACAGCTAACAGAGAGACGTCTCCCTGTATCAGCGACTTCCAACAATCATTCGTCCATGCCTCCACCGTTTTGGGGCTAGGCCATAACCCCGTAAACTTTCCGATGAGGGCCTTGTCTGCTAGATGGAGGGAAAGCTTGCAAGGCTGCTCTGGAGATAGCTCTAGAGAAGGGATCTCCTCCATCTTCTTAACAAATTTAGATGGGAGAGAAGGCTTGGATTGGGGTCCTGCCGAGCGGACCAAAGCTTTGAATGCTTCCAATCGGGCTTTTCCTCTCTCGCCAGCCAGATCTGGGGCCATCATAGCAGGCCGTCGACCTCCAGCAAGTCCAGTCGCAGCAGCAAGCACGCATGCAAAAAGAAGCAAACAGGAGCGCTCTTGAAGATGCCGATTCGCGTCTCTGTATGCAAGGAACCAGATTGAATACTGCCGTCGAGGATCCTCGCTCCTGCAAACTAAAACCAGTGCTGGAGCGGCTAGGGTTTAGGCCCTAGCCGCAGAGAAATCCGTCTCTCCTCATCTCGTTTTTTGCAATAATTCGCAGTCAGTATTACCATATAGTTAGTCATAGTTATAGTGCATAAACTTTAATTAATTTTATAATTTTTTTATTTTAATTTTTTTTAATATTTGAATTTTAATATTTAAATAGATATAATTTTTTTCACTTTAATTAATTTTATAATTAAAGTATGTAGATTTTCACACTTAGTCAATCATAGTTATAGCACATAATCTTTAATTAATTTTATAATATTTTATTTTTTTATTTTTTTAATATTTAAATAGATGTAATTTTTTTACTTTAATTAATTTTACAATTAAAGTATGTAGATTTTCATAGTTAGTCATAGTTATAATGCATAAACTTTATGAATATTTTTTTTTCACAAAGAAAAAATGTTTTATATTGGATATATAAAATAAACTTTACAAAAATATGCTCAGAGATTAGTAACGGTTCAACCCTTTTACAATTCAGACTTTCCTGTATTTAATTGTCTTATCACATATACTTCTTACAAAAAAGACAAAAAGCCAAAAAATTCATTGTTATAATACATTTGTTGGTCAACACTTAACCATGAATTCTAAATTTAATATTCAAACTTTTGGCAAAATATAAAAAGCCTTCCTCCATAAGAAAATCCTACTTTGATAGTTGATCTGCTTTCGTATTGAATTCTTTGTATATGTGTTGAATTTTTAAGTTCTGGAAGCTTCCACTCATCTTTGGATTCTGGTCATCCAAGGCTTTAAGGAAATCCCAGGGTGCAAATTATTTTTATAAGAAAACCAATGGACAATTACTTTTGGATCTCCAAACAACTGTAGACAATTAAACTGCTTATGTAGAGAAAAAAACAATGGACTCCAGAGTGCCATGAGCTGATTTCTCCTCTAGTATTTGTTCTCGTGCCACAGTTCATTTTAATACTAAAACTTCCCCCCCTCTAGAAATTTTAGCACTGCTCCTGCACCACATTTTTCACCTCAATTTTGAGAAGCACCATAAAGAAAAACAACTGCAACATTTTCTTCTAGCAAAGGAGGGCGGACTACTCTTTGTGTATGCATAACAAAAGTTTTGTTATATTCACCCAAATCTTGCAAAACTCGATTAACTACCTTAAGAAGAGATAGTGGTTGATTCTAAAAAATAATCAAGTTTCTATGTCTCGAAATATCCCAACAGATATAATAAGGTAATTCCAGCCAATTGTCCTTTTTCTTAATCCAAGTCTTAGAACTTTCACTAAGTTGTCCACAGTCCCACTTTTTTTTAAACTTAAGAGCTTTTAAAAGATATTTCCATACATCTCTTGTGAAGGGGCATTTTACCATTATATGATTTATTGTTTCCTCTTCCTCGCCACACAAAAAATATCTACTAGGACCAACAAACCCTCTTTTTATCATATTATCCTATGCTAGAATTATGTTTTCTATCATCATCCAATAAAACATCTGCAAGGGGATCTGCCATTTCCAAATATCAATAATCCACTCATTTTGATGAGCATCCATTTTCTCTAGAAATTGCACCTTGTAAGCTTGTTTTGCAGACACTTTCCCTAATTCATTATCCTCGGTCCAAACAATTTTATCTCTTTCATCAGATAACACAAAGCCAAAATGTTTTAGACCCCTCACATAATTCTCCCATTCCATTTTTTTTTCACCTATAAGTTCAAGAGTATTTGTATTCTTCCAATTAAAACCGTGTGCAAATCCATAGTTAATAGAAACTACCTAGTCTAGAGTAAAAATATGTTTTGAGTGTAGTGTGGAAACCAAACTCTTAGACAATTTGTAGTAATAATGAGATCCTATCAGCGGATCCAAACCATCCCTTATTTCCTTTCCATTTCCAGTCTTCCAAGCTAACCAATCAGTGACAATAGACAAAGAATCAGTAAGTGCTTTCCAACAATTTGACATACCTTTCACATTTAAATTATCTTTTCTAAGCCATTCAATCACAAAAACTCTTTTTAAATATTTTTTAAGAATCACTTTGTGCCACATCCTAGTACCAAACAGATTCCTCCACGGGATTTTTGCAGCCAGAGCTTTTCCAAAATTGAAAATATTTTTAAAACCCCATCCTCCACACTTCTTAGTTTTTGCAATCCTGTCCCAATTTACCAAATGGAAACTTTATGTTTCTTTATTTCCCGACCACAAGAAACTAAACACATGCCTTCTAATCCTATTCAAAATACTTTTGGGAATCTTTGCTAAAGACAACCAGTACACCGAAATGCTTTCCAATACTAAATTCACCAAAATATACCTTCCTCCCAATGTAAGCCATCTATGACACCAACTGGATATTTTTATCCACTTTTTTAAGAAACCACCCGAAATCTTTAATAAGATAGCAATTCGTTTTTAGAAAAAAAAAACACAAGAATTTAAAGCCATCATCTAATGGTTTTAACTCATAGGGTAGTAATTCCTTCAAAGGTATTAACTCCTCTCTAGTCCAACCCGCTTCCAGAAATTGTGACTTGTGAGCATGGTAAGTCATTCCAGTTGCATTGTTAAACAAGTCAAGTGCTTCCTTAAATATCCCCCATTCTGTCAAAGATCCTCTACCAAAAAGAATAATATCATCTACAAAATGTAGATGAGTAATTCTAATCCCTTTCACTACTGCAACTCCATGTATTTTGCCTTCTTCAACAAGCTTCTTTATCATTCTGATAAGTCCTTCCACTATAAGTAAAAACAATGGAGAAATGGGACAACCTTGTCTAAGTCCTCTTGAACTTCTAAAAAACCCAGTAGGGCTTCCATTGATTAACACTGAGAAATTTGTTGAACTGACACACCCCATTATCCAGTCGGTAGCTTCCAAACTGATCCCAATTTGTAGAAGGACAAGTCTTAGGAAACTCCAATCAACCCTATCATATGCTTTTTTCATATCTAGTTTTAAGATCAAAGCTTTAGATTTATTTTTCTTTATACTATGCAGGGAATCTTGTGCTATACCAATAGCCTCATTGTTCTGTTTGTTTTCCAGGAATCCAAACTGCTCCTTAGTTATACCTTTTGAAAGAAAAGCTTTGATTCTAACTGAAATAATTTTTGAAATTGCCTTATACACCAAGTTACATAAAGATATGTGTATGAATCCATCAAAAGATTCAAGTTTATCATTTTTAGTGAGAAGTTCTACAAAGGTGGCATTTAGTCCCCCTATTATCTTCCCCTTGATTATTGATTCCTCCACTAATTCCATGATATTTTGTCTCGTAATATAAAAAAATTCCAAGAAAAAATCAACTATCCATCCATCTGGTCCAGGGACTTTTGAAACAACAAATCCTTTGAAGTGGACATTACCTTGGGTAATAAGACTGGTGCAGCAATTATTTTCCCTTCTTCCACTAAAAAGAGTCTATGAGTCTAGGGTAAGTCTATATCACTTCCAATTGCTTTATAATATAAAGATCCTCTTGAGCTTTAAACGTTTTCTCAAAGTATGTAACAACTTCCTTTTCCAAGTCTTTTTGCTTAGTTTTCACTGAACCGTCCTCCTTTCTAATCTCCCAAATTATATTCTTCCACTTTTTGAAGTTGGCTTAGGCATGGAAGAACTTAGTATTTTTATCACTAAAATTTAATCACGTAATTATGTTTTCCTATCTCCAAGTCTCCTCTTCTTGTTTTAAAAGATCCAAATTCCTCCCTTCTATCTCTGTCACCCACTCCCTTTCATCATCTTGCCCAAAAACCCCAGGAAAGGTAGATTAAGATTTGTGACTAGTTTTACCATTGGTGAAGTAGAGAGAGGCTAGTCCATCTTAAGGCAGTTGGATCACACTAAAGAAGAAAAATATGGATCTTTTAATCACACTAAATCAAATTTGAAAGGGACCTTATGTTTTTGTTGAGTTGGTTCCATTTGGAAGACTACTGGCATATGATTTGATATCTTAACATTAACCACTGAGGTTCTAAAAATGTTCCTTGAATCCTCCAAAGATTCACTGATTCAAAAATGGTCCAATCCTTTTGCTACATAATCTTGAGTTCCCCTACCATTCCTCCAAGTAGGCAGAAGATTTATAGGTTCTATATCAATTAAACCTTCTCCTTGAATCTTCTGATTGAAGTAATAATCCAACACATCACTTCTAGTATTATTTACCCAAGTTTCTCTCCTAGAAATTATGAAGTTCAAATCGCCGCAAAAAATTAAGAATGAACTCTTTATTATTCCATCATTTTTTATAGTATTCCAGAAACTTTGTTTGTCAGCATATGGCCCATAACAATTTATCATCTTCAAATTATTATTTATCTTCTTTATGAAAACCTCTAGTAAGATTCCTGTCGGAGTCAAAAAGGCATTGAAATTAGCCTTTTTGGTATTCCATGCAAAGAGTAGCCCCCCAAAAAATCCTTTTGAATCTACCGCATAGAAATCCCACGCAGGGAAAACTTTTAAGAAAACCTCTCTCTCATTAAATCCATCAACCATAGTTTCTTGTATCATGAATAGATATGGTTTAACCAAATCAAACAATCTCTTGAGGGATAATGGTTTTGGAGAACCCCCCACTCCTCTGAAGTTTAGTGATATCACTATCATTTAATGTCGATTGCTAGGGATTTGTGTGCTCTAAGTGCCCTTGGACCCTCCAAAACCCGCAATATTAAATTCCCCATTTGTTCTTTCTCCTTAACGATCTTCCTTGCACTTCTAGTTTTGATAGGAGAGAATTATTTCTCTAAACCCCCAAAAACATACCATTTCTTCTTCTATAACTCCTTATTCCCCCAACCAACAACTTCAACAGTCGGAATTTCGGGCTTTGTCTTCGGGTAGGATCCAATGTGAGTTTTCCTTCCGAAAAAAATATGTAAAGGGGTTCGAATTAATACTTGTTTATAAGAAGGTATTAAATCGGTTAATGATTCCTCAACAATTTGGTTAACAAATTTCTCTAAAAAGACAGAGTTCCCAAGCCCGGACGAAACCCCAGGTTCCTTTAATAAAGTAAAGGGTTCATCCAAAAATGCCTCTTCTAAAATAACAGGGTTTTCTGACTCTTTGGTATCCTTCGTGCCTACCTCCAAAATAATATCATCGGTAAAATAGCCTCTCCCCGCGTTCGAAGCCTCTAAATCCACAGACTCTAAATCCCCTTATAAGACAGTCACACCCTCTAGTGTCCCTCCCCCTTTTTCAGCTGGTGTATAATCCTCAACAAAGACTTCCCCCGGGACCGACCCTTCACCCAAGAACCCCGAGCCAAAATCCCTTTGTGTAAAAAATCCCTACTTACTAAGGTTAACAGAGGATTCTGACCTAACATTTAAATCTCAAAAACAACTATGTAACCAATCCAATTCCTTCAAAGAAAGGGACGAATAAAGAGCAAGGGAGAATTTTTTTAACTTAGCTATCAACGTAGTAGAGTTCGTTGAGCTGAAAAGTGATTACCCTTCCTGTGCATTAGAACCCTTCTCATCGAAAAATTCTAGATTCGGGTCTAGCTCCGACCACTCTTTCTTCCACGCCGATTGTTTTTTTTTTTTCCCTAGACAAGTGTTTTTCAAATGCCCTGCCTCCTTGCAAACCACGGAACGGGATCCCCCAATAATCCATTTTTTGTGTGTGAACCATCCATCTCCACTCAATTTCCAGGAACTTCAGTAAACCCTTTTGTAGGTCGAATTCAACCAAAATTGTTCCTATTCTATGAGAAAGTTTATACATTATAATTTTATAATGTTTCTAATTTAACATTTTTTAATAATATTAACATTTTTTCTTTATCTAGAGAGTTTATACATTGTAATTTTATAATGTTTCTAATTTAACCTTTTTTAATAATATAAATATTTTTTCTTATGTTAATCAATTTGACAATATTTCTAATTTTAACTTTTCTATAGTATTTATATTTTTAATCATAATTTTACAATAAAAAACTTGAAAGAAAAACTAAGAATAATAACCTAAATTCATTTTTTTTTAAATTTCTACCATTAGAGACTTAGGATAAAACACTCAAGACACACTCTGATAGATTCACCATATTCAAGATGTTAAATAACAGAGTTTCTTTAATGTTTAATTTTAAGTCATAATAACCAACTATCAAATCATATTTTAGTGTATGGTTGAAATATTCTCTTAACAAGTTGTTACTTTTATTAAGACTGTGTGTGTGTGTCTTGATGCAAAGCTTGATTTATACATATGTGTTTGATTTAACAAAGAAAACAAATTTTGTGTATACCATATGGTTCTTTAAATTCTTCCAAATCCATCACATATAATTGTAAAAATTTATGTGAAAGATCTTGAAGAACCATCTCAACATAAAATGCCACGATTTCTTGCAATCTCCACTAGAAGGTTCTTTCTAAACGGTATAATTGAATGGTATGGTGAATCGAACTATGGTTTGAAGGTTCAATGTTTTCCGAATATTTTAACAATGCACATATCCAAGCATTGATTGACTAAGCTATCAAAGAAAAGTTGTATGAATAATTTTAATCTCCATCCATCTGCTTCTTCTGGCTCTAGTGCACGGTCTCCTACAACTTCCTATGGTCGTGGTATATATATAGGTAAAATTGCATTGCATGATGCTCTTATATTAATAATTAATCTAGTTTTTTGTTCCTTGTATCATCATCCCCTCATCGAAAATATTAACTTGATTGCATACTTCTCTCCATCTGGATCTCTGTTTCGCCCGTATAATACACATGCAAATGAATATGGACAACAATTTTAAAAACCACACTTTTCTATAATAGAATCAACACATCTCGCTATAATGACATAATATGGCTTCGACTATCGAGGCATCCCAACATTAAAAAACCCATTTTCTTGGAACCCCAATTTCTTAAATTTTTCACCATGCATAAATTGTTTTTGTTAAAAACCCCTTATGCCTAAATCAATGGAAAACAAATGATTTCAGTGTGAGTGTCTCATAAATATATGAGGTATAACTACAAAATGTCGAAAGTTTGTATGTAGATTAAACAATTTCGATCGACCAATGGTTTCAAATATACGTGGGTCTAACTTCTGGCTTTTAGGGTTATTATTATTAGATAACTATTTCCTGACAGGGATGATTTTAAGGATGGAAATTTATTTTAAAATGTAGAAACCTTGGTGAATCGTACTGATCCTTCATATACCAACTATAAATGTTTGGCGATGTTTTTATAAAAATATTCAAATTTCTAAGGGTTTTATATAGTTTCTATTTAATTTTGGTGATTTATAAGGTAAATGATTTTATCCTATAGAATTTGGGCAAATCATTTTTAGAATAGCGAATTTGTTTTTGGAAAAAACCATGGAAAATTAGCTCATGAGCAAAATTTATCCCCTAAAATCATCCATGTTTCTAGAATGTGTTGCAATCAGTTGAGGGAGTGGAGTTTTATCTGGGAGGGATGGGTTTATGTAGGTTTAATGGTGGCTTATTATTTTTAGTTGTTGGCTTTCAGAAGTTAGTGTTTGGTGGAGTAGATGTCGAGGGTTTTGTGCCTTGGTTTTTAGAGAATCTCATTGTCTTTCTACATTTAGTGTCATCCTTTATAGTTGGCACTCTCCATCTACCACTGGATGACAACCAAGAGATTTGACAGGGTCTTCCTAATCAAATTCAAAGATCCTTTACTATTCTTTAATCTGGCATCGATCCCGGGGCATGGCCCTACAACCATGAACTGGCTTATTTATGCGTTGGAAGGTTCTTAGAAGGTTGACGAGTGTTTTAGATTGGCACATGAGGTCAGCGCCCTCATGGGTGCAGCTGACGAGGCAGTTTGGGAGTGGGAGGGTATTTTCACCTCGATGGATGAACTATGCAAACTCAAAGGTGGTGGGTACGATCATTATGACCATCCTATTCCTTCAGTGGCCTCTATACAGAACACACATTTACAATTTTTATCAGAGGAGAACTCTACACCTTTTCCTGGTGTTAGGCATGAGCTTTTGAAGAGTCATTTGAATGTTGTTCTAGGTAGTGTGGATACTTCACGCCTTATTGTAGGGGGTGGTAGCATAGTTTTAGTTCATTTGTTCGCGAGCTCTAAGGCGGATGTGAAGCGGGTGCAAACTGATCCAAAGTCTGCAAATAATCTGTGGGGTAGTCTGCCTATGAAGGAAGTTTATCACAAGAGAAGTGTTTGTGTCTAGAAGCCAAAGAGGTTGAAGCGTCATTTTATTATGGGCATGGATGTGGGGTTGGAAGAGTCTTGCAAACTCTCCCTCTGCACACTGGTTGGGAGGTTTGTGTACAAGGCCAGGAGCAATTTAGTTTTCAACGAGTGGATGAAGATTACCTAGGTTCCACTCATTGGATATTTTCCTCAGTTGTTGACCCTCTCGCGCAGGTGGTTTGGATTGGTTTTTAGAATTTCAAAGGATTCCGCTTATATCCTTGACAAATTCTGGGATTACGAGAGCTGAAGAATTATGTTGAAGCATTGGCGCACGCGCTTCGACCATGCTACTGAATATTTTAGTTTCTGTCATGTATGGATCTTACTACATGGACTGTCGCTCCAACTATGGAATAAAAAATCCCTGTAGGTGATTGGGAACCTACTAGGTTGGTTCTTAAATGTTGATGAAGCATGTTTTCTTTCAATGGACAAGCGAATGGCGAGGTTCCTTGTTGAGCTTGACATCCATGAAGGTCTCTTGAAAATGCTAGAGTTGGAGTGGCATAGACAAGTTACTTTCCAGAGATTGGACTATTTGGGTTCACCATTGTGATGCTCTATTTGTAGATGGACGGGTCACCATTGCAAACACTGTCATTTAACGAAAGGGATCTCTGACTCTGAAGAATATTTGGAATCTTCTACAAAGTATTTTTATATGAGCGAACTGTACTCAGAAGTGTTGGCCATCTCAGCTTCTAGGAGCACTAAAGATACACCTGGTCCGATCTCAGACACTTTCACAGGTAAGCTAAAAACGTATTTCCCTTCTTTATATTTTTCACTTTCATCATGGGAACGTGATTTACTTGACATTTGTTTCTCGTCGCTCTCTGATCCTCCACAAGTAGTAGTTTCAATAACTTTGGGTACAACAGAACCTGGTGGTACATCTAATGTCCCTAATAGGACTCCTCTTAGCCTGGTATCCTTAGATACTTCAGTCTCATTACCTAAAGAACCTTCTCTGACGACCACCATGGCAAGGCCCGATAATGATTCACAAACTTTCAGTCAACCTATGGGGGAACAACTTTTGGAAAATATGATAATTTTCTTGGTCCCGACCTATAGGGAGGCCACTAGTCCTATTCCCTTACCGACATACTTGGGCGTGGAATCCATTCATGGTGAGGTGGAATGTGTAGCTGCAGTGACGACTACAAGTTTAGGGGAAGGTTCGGGGAACGACTTAGCCTGGGCACGGGGATTGGGTTTGGATTTATCCTCCATTAAAACTAGCAGTGCTCGAAATAAGATGGAGAAAACTCCTTCTATTGTTGATCAACATTTAGCTTCTACTCATGATTTGGGGACGCTTAGAGGCATGAAAGCCCTTGCAAGGGCTAAATCATGATCCTCCTCTCCCTGAATATCAGAGGAGTGGGAGGCCCCCTAAAACTTCCCTCCATGTGTAGGATTATTTCTAAAACCAAGCCAGATATAATTTTTCTCCAAGAGACCTTAGTCACAGAGGAGAAGGCTAGAAAATTCATGAACATTTTATGTCCTAATTGGGTGATTTGTGCAGTCAGTTCTATAGGGAAGCCGGGTGGACTTCTAGTGGCATGGAATCCAATTTCTTTTTAGTTAAATACGTTTCTAAATGTTGGCGGGATTTTATTGACATGTATTCGATTACCTGACAAAAGAAGGATTTATTTTTTAAATGTTTATGGCCCGTGCACCCGGAACAGATAGTTTTCAGAAAATATGGACGCAAAAATTTTGTTATCATTGGGTGATCTTATACTTGCAGGGAACTTGAACTTTATGACTAACACAGAAGAAGTATGGGGTGCATCGACTTTAACTGATACCCTGACAGTTTTTTTTAAAGAGATTTTTTCAAAAAAACATTTGGCTGATATAATGCCTGTGGAGGTCGTGCCAACTTGGTGAAACGGTAGAAGTGGGGTGGACGAGATACAAAAAGAATAGATAGAGTGTTTTCCTTAGATGCTACTCTACATGCTTCAACCAGATATCTATCGTGGGTGGAATTTCCATTTATTTCCGATCATGCACCTATTCTTTTTCAATTGTATGTTGGTTACATGTTTGTAGCTCATTCGTTTAAATTTAACCCTGCATGTTTACGAGAAGAGTCATTCACTGATTTGGTTCACGAAGTGTGGAACAGTCATCAGTATTATGGGGAGGAGGGAACTTGAAGGATTCTGGTCAAGAAGCTGAGCATGCTAAAATATCGAGTGGAGGTATGGATTACTGAAAGGAAACGAAAGGAACAAGAAGTATTTGAAAACACTGAAGCGGAGATTGCTCTTCTTATCAAGAAAATATTAAATGGTGATCACAGTAATGATCCTGATCCTTGACTGAAAACACTTATTGCGCCCCATTTACCAATGCACCCTCCTTTAGTTATTGAACCCTCCTTTGGCTAATGCACCATCTTCTGGATATTGCACCCTCCTCTAGCTAGTGCACCCTCCTTAGGCAAGTGTTCCCTCCTCTACAAAGTGAACCCTCCTTTGGCTAGTGTTCCCTCCTTTGGAAATTGTTCCCTACTCTGGCAAGTTCACCCTCATCTTAAGAACTCCCTCCTTTGGAAAGTGAGCCCTCCTATGGAAAGTGCATCCTCATCTTCAAAACTGCCTCCTCCGAAAAGCGCGCCCTACTCAGGAAAGTGTGCCCACCTCTTTGGCCAGTGTTCCCTCCTCTGGAAATTGTACCCTCTTGTGGAAAGTGTGCCCTCACCTCTAGAACTTGAAGGGTGCTAGATCTCTCTTGACGAGAGATTAGTATGAATGCAACTTAATGATTCATCTTCAATGACTTTGTACAATGGAGGCAATCTCTTTATATCATGGATGTTGCCTTGTATTTTTTTTCTTTTAAGTTGAATTTCAATGCACTCCATGTCCAGATTGGACCCAATGTGTGTAGGATTAAACCACAATCCAAGACCTAATTGTGAGAAGGAAATACTGAATTAGCTAATTGCATACGAGAAAGAGGAGAGAGAAAAATAGAATCAATATTCACTCATAAGAGACTAAGAAACCAACTCTCATCACAATGTATTAATCCTTGATAATGAGTACAATATATAGGACTCTCCACATGAGGAGTAATGCGCACTAGGTTGGGGTTTCCATGTGCATACTCAAGTAAAAAATTAACTTCTCCCAACTTAGTAATAATTAACTAAAGTCAAAAGTTGCTAATAATAAGAAAAGGTCAAAATTATTGGTGTGAACTTAATGATAACTCTACATGAAGTCCACATGCATTCCATAATAGAAAAAATGTCCTAGAATAAGACTAGACTTCAATAATGGAACTAAAGTCCTAACTGAGTGAGAATTTGCTAATTATGGAAAATCACTAAATAAGTGAAGTGAGTTAACTCTAAGTAGATGGGTAATGGGCACTTCTCTAGGAGGTTAATATTCTTACTAAACTCTGTTTTATAGCCATGAAATAGGAAATATCTCCTAAAATTAAGGAAATAAGAATTATCTCCTAAAAAATAGGATTTTAACTAATGGTGGCTAAAAAATAGAAATTGGCCTAATGATAGCTAAAAAAGTAGGAATTTGCCTAATGGTAGCTAAAAAATAGAATTTCTCCTAATGGTGGTTTATGAGCCCATGGTTTTGGAAACCCATAGTATTTTCCCATGATATTACATATAGGAATCCATCCGCTAAAAATATACATGCTATAAATAGTATTCCTCCTAAATAGTAGGAAAAATGAAAAAATGAGTATGTCACTAAGTATGTAGCTGAGTATGTACCCCAACAATGTGCAATCCACCTATCCATCTACCAATTCTTTAAGTCCCTTGGATCTATAGTCTATCTTGTGTGCCTAAGGTGTCCCAACTGTCTCATGGTTAGTTGATTATTTGTGTAAGGATGAATTTACATGCCCTATTTAAGCTAAAGTGAAAATGAGAATTTTTGCACAGCTATGAAAAATAATTCATTCCCAAATCCTGATAAGGGGTTCCCGAAGGCCACCAGCTCCATTACCCTCATTTTCCTTAGCGTTTGCCCTTCCAGACCGAGATCTTGGAATTGGAGTCACTGTCTCGATGGAGTCAGTATTTGAATATCGAACTGATCGCACGTTAACATGAGGAGGATACGAGGAGGATTCGATTCTGAAAGCACAAAACCAAATTTTCTCTGCTTAAAAAAAGGTCCGACAAATTTTCAAGAATTTAAATGATGCATTAAACCATTAAAACATAAATTAGCAGGAACGCGTAAAAGAAATATCTGCAGAGCCATATTAAATTTATAAGGAAAAACGTTATGAGAATCAAGACTTCATATATTAAATTTATAAGAAAAAATGTTATGCTGATCAAGACTTCAAATCTTGTGGAGATTGACATGATAAAGAACCCAGAAACGCATGTGGGTGAGATCGATGGGAAATCCCAATAAATTATTTTTTCAATTTTCTTTTTTAATTTTTGAATATTATATGTATATAAAATTATTATTTTAATTGACAAAATTAGAACTTTTTCTTATTATAAATTTTCCTTAAATATGAAATAACAAGTTTTGAATTTTTAATAAGTCACATGGTTACATATTTAACTACTTTAATAAAATATGTATTTATGTAAAATTAGATATGAAATAAAAAGCTTTGAATTTTGAATAAGTTACAATGTTACATATTTAACTATTTTAATAAAATATAAAATATGTATTTATGTAAGATTAGAAGAAGAATAAAATAATTTCTATATTTATGAAACCATTTTAATAAAATAAATGTTTATATTTATGTAAAATTAGATGAAGAATGAAATAATTACTATTTTAATAATACATTTTTTTTTTAATTTGAAATAAAAAAATTTCAATTTATAATAATGGATAATATTACACATTTAATCACTTCAATAAATTAAGTATTTATGCAAAATTAGATAAACAATGAAATAGTAAATATTTCATTGATATTTTGAAATTGAATAAAAAGACAAAAAATATTTAAAAGGCAAACCATTGTACATAAATAGTGTTATTACTAGCCATAAGTTCACTTTATAATATACTAATTATATTAAATTAAAGTTAATTTTCTTATATTATATTTAAAAAAGTAAACAAAGTTTGTAAGATTAACAAATACTTGTTTGAATTTAAAAAATGAAATCAATTTACAACAAATAGTATTAGAGATTTTGAGTGCATATTATATAATATTTCTGAACTTAGAGAAAATTTATCTTTTAATGATTTTTATACTCTTTTATTTCTTATTCCATGCCCAAAAATCTATTTATTTACATTTGTTTTCAATTTTATATTTTAAACTTTTAAATTCTATATGTATATACAATTTCTATTTTAATTAATAAAATTAGAAATTTTTCATATTTACAATTTTTCCATAAATTTAAAATAACAAGCTTTAATTTTCTAATAAGTCAAATATTAAGTATTTAATTATTTTAATAAAATAAGTATGTGAAAGTAAATGAAAAATTAAATATTTATTATTTTAATCATACCTTTTTTTCTAAATTAAATATTTATTATTTTAATCATACCTTTTTTTCTAAATTTAAGTAACACATATTTAATTACTTTAATAAAATAAGCATTTACTAAAAATTACACAAAGAATGAAATATTTACTATTTTAATAAAAAAAAAAAAATCAATTTGACATAATACATTTTCCTCTTTTCTAAATTTAAAATAATAAATTTTCTATTTCTAATAATGAATAATATTACACATTTAACCACTTCAATAAATTAAACATTTATGAAAAATTAGATAAGCATTGAATTGTTTACTATTTAATTAATATTTCGAAATTTAATAAAAAAAATAAAAAAAAATTAACAGTATACATAAATAGTGTTATTACTAGCCATAAATTTGAGTTTGTAAAATATTAATTATATTAAATTAAAGTTAATTCTCTCTTATTACAGGTGCAGTAAAGCACCTTGACAAGCCAATGATGGTGCGCATCAGTAGAAGCAATGGGAAAGTAGAGCACCTTGACAAGCCAATGATGGTGCGCAACAGTAGAAGCAATGGGAAAGAGAGGTTTTGAATACAATTTTGAGGTGGAGTTATTATATGTAAATGGGCATAAGGCTGTAAGACCTAGTTAGGCTTGCGTACACCAATTTTTTTAATTTCACCGGTAAAATATAACCATTGTGTTTATGGTATATTCATTATATTGGTGACATATGTTATGCTTGTAGCAAGCACAAGCATGGCTGAGAACAACGGGTTGGCTCAGTTTGCGAGGATGTTTGATATGAAGGTTATGAAGGTTCTAGGAGCAGCTAAAACAAATCTTGGGCATGGAAATACATGAAGACATGAAATATGGTAAGATTTGGTTATCACAATAGAAGTATGTGGAGAAGAAACTAGGAAAATTTGATATGATTAATGTGAAACCAATAAAGCCCACAGGGGTGTAGACCGATTGGCAAGTGTCGTGTAAATGGAAGGAAATATGTAAAAAGAGGTCTCGAGGTCGATTCTCACCCCGATTTACTTGGAGGGCGTGCTTGCGGGCTGTGCGTTTCTCCCTAGGGGTTATAAGGTAGCTGATAGGATTCGACCCCGTGTCACATGAGTACAATACTTCCGTTGTTATTGATTCCCCTCGTAAAAAAATAAATGTGAAACCAATAAATATGTCTTTGGCTTCCATTGTAAGCTTTCTTAAGGTTTATATCCTAAGTAATGGAGAATAAATGAGTTATATGTCTCATGTATAGTATGTTAGTAGAAAGGTTGATGTTTTCCATGGGAATGTTCAAATATATCACATGCAGTTGGTTTTGTCAGTTGACACATGGCAAACCCAAGTAAAGAGCATAGAAACTGGTGCTTTGGTATTTTGAGAAGCACCAGTATAACCTATAGTGGTTGCAACTATTTAGTTTGTGGTTATGTTGATTCAGTGGAAGTGGAGTGATCCATACTCAAGCAAACTATGAAGACATATTCATGCAACCAGTGTTGTTAGAGAAATTACCATGGTGTTTGGTCTCTCTGCTTGTAGGAAGGTGATGTTTTATTAGTTGGTCATGGTATCAGGAAATTGTTGTCAAGGTAGAGATTGTTAGGTTGTAACAACACATACCTATCAATTACATTCTTAGCTAGTTCCCCAAATGCTTAAGTAATTTCTGTTTAAATGTAGAAGTGAGTGAAATGCTTCTACAAGGTGTTTATTCATTTCTCCCTTGGTTTGGCTGAGCAACAAAGTTGACATTGCCACAGTTATGTGTGTATGTTGTGTTGAATGTGTAATTTCTATATCTTGTTTTTTCTCTTTTCTCTAGTTATTAACATTTGTGGAGGCGGCCCGATCCTAAGTAACTTTTATAATTGACAAAATATCTCTAATTTTTAATAATATAAATAAATTATCATTAATGGTGCAAACTTATAAGAGGTGTAATTCTTCTCGAATCTAGAGGGCCCAACGTAGTTGCAAAGAGTGTGCAGTGAAATACTTTGTCGTTGAGCTCTGTAGACTGAGCGCTATGATTATAACTCTAATAAAACATTTTCTAACACTGTGCTACTCTTAGCACATAAGCTCACATATGTATTAGGTATTTTCAAGGTGTTTGCATACAAAAACAACTCACAACTTAGAATCATTCATGTGCACAACTCATAAATATACCAACACACCAATACTTAATGTATTACCAACTTGGGTGTTGATAGTTGTTACAAAATACAATATTATGTGAAGCTTCGGCTCCAACAACCTCTGCAGACTTTCAGAAACAGAGTTTGTGCTCTCAGACTTCTCCAACTATCTTCACAACTACTGTTGCTTCTATGAATCAACTATGTATATTCGTCTATTTATAGACTCAGAAATATATAGAATAAGACTAAGACTTCATGTAGAAGATAACCGACTCAAACATTTAAGACAACAATAAATTTTGACCGACTCTATCTAATTAATGGGGCTCGAGAAAGATCAAAGATCATCTCATTAATAACACCCCTACTTATCGTAATTGACTGAGACGACCGAGACGTAAATCTCACTGAATTTTAATTAATATCTCCAACACTCCCCCATAATTATAAGTAGGTGGGGATCACGAGACACAAAATTTACATCAAAAACTTAAATTGACACGAACTGTCAAATATATGCAACTTCGCAGACTCCTAGACAATTGCACAGATACCGAAATGCATCTATTGCCAAAGATTTTGTAAATATATCTGCGATTTTTTCTTTAGACTTGCAAAACTCTAAGAAATTTTCTTTGTTATTCACCAATTATTTGATAAAAAGATACCTTCTATTAATGTGCTTGGTTTTCTTGTGAAACAGATTATTCTTGGACAACACGATGTTGGAATTGTTATCACATAACAATGTAGTTGGTTCTTGTTGTTCTTGTAGAAAATCCTTTAACAATCTTCTCATCCAAACAGCTTGACAAGCTGCGCTTGTAGCTGCGACATACTCAACTTCAGCTTAAGAAAGAGTCACAATGGGTTGCTTCGTTGATGCCCATGACACTATACCTGTTCCAAAATGAAATGTATACCCAGAGGTACTTTTCCTATCATTTGTGTTGCCTCCACAGTCATTGTTAGTATATCCAACAAGTCTGAAATCTTCTGAAGTAGAATACATAATTCGAAAGTCTTTTTTTCCACTCACATATCTCAAAATTATTTTAGCCTCCTTCCAATGGGATTCTTTTGGAGTTTCCATGAACCTTGAAATCAGGCTCACTCCATACATAATATCAAGCCTTGTTGTTTTCAAATACATAAGGATGCCTACCAACCTTTTAAACAAAGTTCAATCCACTTTATATCCTTTATCTTCCTTGCTTAACTTCAATCCTGATATGACAATTGTTGGGGCTGCTTTGAAGTTTATCATGTTGAATCTTTTCAAGATTTCATGTGCATATTTAGATTGTGAAATAAATATAGCAACTTTGGACTAGTGAACTTCAATGCCCAGAAAATATCGCATAAGCCCCAAATCAGTCATTTCAATCTCATCCTTCATGACTGACTTAAATTATTCTATGCCAAAGTCACATGTAAAAATCAAATCATCTGCATATAAGCAAACAAGCAACATATTACCTCGTTGATTGGTTTTGATGTACAATGTTGGCTCACAATCACTTTTTTGAAATCCATTCTGAGTGAGGTAGGAATCTATGCAATAGTACCAAGCTCTAGGAGTTTGCTTTAATCCATACAACGCCTTCTTCAATCTGTATATTTTGTTCTCTTGTCATTGAATTTCATAGCCTTGTGGTTGTTCCACATATACTTCTTGCTCTAAAATGTTTCATTGAAATATATTATGTGTTGTTGTGTGAAACCCCTTGCAACTAAGAATTCTCAGGTGTCAAAGAAGAAAAAACCAGAAATGGTGGGGTCTTTTCAAGGGTCCAGATCCGCAGGAGATCTTCTCCTTTCTTCCTATGTAATGTGTGTATATATGGTGCACTCGAGATAGGTTGGAGCTGAGAGTGGGAAGCCATGAATTTTTGCACGGAAAGAGGAGGTGGTTCAGACATAGGTGTGATATGTTATTCATAGGTGTGATATGTTATTCAAGGCACAGATTTCGGCAATGGGTGGGCATTGTAAAGAAGCTTGACAAGCCAATGATGGTGCACAACAGTAGAAGCAATGGGAAACAGAGGTTTTTGAATACAATTTTTAGGTGGAGTTATTACATGTATATGGGCATAAGGATGTAAGACCTAGTTAGGCTTGCCATTGTGTTTATGGTATATTTATTATATTGGTGACATATGTTTATGCTTGTAGCAAGCATAAGCATGGATGAGAACAATAGGTTGACTCAAACAATAGGTTGACTCAATTTGCAAGGACGTTTGATATGAAGGATCTAGGAGCAGCTAAAACAAATCTTGGGCATGTAAATACATGAAAAGAGGAAATATATACATGTTCACTGGAAGTGGAGTGGTCCATACTCAAGCAAACTATGAAGACATGTTCATGCAACCAGTGCTGTTAGAGAAACTGCCATGGTGTTTGGTCTCTCTGCTTACAGGAAGATGATGTTTGATTAATTGGACATGGTATCAGGAAATTGTTGTTAAAGTAGAGATTGTTAAATTGTAACAGCACATACCTGTGAATTACATTCTTAGCTAGTTCCTCAAACACTTGAATAATTTCTGTTTAAATGTAGAAGTCATTGAAATGCTTCTACAATGTGTATTCATTTCTCCCCTGGTTTGGCTGAGCGACAAAGTTATCATTGCCCCATTTATGTGTGTATGCTGTGCTGAGTGTGTAATTGTTATATCTCGTTTTTTCTCTTCTCTGGTTATTAACATTTGTGGAGGCCGCCCGATCCGCATGGCGATCTCGCGTTGAAAGAATAGCAGGTGAGGTGCACTGTGCGTTGAGAGCGGAGACTACAAAGATGCTGCAAAGATTTCTTCCACGTACTCAAGCTTGTTGTTGATATCATAGTGCGCCGCGGGTTGAAAATCTCTATATATGTATGCCGGCTTTTCTACTTTGTCGATGCGAGTTGCTCCTCCTTAGTTTACACTAGTATGCCCTAAAACCATCGACTTCAGTTAAATTAAATGCGTAGCTTGCACGCTGGTGAATTACAAGTCAGGGAACTCATGTCTACAAATTAAAAAACAGAATTAACACACATAATCTTAGGACATGTCATTTTGTATACCTGATTATTAAAACACCTAATTAAAACAGAATAACACAGATTATTCACCTACTTACCACGTATATAAAAGACTGCAAAATAGGCAGCAAGATGTCGGTGGCTCTGGGCGTTCATCAACCGCTCATTAAGTGGCTGGGCTAATCATACAAATACAGTTTCAACTTTCTATATCATTTTGGATAGATTATAATAATACCAAAATCCACTCAACACCATTTTTCAGAATATCTAGAATTAATCTAATTTTTTCTAAATTATAATAACACCAAAATCCACTCAACCCCATTTTCCAGAATATCTAGATTTAATAGAATAAGATTATAATAACACCAAAATCTACTCAACACCATTTTCAAGAATATCTAGATTTAATAGAATGAGATTATAATAACACCAAAATTCACTCAACATCATTTTCCAGAATATCTGGAATTAATTGAATGAGATTATAATAATACCAAAATCCACTCAACACCATTTTCCAGAATATCTAGAATTAATCTAATGAATTTATAATAACACCAAAATCCATTCAACACCATTTTCCAGAATATTTAGAATTAATCTAACGAGATTATAATAACACCAAAATCCACTCAACATCATTTTCCAGCATATCTAGAATTAATCTAATGAGATTATAATAACACCAAAATCCACTCAACACCATTTTCCAGAATATCTAGAATTAATCTAATGAATGAAATTATAATAACACCAAAATCCACTCAACGCCATTTTCCAAAATATCTGAATGAATCAAATAAGATTATAATAAAACCAAAATCCACTCAACACTATTTTCCAGAATATCTAGAATTAATGGAATTTTCTCCATATTATAATAACACCCAAATCCACTCAACACCATTTTCCAAAATATCCAGAATTAATCAAATTTTCTCAAGATTATAATAACACCAAAATCCACTCAACACCATTTTCCAAAATATCTAGAATGATCTCAAAGACCATTATCCAGAATAGTCTCAAAAGTGCTGTGTGATGAGAAGAAGAATTAATGTTCCTTACTATAAAATTTGTTAAAAATAAATAAAATTTAAGAATTTCTATTAAAATTTGTTTTAAAATTTTTTAAGCTAATACAAAGATATTCATTATGAGTTCAGCAACAAAGAATAAAGAACAATATTCATTAGGAGTTCAGCAACAAAGAATATGATTTGTGTAAGGTTGAATAACAAAGAATATATTGTTTTATAAAGTTTACATGCCCTATTTAAGCGAAAGTGGAAATGAGAATTTCCACTTTAAATTCAACAACAAAGAATATGAGTTCAAGAATAAAGAATTTACATGCAGTATGAGTTCAGCAACAAAGAATATTATTTGTGTAAGGCTGAATTTACATGCCCTATCTAAGTAAAAGTGGAAATCGGAATTTTTGCACAGCTTTGAAAAATAATTCATCCCCAAAACCTAAACCTAATAAGGGGTTCTCAAAGGCCACGAGCTCCATTACCCTCATTGTCCTTAGCATTTGCGCTTCCAGATGGAGATCT
>ML793067.1:257961-284047 GCA_009831015.1 Picea engelmannii
ATAAAATCTTAAGCATTAACACAGAGAATCTCAAGCCATGTCATTTTGTATCCTTTAATTATTAAAAAAAAACTAATTAATACAAAGTAACACAGATTATTCACCTTCTTCCCACGTATATGATAGGTTGCAAAAATAAGCAGCAAGATGTCAGTGGCTTTGGGCATTCATCAGCTGCGCAGTAAGTGGTTGGGCTAGTTATGTCGAAAGGTGTACACCTATTGACAATGGGCATATTTAATAGGGGTTTAGTGTTTAATAAGTTTTCTATGGACATGATTAAATATGGCTGGAATATTCTTAGTAGTCACACAAAATAAATGGCTGTGATTTCAATCATTAACTTCCTAGATATTATAAAGACATTCGTTTATGTGTTTACTTCTATTCTGCATTCTTTTTATATCTGGAATATTACAAGTGGTATCAGAGCACTTTCCTCGGTAGAAAATTGTGGCTTAATTTTGTTTCAGGGTAGAGACATATTCTGACGTCTTTAATCTACAGAGATATGTCGTTACACGCATAAACCCGCGGTCGGGGATTCATACACGTAGGAAATACAAGTGGTATTTAAGCACACATCTGTTGGCCACCGTTGTAACCATTGTTGGTACCCCTTCAAGTGGTAGTGCATCAGACAACACCTGTATACGGATCAACCTAGATTTCCTAAAGCCCTCTTTAGATAAACCGAGCGGCCGTCGGACTGCTATAGTGCCACCAAGAACAACACTCGGGAATATACTCTCTAATACCTAGGTACTCGGGTAGTATGGCTAAGCACATGATCTAGCCTCCTTAGTTAGTGCCCTGAGATATTGGAAAGAGTACTATTGTTGGACCCCGCACGTAAATCAGAGAGCTATAGCACAGGGAAAACCCTTGTCTGTAGAACCCTTGAATTCCTAACCCTTGGGGGCGGAAACAAAAAAAACAAAACAAACAAGATCTATTTCCACACAATTGGGCCTCCTATATTCGAGTTTCCAAATCACTACACATTTATTCATGATTAATAATTTGGGCATTTCATCACTACAGTATTCTTCAGACTGGAGTATAACTCCGCAGGTGTAAAAAAAAGGTGTGGATTTTGTTGCACCATTATTTGAGACCTATTCCATTGGATTTATCTCTTCTCCCTTATCACATTCATACCTATCATTTTTTAGCACAAGTTTTGACCCCACCTGCCCATTTTCAGTTCCCTCGTCATCATGGCCCATACACGTAGCCAAGACTTGGAAGCTCGCTTCAATACCTTGCAATCTAATTTCGCAGAGACCCAACAAGAAGTGAGACAACTTAGTGACAATATTTCCACCATCAATAAAAACATGATTTCCTCCATAGCCACCTCAATCAAGGAACTCAAAGAAGACCTCAAACAAGACATTACTACCCATCTTGAATATGTCACTTCCATGATCTGCACCAAGCTGCACATCCCTGCAGATCATCCTTTATCTGACCCACCTTTGACTATCGAAGTTGAAACTTCCTCTCATTCCTATAATTTTCATCCCCATCACTTTCAGCGTGACCTACGCCTTCCACGTGTGGATTTGAACAAATTTGATGGCTCAGATCCGACTGGTTGGGTAACTCAAATGGAACATTATTTCTCTTTGTACGACATTATAGATCACTTGGCCAAACTCTGGTATGGTGTTCTCCATCTAGATCAAGAATGTTGGAAAAGGTGGCAATGGAGAAAAACTGCCTGTCAAAAGGGTATGTTGCTTGGACACACTTTGTGGCAGAGATTTACGAATGCTTTGACACTGACACCAACCATTTAGGCCATTTGAAAAATTTGAAACAATCTTACACAGTGGAAGACTTTATAACTTCTTTTGAGTGACTGGCTTTTCGTACAGAGGGCATGTCTAAGCTTTTTTCCGAGAATGTTTTATTAGTGACCTCAAGGATGAGATTCATGCCCATGTCCTCATGGCTCAACCTCAGATTTGGGTGGAGGCTATTAAACGATCTAAGGAAGCACAACAGGTTGTCTCTTCTAAAAAACGAAAACCCTCCTTTATTCTTCACACTAAACCAGTAAATCCCACTCCTCCTTCTACTCCACTAAAGATCCAAAAATTAACCGGGGTCGAAATGTTTGAACGCCAACTCAAAGGCCTTTGTTATAATTGTGACGACAAATATTTTTCGAGACAAAAGTTTACGGAAAAAAATCTTTTTATGGCCATCTAGGAGGATGTTTCGGAAGAGGATGTTGAAGCTCCCCTTATGTATGAGTCTCTTGAACCCATTGACATAACCCCTCCCTCAGACCCTCCCGAAGTAGAACTGGTCATTTCCCTAAATGCTCTCACTGGCTTCTCTGCTCCCCAAACCCTCAAACTAATTGGCTACATAAATCATAGGAAGGTCATCATTCTTGTTGATAGTGGAAGCACCCATAATTTTATTCATCTTCGCATTGCCCAAGAAACTAATTGTTATATCTGTGCAATCAATAATTTCCAAATCATGATTGCCAATGGCGGGTCCATGAAATGTGGAGGGTGTTGTGAAAATGTGTCTCCAAATTGGTGACTACCACATGAAATCTCATATGTTTTCTATCGACATGGGCAATTGTGACATTGTGTTGGTGCAGACTAGCTAAGGAATTTGGGTCCCATTCTCATAGATTTTAAGGGATTAACCATGCAATTTTACCAGGAGGGCCAACAATATAAGTTCCAAGGAATCAATGTAGGTTCCCCTGAGATCATTAGTTCCGATCGCATGGAAAATCTGCTCAAAAAAGGTCATTTAGATGCTATTTCCCAACTCCATGCCATACATGCAACGGAGACACCCTCTGTGTCACAGGACCTCCAACCCATCCTCTATAAACATCAAGTGGTGTTTTTCCACTCCCCAGGGACTCCCTCCTTCCCGTGGTGTTCATGATCATTCCATTCCCCTTGTCCCAGGAAGCCTTCCCCCGAATATTCATCCCGATCGTCACCCCTTTTCCAAAAAAAATGAAATTGAGAAAATGGTTCAAGAACTGCTTAATGCAGGTGTTATCCACCCTAGTACGAGCCCCTAATCTTCTCTAATGGTCATGGTAATGAATAAATAACGTTCTTTACGCATGTGTCCTAAATTTTGTGCCCTCAACAAACTCACCATTAAAGACAAATTTCCCACTCCTATCATTGATGACCTCTTGGATGAATTGAGTGGTGCCAATTATTTATTAAACTTGATCTTAGTTATGGCTACCACCAGATCTGTATGAAAGAGGAAAACATTCCTAATACTTCATTTGGAAATCATGAGGGCCACTATGAGCTTTTGGTCATGCCCTTTGGCTTATGTAATTCTCCCTCCACTTTCCAAAGCCTCATGATTCATGTCTTCCATCCTTTTCTTCGTCATTTTGTCTTAGTTTTATTTGATGATATCCTCATCTATATCAAAACCTGGACAGACCATCTTGCTCATGTGGATCGAGTTCTCCATGTACTCTCTCAGCACCAACTTTTCCTGAAACAATCTAAATGTGTTTTTGGTGCCACATAAGTCGAGTACTTGGGTCATCTTGTTGGCAAGGACAGCGTCAGGGTGGATCCTAAAAGGATTGAAGATATGAAATATCGACCTTACCCAAAGACTCTCAAAAGATTGCATGGATTTTTGGGCTTTACTGGTTATTATCACAAGTTTGTTAATAATTATGGAAAGATTGTGGCCCCTCTCACTGCACTCCTCAAAAATAATTCTTTCACCTGGACTCCAAAAGCTTCTCAGGCTTTTCAAACCTTGAATATGGACATGTGCACCACTCCAGTCCTGGACCTTCCTAATTTTACAAAGACCTTTGTCCTAGAATGTGATGCTTCAGGGAAAGGAATTGACATTGTCCTTATGCAAGAGGGTCGGCCTTTGGCCTTTACCAACAAACAATTGTCTGAATGAAATTTGGGAAAATCAATCTAAGAAAATGAAATGTTGGCTATTCCACATGAATTTGATCTTTTGCGCCCTTATCTATTGGGGAAACGCTTCCAAATTAAGACAGATCATCAAAGCCTCAAGTATTTTCTGGAACAACACATTTCCTCCCCAGAGCAACAAAAATGGGTGACTAAGCTCTTTGGATATGATTATGAGATCATTTACAAGAAAGGAAAAGACAATGTGGTCACGGATGCACTTGCCCAAAAATATTAAGATGAAAGGTCCCTTTTTTCTCTCTCCTTCATTGTACCAAATTGGCTCCAAGTCGTTTGCCAGGAATGGCTACACAATCCCAAAATTTTGCATCTGATACAACATTTGCAGTACAATTTTTGAGTTTAACCAGGGTACTCTTGGATCCATGATGAGCTTCGATACAAAGGCCATTTGTATTTAAGTAAACAAACAAAAATTAAATCCACGGTACTTTTTGAGCTTCATGCTACACCCACAATCGGGCACTCTAGGTTTACCAAAACCTATGACAGGGTCAAACGTTCTTTTTTCTGGGATGGTATGAAACAGGACATTCATAATTTTGTGGTTGAATGTGATGTGTGTCAATGCAACAACAGAGAAACAATCAAATCTCCTGGAACACTACAACCACTTCTGATTTCACTTGTTATTTGGCAGGATATCTCTATGGATTTTATTGTAGGCTTACCTAAATCAAGGAATAAATCAGTCATCATGGTGGTATTTGATTGCCTTTCCAAGTATGCTCATTTTTGTGCTCTTCAACACCCATTTACAACATCCACTATGGCTCAACTTTTCATGGATCAGGTCTTCAAGCTTCATGGCATGCCACATTCTATTGTTTATGATCATGACCCAACTTTCACCAACAATTTTTTGCAAGAATTGTTCAAGCTATAAGGCACCCAATTGCATCTCAGCACAACTTATCATCCCCAGACTGATGGCCAAACTGAAGTTGTCAACAAGTGTTTGGAAACATATTTGAGGTGTTTTTCATTGAAAAAGAAAAATCAGTGGGCTCAATGGTTACCACTAGTTGAATGGTGATACAACACTTCATACCATATAGCTACTTGCATGACTCCTTTTGAGGTGGTATATGGAAAAAATCCACCTTCAGTTCTCTCATATTTGCCAGGTGTCTCGAAGGTCCAGGCGGTTGACCAAACGCTTACAGTTCGAGAGGTTATTCTCCATACCCTCAAAGAGAATTTGGTCATGTCCCAGAATCGCATGAAAAAAAAAGCAGATCAAGGTCGCTTTGAACGTTAATTTGTAGAAGGGGATCAGGTGTTTCTTCGACTGCAACCTTACAAGAAAAATTTCCTCAAGGCTGACCATTGTCAGAAATTGGCGCCCAAATTTTATGGTCCTTATCCCAAAGTGCCAAACTCAAGCAAACTCAAGCAGTGCCACTAAGTGCCAAACTCGGGAAGGTGATTGGAACTAAGTGCCAAACTCAAGCAAACCTTCCCGAGTTGGACGAAAAAGGCTCCATTTGGCTACATCCAGAAGCAGTTTTGGACCAGCGTGAGCATCGCCTGCGTTGGTGAACTATCAAGGAAGTGTTAGTCCAATGGAAAGATACAACCCCAACAGATGCCACTTGGGAACCATCTACCATTCTACAACAATTTCCACACCTCAAGCCTCGAGGACAAGGTTGTTTTTAAGGGGGAGGACATGTTAGGAACCTAATCCCTCACATAGGTAGAATAATATATTCTGATGTAATAAAGGTCATTATTAATAAGGCCTAGCAATAAGGAAGAATAAGTCAAATGTAAGAATACCTAATAGAAGCCCCCTCTTCTATAAGGATATTCCTCTAGATGATTCTTTTGATATACATATTTAGTATAAATAGGAGTCGAGGGTATGAGAACTGTTGTCTTGGATATTATTGTAATAGAGCTCTGCTCTGTTGGAGGTTGTCACCTCGAAGAGGCAAGTGAACATTGCTCTCAATAATCTAAGTTCTCTTTCTGGTGTTATTATGGCATCATTTTGGGATTATTGTGGTGTCGTTCTGGTTATATTGTTGCTCAACTGCCATTTCTAGTTTTTTATTTATGTTCTGCATACTTTTTATATCTGGAATATTACAGTTCCACAAAAGGAGGCAGAAATTTAGCATTCTAAACTCACAAGGGGAAACACTTAGTACTATCAATATTCCACAGGGCCATTGTATTTACAACAAATCAAGTAACCAAGCAGATATGTGTCACTTGTTTTGAATATTTAGAGGATTCACCACCTTCTTTGCATATTCTATGTTTCTCTATGTTTATGTATTCATCTTTAATTAATCAAGAAATTTTTTATTAAGTGGCTATGAACTATTAGATGATTTTTTCTTAGTTATAAATATTAATATGTGTCACTTGTTTTGAATATTCTAAGTGGGTGTTTCTCTCTGAATTCTTTGGAATGGGTACAACATATGTTACTTCCTATTAGTAATAAAGAATTCCATGTTTTGAAGGAAAAGTTATCTAAGTTTTGTGGTTGCTACTAAACTATGGGATTTAGGTGAAGAGAAACCTAACTAACAATAGTAAATTTAGGAAACAAGGATTTCTAGGGAGATGAAGGTCACAAAAACCTTAGGAAAGTGATGGCTTTGACTTATTAGGCTAGGGAATGAATATAATATAATAATAGTTCTTTTAACATTCTCAAAAATGGTCTGGAAAATTGAGCCAAATTTACAAAAAGTGAGTATAACCATTGTGTTTATCGTATATTCATTATGTTGGTGACATATGTTATTCTTGTAGAAAGCACAAGCATGGTTGAGATCACCAAGCATGGTTTATATCAACAAGTTGTCTCAATTGGCGAGGATGTTTGATAGGAAGGATCTAGGAGGAGAAAAACCAAATATTGGGCATGGAAATACATGAAAACACGAAAGATGGTAAGCTTTGGTTATCACAAAACAAGTATGTGGAGAAAATACTAAGGAAATTTGGTATGAATAATGTGAAACCGGTAAATATCTCTTTGGTTTTCCATTGTAAGCTTTCTTGAGGTTTATGTCCTAAGTAATGAGAATAAAAGGGTTATATGTCTCATGTATGGTATGTTACTAGGAAGGTTGTATATATTTTAACCTTGTACAATATTTACCGCAAACAAATTTTCAGTAAAAGAACAGAAAATATACAATGACAAATACAAGCATTACACAGGTATTTTTCCCCTCGAAACCCAAACTGGAAAAAACCAACATATTTTATATTCATTCATTGTGATACATTGTTTACAATACAATATACATATATGAGCCAACGACATCCAAAACCCTAACCCAATGACCTGGATTAGTCAAAAACCCTAATTCCTTAACCAAAAATAGAAAACCATCGACAAAAACCATGTGCCAAAATTCCGCCCAACAATGGATGTGAAAATTGAGGCAACACGAAAAATGAAACATGTTTCTCGAGGGAAAAAAAAAATTCTCAGGGGCGCTGCCCGTTCACCCCCCCTTAAACTCCCCTGTGAGCCTAGCACAATGTATATAACATTGCTACTCATGCAAAGAATATAACACATACCCAACAAGTTGATGTTTGTGATGACACATGGACAAACCAAGTAAAGAGAATGGAAATGGGTGCTTGGGTATTTGATAAGCACCAGTATCACATACGGTGGTTGAGTGGTTGCAGCGATTTAGTTTGTGGTTATGTTGATTCAATGGAGGTGGAGTGGTCCATACTCGTGCAAACTATGAAAACATGTTCATGTAACAACTGTTGTTAGAGAAGCTAAGGTGGTGTTTGGTCTCTCTTGGTTACAGTAAGGTGATGGAAAGGTATTAGTAAATTGTTGTCAAGGTGGACATTATTGGGTTGTAACAAAACATACCTAACAATTACATTTGTAGTTGGTTCTTCGAGCACTTGGCCTTCCATATTCCTGAAAATAACATGCCCACTGGTATGAATGGATAAGGAAAATCTTTATATATGTCATCTTTTCTACTTTTCGATGCTTGGTTCTCCTGCTCCTTATCTTTATTTTACATTTTCCGACTAGTTATGTCTGTGGAAATCGCAAAACAACAATCAACTTCAATTAAATTAAAATGTGTAACTTGCACGACGGTGAATTACGATGCAGGGAACTCACACAAATAGTGCCTCTGAATATCGATAGACCGCGAATTCAGGTTAAAATTCCCCATCCCTTACAATTTTCACACGTAGAGACTTCTATCCATAAATTTATATTAAAGCTTTGAATGATGACCTCTTCTCATTGTTACAATAATGATTAATCATACATGCGAAGCAACTCGGGACTCTAATGGCCTACAGTAACCGATACAGTTTCTATACCATTCTTGGTATTCGAATTTTCTCCCAATTATAATAATGCCAAAATCCACTCAACACTATTTTCTAGAATATCGAGATGCATAAACTAAGTATAGTGATCACCTTCGCAAAAGTTCTTTGAAAACAAAAAATAAAAGTTGTGTGAATATATTGTGATTCTTTCTATCCATGGAACCGTATATAGACTATGTAATTAGACTCTGAAATGGAAGACAAATTTAAAGAAGATCAACTAATAATCACATATACCAACTAAATATTTAGTATATGAGATGTGGAGCTTAAGACGTATTTGTCCAAATTCCAAAATGGTATCTTTCAACAGAAATTCTATCGGTCCATCGAATTAAGGGCATTTGAATTATTATAATATGAATAAACATCGAGGCTAAATAGCTTTTGAATCTCATTCTCTGGATTATTACAAGCAAATTTATGGAATTTTCTACTTGTTGGACCTGTTAGTCCATAAAGTTTCACTTGAATGTGAGAGGGCAAGCTAGGGCATGATCAAGTTATTGCAATGGTTTTATGGATAAAGATTTAAATTGGTTTTTTAACTAGTCTGAAGATTGGGCTCAATGATAATGTTCAATTCACAAAGGCAAAAGAAAATCCATATCTCACTCATTTAGTAAATGGTAGTCAATTCAATAATCAAATGGAAAAGGAATATGAAAGATAAATAAGTATGTAAGATTTCAATTTGTCCACTCACGTATGAAACTCTTAAACCCATGTATCATTCAAGATAAAAGAGACATGTACTTGAAAACAAATATGATTATGAACAAATAAACAATAGAATTTCCACTGACTTACTCACAAACAGAAAACAATCAAATGCTTAGAACAAGATTAACATGCATTAAAGTAAGAAAATTACAGAAATATAGACAAGAATAGAAATATGACCATCAAAAAGCCTTTTCCATATAGTATCAAGATGAAATAGTTCTTTGCTTTACAATGTCTTCTCAAAACTGGTTAATGGTTCCCAACAAATAAACCCTCTTTTATGTCTATCAGATATCCTTTTAAACATTACAATCAGTTTGTGGAGATTCTGTTTTCAAGATCACATTTAATAAAGGATCTTATTTTCTAGCTAATATTTATGAAATATATCATTTTATACAGACAATTCAAACCTCTTAACCTTAACCTTTAGAGAATAACTCAAAAAATAGACCAGTTCCGAATATAATGAGATATTCAAATATCATAGAATAAAAAGTGGATCTTGAGCTAATTTGATTCTCCAAGATGGCCTGAACAATAGGGCTCATGCTTATGATGAACAAACTCTTTACTTATTCAAAATACCTTGTCAATGTATGGCTCATAACAACCTTTTTTCAAAACCTTACCGTAGGTATTTTGGAATCATCAAAAAGGTAAAAAATGTAGGATGTCTAGGGTGTGAATCCTTCACTGTATGATAACAAAAGAACATATGGTCTTAATTTGTTTCAATTTATTCTTCAAAACCACATTGTGCCAATAAATCTCATATTTTCCTCTCTTACCTCTTTGAGCAAAACCTGTTGATACTTTTTCTTCTTTTTTACTTTCTGCAAATTTTCCCGTTGCTTAAAAATCCACAGTTCTAACATGCATTTGTCATGCTTCAACAGCCTGATTGTAGCTTTTAATTCTTTTACCCTGTCATTTTCATCCCTTATTTCCATTCTGAATTATAAATGTTCTTCAACTGGAGCAGGCCGATTCAAGTCGATGGAGAGCCTAGGTTTTTCGACTTTGAACTCATGTGTATAATCCTTATAAGGTGAAATACCATCAATCTCTTATGCTTTAGCATTATATGACATCATAATCCCCATAGAATCTTCCATCTCTATCTCTAGGAAACAATCAAAGTCTGATTTGATCTTAGCCTCAAATGGATTATCTTCAAGATCTGTTGAAAAACCCTTTTTCAGAGATGATTTGGGTAAGGTTTTAGACTTTATACTTAGCTTTTTTGAAGCTTTAGTCACATGCTTCATGGGGTGATCTTCTACCTATTTATCCTTCCCATCCTTTTGTCATCCTTCCCTATTATCATATTCATCTTTAGGCTCTAATTTGACCTTTTTCCCTTTGTATGAAGAGGTCATCGATGATTGTCCCTTTTCCTCCCCTGCACTTTTTGTTGTGTCATCATCAATGGAAATTACATTTTCCACTTTAAGAGAAGGATTGAAAAGGGATTTTGAATTTAGTCTAAATTTATTTGTTTCCCTAGTATTAGACCTACTAGGATAATTTACCATTGATTTACCTTTATCACCTACAACTTGTTCCTTTTGTTTCTGTATTGAATGCATGAGCTTCTACTTTCTTGATTCTCTGATCTGGATTCATTTTTTGTCTTCGGGCTCATCCTTTGGAAAAAGAAACTTCTCGTGGGTGTGGCTTGTTGAGATTTGGGTACCTTGGAAAGTGGTAACCTTGTGTTTATGTGATCCGTAGGATCTTTTAATGACTATGGTTGAGTTTTAATTTTGCATGCGTTAATTAACCATTTGAGAAAACTTAGTGAAAGAATGAGGAAAGAAGAGGAATTATGACATCCATATACACATATGCATATATGAAATAAAGTAATAGACAGAAAACCATAACACATAGATTGATAACGAAGTTCCGCACAACTTTGCCTACGTCTCTGGGCCTTTGTCTCTATGGGGGAGGCTTCTTTATTTCTGTTCAAAATCTCAAAAATACATCGTTGCAATGCCAAATGGCTACAAGACTGATCTGGTCATGTTCTTCCAGATCTCAAGAACCCTGTAAAGAAAACAACACACAAAATGGATGTCCGGAGCTCCCAGAAATGGTCCGACAACGTCTGCTCCTCAAAAGCTTCCCTGCATAAAAATGGCTTTGGCTTGGCTTCCCTTCAGCATAACTCTGTTCTTTTATGTCTTTGACTGTCCTTCATGGCCTCAAACAAGCCTGGTTTATATAGATTTGAAGTTGGTTTCTCATCTCCAACTTCCTCCCAAAATTTGGGCTCCAAAAATGCCCAATATCTCCCCAAAATGGAGAAAATCAATTAATATTAGGCATAAATCAATGAAAAATCCATACATTATAACCAAAAACCCACTTTTAACAAAAATTGGGCATTATCCCCCTTCATTGGCACGCGCACCTCTGGCATGGTCATATGGGTTGGCCATGTGGCGACGCGCTCCCTGTTCGCGCGCCCCCTGTCTGCTAGCTCCCGGTCGTGGTGCATAGGCATATGGCCACGGGCTTAACTGTTGTATAACCGCGCGATCCCATTAGGTCGGCTCCGGGTCACATGGCAGGTGGATAGAACTGTGTGGTTAACACTTTCCCCTCGCCCAAAATGGTGGTAAAGTTCCGGTCCTGTGGGATCCTCTCGGGATCCGGGGGCTTACCCTATCCTCCAACGGTCCCGCCGTGTTACCTCCCGCTGTGGTCATGTGATGTGTATCGGACCGTGGGTTGGGGCTAAGACCCGGTTCTTTTCCCCGCCATTTGAAACTACATTCGAATTCAAATATATAATGGGCCATATAGTTAATAAGACTCACCCACGGGCCGGGTGGTTAGCCCGGTCCTGCCAATCTGTTGCCAGGTCGATAGGTCGAGGGTTCGACCCCCGTGCACTCCAATAAATTTTATATAAACCGAAGAACCAATCATTGGGTGCCATGTGGCATCCCATGACTGGGCCACGTGGCACCTCAACAACCAGCCAAAATATGCCACGTGTCAGTCGTTGATTCATCCATGTCAACTGTCGTACTGCCCTGTCAACCTGTCGTGTCAGCTGCTAACATCATCCGTGCCACGTGTCACCCTTACAGTGGTGACACATGTCACCCCTGCATTGGTCCATCCATACACCAAATCAACTTGCCACGCTCTACCATGTGTCACCTCCTGGAACTTCCACATCAGCTGTATAGACTGTACGGTCTGCATAGTTAGCATGCCACGTGGCACTGTACGAACTGTACAGTCATCCCCTTTTTTGCCTGTTTGACTTTTCAGACAGAACATGATATATTTCTCATACGGAGCCCATTTGACGAAGTAAATATACCGCTGGAATCAGGAAGACGAGACAGACACAATGGCGCTAGTTTCATCGCATTCCGAGCACTTTCATTTTTTGAGCATTTTTTTAACCCTGTCAGGCTTCTGGATCCGATTTCAGATCATTATGAGCTTCTAAACACATGTGGGAAGTAATTTGTTCCTTGTAATATGTACTTTATGTCTAATTTCACTTTGTCTTAGGAGATTTAAGTCAAAAGTGAAATTTGGTCATTTTAGCCTAAAATGACAATTAATTCACTTTGTGAGTGAATTAAGGGACATAAAGTGAAACTATGGAAACTTAAGTAAAGTGGGTTTTGAGTTGATATTTACTTGAGATGATCTCAACCATAGACTTGGGATGAGATGAGATGATCTCATCCGCCCATCTTTTAGATTTTTTCATGCATCCTTAAGGAGAGCACATAGGGCAAAGGAGAAGCTAATTGTTCACTTGTTCACCTTGAGAGTTTGGAGAGGAGTAGAGAGGTGAGAATTCAGAGGAGAGCTCAACAATCTAGGGTGCACTTGAGGAGGAGGTTGCATGTCTACCTGGTAGCAGATTGTGTGGAGATTTATTGTTTTTTATTTGTGGGTTGTGGAGAGGGAAAGAAAAGGGCAGTTTGAATGCAAGGGTTCTTCAATCAACAAAGAGATAGATCAAGGGCGCAAGGGTCTTCAGGAATATTCAAAGAAGGAGGCGGTGCACTCTTCTAGGGGTGCACATCCCAAGGAACCATTTCAGAGCTTGTGTTCAGCTTGCAGAGTATCAGATTCCTTTGTCTTTATCTTCCTTTTTTTATTACATACTTGAAGCACACTATATATATACATTCATCTCAAACTGGTTTTCCCCAAGGGGGTTTTATCTAGGGTCATGTTGACCAAAAATACATGTACTCATTTCATGTATGTTAGAGTTTAGAACAACATTTATTTCAACATTAATATATCTCTAGGTGTGTTATATAGCTTATGGTATGCATGTACTAACCTTTGGTGACAAAACTACATGTTAGAGCACCCATTTGGCCTATGTAACCTTAACAAATCAGTGCAGAAGTTACTGAATAGTTTGTTGTCCTAAAAAAATAGAAAACCATTGTTAGACAGTTTAAACTTAGAGCCAAATTGAGGTCAAAGACAAACCTAGTTGGCAGCTTGATAGGACCTAGAAAATCTTCATGGTATCAGAGCTTGATGAGGAGGAGCAGCAGAGCACCACGGAGGCTTGAGCCTCACTTGGCTACGGAGACGAGAAGATCAGGTTCAGGATCCACTTTAGGTGGAAGTTAGTTGGCGAGAGGCCAAGTTAAGGATCTTGGTGAGATGCCAAGATCCAGGTTCTCCTGGGGACATACCAAGAAGGCAAGACACTTGGTGAGATGCCTTTTCTTCTTCACCTCTAAAGTTCCATGTGCTTTAGTGATGTAAAAGCATGCTTCTCGTTGAAAGTTAGAATTAGCCCCAATATTGCCTCAAGCTTTCATATTTGTCAAATTTTCTCATTTTAATTAATTTTATGATTAGTTTTAGTTTAATGTTTTTTAATAATATTTATATTTCATAATGATTTTATTTTAATTAACTTTATAATATTTCTAATTTTAATCTTTTCAATACTTGAATTTTAATATTTAAATAAACTTAAAAATTTTCACTTTAATTATAAAATAAAGTATGTAAATTTTTCAGTTAGTCATAGTTATAGTGCATAAACTTTCTAAATATATTGTGATGGAAGTTTTGAAACTTCTTACATAGGGTCTATAAGCACGGGGAACCAATAAATATGGTTGAGACCTCATTTTTACATATTTCCTTCCATTTACATCGCACTTGTCAATGTGTCTACACCTCTGGAGGCATAATATTTCCAATTTTAACTTTTCTATAATATTTATATTTTTAATTATAATTTTACAATAAAAATATTGAAAGCAAAACTAAGAATAATAACCAAATTCAAGTTTTTAGAAACTTCTACCATTAGAAACTTAGGATAAAACACTCAAGACACACTGTCATGGATTCACCATATTCAAGATGTTAACTAAGAGAGTTTCTTTAATGCTTAATTTTAAGTCATAAAAACCAACTATCACATCCTATTTATTTTAGTGTGTGGTTGAAATATTCTCTTAACAAGTTGTTACAGTTATTAAGACTATGTGTCTATCTTGAGGGAAAACTTGATGTATAAATATGTGTGTGATTTAACAAAGAAAATAAATTTTGTGCATACGATCTAGTTCTCCAAGTTATTCCAAATCCATCACATATAATTGTAAACATTTATGTGAAAGATCTAGAAGAACCATCTCAACATAAAATGCCACAATTTCTTGCAATCTCTGCTAGAAACGTATTTCTAAAAGGTGTAGTTGAATGGACCTATGATGAATCCAACTATGGTTTGAAGGTTCAATGTTTTCCCAATATTCTAACAGTCTTAAAAAAAACTCATCCCGAAAATGCAGGGACTTGCTGCTCTGCAACTTCCCTTGTTTGACTGTAGATGCTTCATAACACAATTAACAATGCACATTCGTCCTTGCAGATATTAAGCTATCGAAGCAAAGTTGTATAAATAATTTCAATCTAGGATGAAATTGATTACATATTTTGCTTTAACATCCAATCCATCTTCTCCTTTTGGCTCTAGTGCATGGTCTCCCATGAGTGTCTATGGTCATGGCATATATATACATATATATTACATGATGCTCTTATCATAATAATTAGTCTAGTTTTTTAATATTAAGTTACTTTTATAATTGACAAAATATCACTAATTTTTAATAATAATAATAAATGAATTTTAATGGTGCAAACTTATAACCATGAAATTCTTCTCAAATCTAGAGGGCGTAGTTCAATTTCAAAGACTGGTAAGTTCAATACTTTGTCTTTCAGCTATGTAAACTGCAAGGTGTGATTATAACATAATAAAACATTTTCTAACACTGTGCTACTCTTAGCACATAAGCTCACATATGTATTAGGTATTTTCAAGGTGTTTGCATACAATAGAATCATTCATGTGCACAACTCATAAATATACCAACATAAAAATACTTAATGTATTACCAACTTGGGTGTTGATAGTTGTTACAAAATACAAGACTGTGCATAGCTTCGGCTCCAAAAACTTCTCCAGACTTTCAAAAACAGAGCCTCTAAGACTTCTCCAACTCTCTTCACATCTATTGTTGATTCTACGAAACAACTATGTATATTCGTCCATTCCCAGACTCATAAATATATAGATTAAGACTGAGGCTTCCTGTAGAAGATAACCGACTCAAACATTTAAGACAACAATAAATTTTGATCGACTCTATCTAATTAACAGGGCTTGAGAAAGATTAAAGATTGACTCATTAATAACACCCTTGCTTGTCGTAATCGTCTGAGTCGATGGAGACGTAAAGCTCACTGACTCGTAATTAATATCTCCAACACTCCCCCTTAATTATAAGTAGGTGGGGATCACGAGACACAAAATTTACATCGAAAACTTAAATTGACATGAACTGTCAAATATGTGAAACTTCAACTGCAGAGATATTGAAATGCATCTCTTGTCAAAGATTTTGTAAATATATCTGTGATTTGTTCTTTAGACATGAAAAACTCTAAGAAAATTTCTTTGTTATTCACCAATTATTTGATTAAAAGATACCTTGTATCGATGTGCTTGGTTTTCTTGTGAAACACATGATTCCTGGATAGTACGATGGTGGAATTGTTATCACATAACAATGTAGTCAGTTCCTGTTGTTCCTGCAAAAAATCCTTTAACATTCTTCTCATCCAAACAACCTGACAAGTTGCGCTTGTAGCTGCGACATACTTAGCTTCAACAGAAAAAAGAGTCACAATAGGTTGCTTCCTTGATGCCCATGACACTATACCAGTTCCTATCATTTGTGTTGCCTCCACAGTCGTTGTCAGTGTATCCAACAAGTCTGAAATCTTCTGAAGTAGAATACATAATTCCAAAGTCTTTTGTTCCATTCATGTATCTCAAAATTATTTTACCCTCCTTCCAATGGGATTCTTTTGAAGTTTCCATGAACCTTATCAAGCCTTATTGCTATCGCATACATAAGGTTGCCTACCAACCTTTTAAACAGAGTGGAATGCACTTTAGATCCTTCATCTTACATGCTTAACTTCAATCCTGATATGACAGGTGTTGGGGCTGCTTTGGAGTTTATAATGTTGAATATTTTCAAGATTTCATGTGCATATTTAGATTGTGAAATAAATATACCAACTTTGGACTGGTGAACTTCAATGCCCAGAAAAAATATCTCTCAGAAGTCCCAAATCAGTCATTTCAATCTCATCCTTCATGACGGACTTAATTTTTTCTATGCCAAAGTCACTTGTAAAAATCAAAGCATCTACATATAAGAAAACAATCAACATATTACTTCATTGATTGGTTTTGATGTACAGTGTTGGCTCACAGTCATTTCTTTGAAATCCATTCTGAGTGAGGTAGGAATCTATACAATTGTACCAAGCTCTAGGATCTTGCTTTAATCCATACAACGCCTTCTTCAATCTGTATACTTTGTTCTCTTGTCCTAGAATTTCATAGCTTTGTGGTTGTTCCACATATACGTCTTCATCTAAATGACCATTAAAAAATGTTGACTTTACATGAATGGTAGGGGCTTTTCAAGTGTTCAGATCCATTGGAGATCTTCTCTTTTCTTTTTATGTAATGCATGTATATATCGCGCAGTCGAGATAGGTTGGAGCCGAGAGTGGGAAGCCATGAATTATTGCACGGAAAGAGGAGGTGGTTCAGACATAGGTCGCGGGGCAGCAGAAGTGATTGCAGAGAGGAGGTCTACTGTGATGTGTTATTCAAGGCACATATTTCGGCAATGGGTAGGTGCAGTAAAGCAGCTTGACAAGTCAATTTTGAGGTGGAGTTATTACATGTAAGACCTAGTTAGGCTTGTAGTTTTTAAATTTCACCGATATGGGCGCATAAGGGTGTAAGACCTAGTTAAGCTTGAGTACACTAGTTTTTAAATGGCACGAGTAAAATAAGCTTGGGTACGCCAGTTTTTAAGGATGTAAGACCTAGTTAAGCTTGAGTATGCCAGTTTTTAAATGTCAGGGGTGAAATAACACGCGCGCTGGACAAGGAAAATCTCTATATATGCCTGAAACAATCGCCCTATAGCTTCATCAACTTCAGTTAAATTAAATGAGTAGCTTGCACGCCGGTGAATTACGAGTCAGGGAACTCACGGAAATAATGCCCGCGAATAAATTGGTAGACTGCGACTTATGTTAAAAGTCTCCATCCCTTACAATTTTCACACTTGGAGACTTCTACCCATAACTTTATATTAAAACTTTGAATAATGATCTCTTCTCACTATTACAATAATGATTAATTAAGAAGGGAGGGGATGGAAGACTTTCAGATTAATTAGTCTTTTATTTAAAAATCTGCAGTGAATGTGAGATTTAATCATACAAAAATATTCTTCCTCATATCTACAAATTAAAAATTAGATTTAACACTTCCTCATGTCTACAAATTAAAACCAGATTTAACACAGATAATCTCGAGACATCTACAAATTAAAAACTAGAATTAACACAGAAAATATTAAGCATTAACACAAAGAATCTCAAGCCATGTCATTTTGTATCCTTTAATTATTAAAAAAAAACTAATTAATACAAAGTAACATAGATTATTCACCTTCTTCCCATGTATATGATAGGTTGCAAAAATAATCAGCAAGATGTCAGTGGCTCTGGGCGTTCATCAGCCGCGCAGTAAGTGGTTGGGCTAGTTACGCCGAAAGGCATACACCTATTGACAATGGGCATATTTAATAGGGGTTTAGTGTTTAATAAGTTTTCTATGGACATGATTAAATATGGCTGGAATATTCTTAGTAGTCACACAAAATAAATGGTTGTGATTTCAATCATTAACTTCCTAGCTATTATAAAGACATCCATTTATGTGTTTACTTTTTTACATTTACCTAATCATATTTAAAAATTACTTTGATAGCTAACTGATTGCCAAGTAAGTGATTAGCAGAAATTAAAATATTAATACCAAATAAATGAAGCTCAACCATTTATTTGTTAATCAATAATAAAATTTAATATATTCCTTTAAGGATTTGTTTCATCTTATTAGCCTTTCCACGTTCACCAGCAACAATTTAGCTACTGTGCTAGTGATACAGTAACTGATACAGTTTCAACTTTCTATACCATTCTGGATAATCAAATTTTCTAAGATTATGAGATTATAATAACAGCAATCAAATTTTCCGGAGATTATAATAACACTAAAATTCACTCAACACCATTTTCCAGAATATCTAGAAAGGTCTCGAAGACCATTTTCCAGAATGGTATCGAGAGTGCTATGTGATGAGAAGCAAAATTAATGTTCAAAAAATAAAATCGAAGAATTTTTATTAAAATTTGTTAAAAAAAATAATATTTAAAAATTTCATTCTAGAAATTATTTAAAAGTCTGTATGTTATTACAATGATATTCATTATGAGTTTAGCAACAATGAATAACAAGGATATTCATTATGAGTTCAACAACAAAGAATCGGAGTTAGTGTTTCGACGGAGTCGGTATAATTAAGATTGGAAGAATTAAGTTCACACAACACAAACGGTTTTCATTACTTAACAAACAAATGGAGGTTACATATATAGCATGCAAATCACTGACTCAAGTGGATCTGATTAGCTAAAAATAGTAAACCTAGAAACTCACAGTTACAATAGTCATAGTTGAAACTCACAGTTACAACAGTCATAGTTAACCTAGAAACTCACAGTTACTACAGTTATAAGCATTAGCTCTAACACCCTCCCTTAATGCTTACATTACAAATATCACAATCACAAATTACAAAACATAACAAAAGGTTACAACACTAGAACTTTCATCTGTCTGTTACAACACTAGAACTTTCATCTATCTGTTTGATCTGGTTTTCCTCATCACTGAAACTCACTCTGCAATCACCCGGTTTCCTCTCTTTCTTCTCCACACATTCAAGCTACCCACTGACACATTTAAAATCAAAACGCTTCTGACCATCTTTGAGACTCTTTGTGAAACTGACGCTTCTCGACCTCCAGAAGGATAGTCTCGACACTAAACCATTTTAATGATACACTTCCATCTGTGAAATTCCCCCGAAGAGAAAATTTCAACAGTTATATAGGACAACGATCTAAGTACGAAATGTTTTCAGCAATCGGTTAAACAATTGACCTTTCTACACACTTACAAACTTACAAGGTAACCTGTAACTTTTGACTTTGAAGCACCAAAGTACAACAATAATCTTCAGTTTTTAACAGACTTCAGCCAGTCATGTGTTTCTTATAGCTCCGAAAAACATGAAGAAAAACAAGCCTGAATTATGCCACTCTGTTACATATTTGGTTCATCATCATTTGATTACAAATAAAGTCACACTCTCTCACAGACATATAATATATCTAACATACATAAACAAAATTTAAACACACCACACATACATATATAAGTAGAAAAGCAGGGCAATGACTGTTTATGGTGGTTCTTCCTTCATATCTATCCACACCAAGATACCAAAAGCTGAAATATTTTCGATGGCCATTTGCTCTGAATGTGGCAGCTCCTTAATGAGGTAATCGTACTTCATGGAGAGATCTATTGCACATTTGATGCATTGTCCTTTGGAGTATAGTGCAACTTCAGAATGTGAACTAACTTCCACTTCACCTTCCTTCATCCTTAAATCTCTTACCCACTTTAATAAAAGGATTTATAACTTCACGTATACACATGCATTTACTTTATCCACATCCATTCACTTTAATATTCAAAATATCACCCTTTTTTATTCAAAAGAAAACTTTATACCTCACTCTCAAACAATCCAACACATGTAAACCTTATTCAATGCTCCACATATGCATGCATGCAAATCGTGAGTAACTCAAAAAAAAAACTCACGCTTCCTCTTTCAACGCTTGAATTTTTTAAGCTCACGCTTGAATGCTCGAAGCTTCTCAAAGATGATGCTTACGCTTCAACGAGCTCATGGATATGCTCACGACCTTCTTGCCTCGATTTTCTCACCGATCTACTCACGGATTTGCCTTACCACACGACCTCTCCTTACCACATAGCAGAACTCACAATCCAATGGCGATTATCACGACCCTTCTCCAGCTTGAACCGTGAGCACGTTACTCTCACGCAGATGCTCAACTCCATGCGCAGATTCTCCAAGGATGGCAGCGAGTTTTGCAGCAGCGATCTCCTTGGCTCTGATACCAAATTAAGATTGGAAGAATTAAGTTCACACAACACAAATGGTTTTCATTACTTAACAAACAAATGGAGGTTACATATATAGCATGCAGATCACTGACTCAAGTGGATCTGATTAGCTAAAAATAGTAAACCTAGAAACTCACAGTTACAATAGTCATAGTTGAAACTCACAGTTACAATAGTCATAGTTAACCTAGAAACTCACAGTTACTACAGTTGTAAGCATTATCTCTAACATGTATCTGGAATCGGAGTCAGAGTCAGTGTCCCAAGCGAAAGTGGAAATGGGAATTTTTGTACAGCTATGAAAAATAATTCATCCCCAAATCCCAAATCTTGATAAGGGGTTCCCAAAGGCCACCAGCTCCATTATCCTCATGGTCCTTAGCGTTTGCGCTTCCAGACGGAGATCTCGGAACCGAAACAGGATCCGGAATCAGACTCAGTGTCTTGAAGGAGTCAGTATCTAGAATCAGAGTCTCGAAGGAGTCAGTATCCGGAATCGGAGTCAGAGTCTCGAAGTAGTCAGTATCTGGAATCGGAGTCAGTGTCTCGAAGTAGTCAGGACCCGAAATCAGAGTCAGTGTCTCGATGGAGTCACTATCTGAATATCGTACTGATCGTCAGAGATTTTGATTGCATATTATATAATATTTCGAAACTTAGAAAGAATTTATCTTTTAAATGTTTTTATAGTTTTTTTTTTCTTATCCCATACCCAAAGATCTACTTATTTACAATTGTTTTCAATTTTATTTTTTAAACTCTTGAATTCTATATGTATATAAAATTTCTATTTTTATTTATAAAATCAGAATCTTTTCCTAGAAATTTGAAATATCAAGCTTTGATTTTATAATAAGCCAAATATTACATATTTAATTATTTTAATAAAATAAAAATTTATGTAAAATAAGATGAAAAATAAAATATTCACTATTTTAATCATACTTTTTTTTCCTAAATTTGAAATAACACATATTTAATTACTTGAAAAAAATAAGCATTTAACATCAAAAACAAATATTTACTATTTTAACAAAAAAAAATATAAATTTGAAATAATACATTTTCAATTTTTAATAATGAATAATATTACACATTTAACAACTTTAATAAATTAAGCATTTATGCAAATTAGATGAGCAATGAAATGTTTACTATTTAATTAATATTTTGAAATTCAATAAAAACACAAAAAATATTTATAAAAAAAAAAACATTCTACATAAATAGTGTTATTACTAGCCATAAGTTTGAGTTTCTAAAATATTAATTAAATTAAATTAAAGTTAATTCTCTCTTATTGTTTTTAGAAAAGTAGATGAAGAACTAAATTTTTGTAAGATTCACAAATACTAGTTTGAATTTGAAAAATAAAATCAATTAGTATTAGAGATTTTGAATGCATATTATATAATATTTCTTAACTTATAGAAAATTTGTGTTTTAACTATTTTTTATAAGATTTTCTTCTTTTACAGTAACAATTAAGATTTGTATTAGAAAAAAAGAGAAACATTTTTTGGCTCAATTGGACAACCCTATAATACAAAAAACTAAGTCAATGGTGAAATGTGAGAGATTTTCCTAGAGATTTTTGGGCAAAAATTCTTTTATAATTTGACCAAAGAAATAATTAGTGTTGTATACACCAAATGTGAGTAGGAACCATGTTGCTACATTAGACTGTAGTTGATTAAGGTTATGAATATATGAGATGTCTCCATATATGGTTGCCTCCATATATGGTTGCCTCCCACCTATGAGAGTTGATTGGTGTAGTGGCTCTAATGAATAATGTGTCGTCTCCAAGAAGAAACACTGTGACAATTGGACTATCTACCATAGAATTTATAGGGTTTAGTGTTTCAATCTTGTGTAATTGGGATATGTCATGGACACTAGAATTTTTGGTGTCTATGTCATGGACCCTCTCAACTGTGAATTCTATTTTGGGATTTAGTTCTTGTTAGGGACCTAAATAATATATTATGATGTAATAAAGGTCAATATTAATAAGGCCTAGAAATACAAAAGAATAAGTCGAATGTAAGAAGACCTAATAGAAGCTTCTGATTCTAGAAGGATCTTCCTCTAGATGGTTCTTTTGATAGACATATTTAGTATAAATAGGAGTCGAGGGTATGCAAACTGTTGTCTTGGATATTATTGTAATAGAGCTCTGCTCTGCTGGAAGTTGCCCCCTCGAAGAGGCAAGTGAACATTGCTCTCAGTAATCTAAGTGCTCTTTCTGATGTTATTCTGGTATCATTTTCGCATTATTGTGGTGTTGTTATGGTTATATTGTTTCTCATCTACCATTTCTAGATTTTTATTTCTATTCTGCATACTTTTTATATCTAGAATATTACAAGTGGTATCAGAGCACTTTCCTTGGCATAAAATTGTGGCTTAATTTTGTTTCAGGGTAGAGACATATTCTGACTTCTTTAATCTACAGAGATATGTCGTTACGCGCATAAACCCGCGGTCGGGGATTCATACACGTAGGAAATACAAGTGCTTTTCAAGCACACATCTGTTGGCCACCCTTGTAACCACTGTTGGTACCACTTCAATTGGTAGTGCATCAGACAACACCTGTATATGGATCGGCCTAGATTTCCTAAAGCCCTCTTTAGATAAATCGAGCGACCGCCAGACTGCTATAGTGCCACCAAGAACAACACTCCGGAATATACTCTCTAATACCTAGGTAGTCGGGTAGTATGGCTAAGCGCACGATCCAGCCACCTTAGTTGGTGCCCTGAGATATTGGGACGAGTACTATTGTTGGACCTCGTACGTATATCAAAGAGATATAGCACAGGGAAAACCCTTGTCTGTAGAACCCTTGAATTCCTAACCCTTGGGGATGGAAACAAAAAAAACAAAACAAACAAGATCTATTGCCACACAATTGGGCCTCCTATATTCGAGTTTCCAAATCACTACACATTTATTCATGATTAATAATTTGGGCATTTCATCACTACAGTATTCTTCAGACTGGAGTATAACTCCGCAGGTGTAAAAAAAAAAGTGTGGATTTTGTTGCACCATTATTTGAGACCTATTCCATTGGATTTATCTCTTCTCCCTTATCACATTCATACCTATCATTTTTTAGCACAAGTTTTGACCCCACCCGCCCCTTTTCGGTTCCCTCGTCATCATGGCCCATACCCGTAGCCAAGACTTGGAAGCTCGCTTCAATACCTTGCAATCTAATTTCTCAGAGACCCAACAAGAAGCGAGACAACTTAGTGCCAATATTTCCACCATCAATAAAAACATGCATTCCTCCAGAGCCACCTCAATCGAGGAACTCAAAGAAGACCTCAAACAAGACATTACTACCCAGCTTGAATATGTCGCTTCCATGATCTGCACAAAGTTGCACAGTCCTGCAGATCACCCTTTATCTGACCCACCTTTGCATATCGAAGCTGAAACTTCCTCTCATTCCTATAATTTTCATCCCCATCACTTTCAGCGTGACCTATGCCTTCCATATGTGGATGTGAACAAATTTCATGGCTCAGATCTGGCTGGTTGGGTAACTCAAATGGAACATTATTTCTCTTTGTACGACATTACATATCACTTGGCCAAACTCTGGTATTGTATTCTTCGTCTAGATCAAGAACGTTGGAAAAGGTGGCAATGGAGAAAAACTGCCTGTCAAGGGTATGTTGCTTGGACACACTTTGTGGCAAGGATTTATGAACGCTTTGACACTGACACCAACCATTTAGGCCATTTGACAAAGTTGAAACAATCTTGCACAGTGGAATACTTTATAACTTCTTTTCAGTGACTGGCTTTTCGTACAGAGGGCATCTCTGATGCTTTTTTCCGAGAATGTTTTATTAGTGGCCTCAAGGATGAGATTCATGCCAATGTTCTCATGGCTCGACCTCAGAGTTGAGTGGAGGTTATTAAACGAGCTAAGGAAGCACAACAGGTTGTCTCTTCTAAAAAATGGAAACCCTCCTTTATTCCTCACACTAAACCAGTAAACCCCACTCCTCCTTCTACTCCGCTAAAGATCCAAAAATTGACCAGGGTCGAAATGGTTGAATGCCAACTCAAAGGCCTCTGTTATAATTGTGATGACAAATATTTTTCGAGACAGAAGTGTACAGAAAAAAATATTTCTATGGCCATCTAGGAGGATGTTTCGGAAGAGGATGTTGAAGCTCCCCTTGTGTCTGAGTCACCTGAACCCATTGACATAACCCCTCCCTCAGACCCTCCCGAAGTAGAACCGGTCATTTCCCTAAATGCTCTCACTGGCTTCTCTGCTCCCCAAACCCTCAAACTAATTGTCTACATCAAGCATAGGAAGGTCATAATTCTTGTTGATAGTGGAAGCACCCATAATTTTATTCATCGTCACATTGCCCAAGAAACTAATTTCTATATCCATGCAGTCAATAATTTCCAAATCATGATTGCCAATGGAGGGTCCATGAAATGTGGAGGGAATTCTAAAAATGTGTGTCTCCAAATTGGTGACTACCACATGAAATCTCATATGTTTTCTATCGACATGGGCGGTTGTGACATTGTGTTGGGTGCAGACTAGCTAAGGAATTTGGGTCACATTCTCATAGATTTTAAGGAATTAACCATGCAATTCGACTAGGAGGGCCAACAATATAAGTTCCAAGGAATCAATGCAGGTTCCCCTGAGATCATTAGTTCCCATCGCATGGAAAATCTACTCAAAAAAGGTCATTCAGACGCTATTTCCCAACTCCATGCCATACAAGCAACGGAGAAACCCTCTGTGTCACAGAACCTCCAATCCATCCTCTCTAAACATCAAGTGGTTTTTCTCCACTCCCCAGGGACTCCCTCCTTCCCATGGTGTTCATGATCATTCCATTCCCCTTGTCCCAGGAAGCCTTCCCCCCAATATTCATCCCGATCATCACCCCTTTTCCCAAAAATATGAAAATGAGAAAATGGTTCAAGAACTGCTTAACGCAGGTGTTATCCGCCCTAGTACGAGCCCCTACTCTTCTCCAATGGTCATGGTAATGAAGAGAGAAGGTTCTTTACGCGTGTGTCCTAATTTTTGTGCCCTCAACAAACTCACCATTAAAGACAAATTTCCCACTCCTGTCATTGATGACCTCTTGGATGAATTGAGTGGTGCCCAGTTATTTACTAAACTTGATCTTCGTTATGGCTACCACCAGATTTGTATGGAAGAGGTAGACATTCCTAATACTTCCTTTAGAAATCATGAGGGCCACTATGAGTTTTTGGTCATGCCCTTTGGCTTATGTAATTCTCCCTCCACTTTCCAAAGCCTCAT
>ML793067.1:286699-300924 GCA_009831015.1 Picea engelmannii
GATAAAGAAAGTAATCTCGACTATAATCCGGAGGGAAAAGAAGAGGAGCTTTTGTGAGGGACAGTTTTAAAGCTTCAAAGGCATTGTTGGCAACCTTATCCCATACAAAATCTGAGTCTTTCTTTAAAAGACGTGTGAAACCTTGAGTAATCTCGGCGTAGTTCGGGATGAACCGACGAAGAAAGTTTGCTTTCCCCTGCAAAATTTGTAACTGGCGTAAAGAAGAAGGAGGAGGTAGATTAAGAATTGCCTCGACCTTGATAGGATCAACCCGGATCCCATGGCGTGAAACAATGAAACGAAGGAGACGGCTAGATTCTACGCAAAAAACACATTTATGAGGGTTTAGGCGAATGTGATAGAATTGACAACGAATGAAGATCGCTCAGAGATGATTAGGGTGATCGACCCTACGTAAAGAGTGTGTCGACAAATCGTCCAAATAGGGTTGAACAATATTCTTGATATCGTGAAATGCGTAAGACATAGCGTGTTGGAACGTAGCACCTGCGTTCTTCAAACCGAAAGGGAGTTTTCTGTAGGCAAAAGTACCCCAAGGACAAATAAAATCCGTTTTGTGTTGGTCCTCGGGAGCTATATTGATTTGATTATAGCCGGAAAATCCATCCATGAGGGAAAAGATTTCACTACCGGCACAATCATCGATGATTTGGTCAACGAACGGGGTTGGAAAATTGTCCTTTGGACAAGCTTTGTTGATATCCCAATAATCAACGCAAACGCGTATACTACCACCCTTTTTATCAATCGGTACTGGATTAGACACCCATTCTGTCAATGCCACAGGATAAATAAAACCGGCTTTAAGGAGTTTTTCAACTTCAAGTTTAATGGCTGCCGCTTTACGTGGATGGATAGGACAGAGGCGTTGACGAAATGGTTTGGCTCCAGGGTATGTCTTAATTTTGTGGACCACAATATAAGGGTCAATACCCGACATCTCTTCGTAAGTCCAAGCAAAAATGTCCCGAAATTCTTTAAACAAGGATGTATAGGTGACAATTTCATCAGGAGAACACGAAGCTCCAATATGAACGTTCTCGATGATTCCAGGTTTCACAGAAATATCTATGGGTATCGTGGGTGAAATGTTACTAAGGTTCCCTTCAACAAACACATCTCGCATAGATCTAGGAACAGTCGTAATAACAACAACGGTCGACGAAGTCGAAATCCGTTGGTAGTTCTCCAGAGTCTGTTGCTCCAGAAACAGTATGGAACGATGATGTCCATCGTCCCAAGGGTTGTCAGTCAAGACGGACATAATCATCTCGTCAGTTGGAAAACAACACGGAAAGGATCGGGAGACAACTCCTCACAAGAAGAAGTAAGAGGATTTGCCGATTGAATAGCTTGGTAAGCGGACTCAACCGGACTCAACGGCATAACGTCACCGAAACGAACATGATCTCCAAGATCAGGGACTATCTAAGGATCGAGAGACACTGGAAGTTCACGAGGCACGGTAGAGATCATGTTAATAGATGCAACTAACGGGCTTGGAATAGTGGGTGGTGGTGTATGGGAAAAGTTCCCATTAACGATGAGTCTTTTAAAAGACCGACACCGACATTCTCGTAACCCGGTGGGGTGTTTGCTATAAACGGTACATTGCCTGTGCGAGTATCGGCATTAAAGAAAGCAAGTTGATCAACCGTGACCACTTTGCCTTGGTGAGGAAAACGTAGGACACGAAAAAGGGTTGACACGACAACACGCATAGAATCGACCCAACTTCATCCAAGTAGGAGATTATAATCCAGAGGAGTATCAAAAACTTCCACTTCTATCTGGACGGTCTTACCTTCTAGAGTAACAGGCAACGATGGAAGAACACCATATGGCTTAAAACCAAATCCATTAAAGGCTTGCAAAGTTTTTTGTGATTCTGTTAACGGTGGAGAGCCGATGGATTTCCAACAAGAAAAAGACATTATGCACGTAGAGGCACCTTCATCAACAACCGTCTAACAAATGCTCTTGTCGGCGACCACAACCTGTATTTGAAAAGCAAGTTGAGGGGGTAACCTTGGAATATGATCATCCAAGTTAAATACTATTAAATTCGAATCCGTAGGATCAATTCCACCTATGGCTTTCAACAGAGCCCTCCGCTGTACAGGACAAGACTGGAGGACTTCGAGGGCAAACATCGCTGAGGGTGCTTGGGCCAGATCTTCGACAATGCTATAGTTTTGGGATGCCCTAGCATGAGGATTGAATGCCGACTTCTTAAGGACACCTTTGGGAGGTCGTAAAACTGTATCAAGACTTGGTCTTTCGATATGAAGAGGACCATTTGTAGGTGGAGTTGGTGGAGAAGGTTGTACCAAATCGGGAGGTAAGTCGTCAACTTTCTCCTTAGCAGGAGTATAGTCTTTAGCTCTAGTGGTAAGTGCAACATTATTCTTCGTAGAATCACCAGTGCACATCAAGACATAGGACTGTGTAGAGGTAGAGGGTTGGTCATGAATGACCAATGAAGCCTGTTGTTGAGACGGGAAAGGTTGAGACAAGACAGCCGGCGTAGAAGGTTTTGATGTTCCTTGAAGGAACTTGGTGACCTCGGCACGTCTCGGACAATCCTTCGTGTAGTGATCATCACCACACATAAGGAAAGGATAGCGTGGCTTGCGTTTATCCCGGTCATCAACGGGAGGTGGTTTGGTTTGTTCATTAGGATTGTTGTTTTTATCCTCCTTATTCTTGCCTCTCCCTTTTCTAGACTTAGTCTTAGCGGCCGGCGTAGTTTGAACAACGTTCACTTCTGAGGTTTTACCGGTGGGAGGAGTAGGAGACGGAGTACTTTGTACATTAGAAGAATTGGATTTTGGGGTTGTAGTGGACACGGAATGCGAGTGGCTATGAGTAGAACCAATCACACCATCAGCTGCATGTGAGGCAGCTGGAGCAGTAGAAGTAGCAGAAGTACCAGGACGAGATAGATCAGGCAGTAAATCATACAAAGTTCTCGTTTGCGAATAAACGAGATCGAGATATTGAGCTCGACTAATAGCCTACTCTTCGGTGACAACACCGCCCATAAAAATGTCTTTTCCAATTTTGTTTACAAAGGATTTTGTAAACCATTCTTCCAGTAACTGATCAGGAAGTTCAAGTTTAATGAGACGTCTCCTTCGTTGCCACTCATGAATATGATCAGATATGTGAGTTCTTGTACTTTTCTTGAAGGAGGTTAAAATCTCAGTTCCAGTATCGTAACGGATTGGTAACTGGTAATGTGTTAGAAAATCCATCGCAAGGGTGTTGAAATCGGAAAAGAAACCTCACGGTAATTCAATGTACCACTTCGCAGCAGCACCAGTAAGAGTTCGTTGAAAAAGATGCAGTCTAATGGAGTCATCCATCAACGAGTTGGATGAAAACCACAAGTGGAAAGTCATGACATGATTATTTGGGTCCTCTCCGGCCTTCCCATCGAATTTGGGAATGTCTGATGGAAGCTTTGCAGGAATAGCAGGCCATTGGGGAGAGTGACGAATAGGATCATTAAGAATCCTAGACAAGTCTGGTAAATCCAGCGTAGCAAGGAAAGGCAATTGCCGATTCACCTGTGGATACTGGTGACTTTGGGGCGGAAGCCCAGTCGGTAGACCAGTGGGAGCATATGTAGTTTTCCCCCAGAGAGAAGATCCTGGTTGACCCTGTGGTGGTTGAATAGGATAGTAACCCCAAGGATTTTGACCTTGAGTTTGGGGTTGAGTAGTTTGACTAGAACCCCAGATAGGATTAGTCACCCCTGGATGCGGTTGGCCTGGAGTAGGGACAGCTTGTTGCCCCCCAGTATTTTGTGGAAAATTTTGTATAAGTTGATTCCAATACTGGGCCAAAGCAGGAGGTATGTTTTGTCCTAACGGTGAAGTCGGTGCCCCTACCAAAGGAATAGTTCCACCCGGAGGTTGTATACCAACTGTAGGTTGTGCAATAGTTGCAGTATGTCCGGGAAAAGGAAACATACTACCCTGACCACCAACAGGAACTTGTATGTTAGGTGCAATGGTTGGAATAATGCTACCAGTATTAGGATTACCAGTAGGAAACTGAAGGAGTGTCGGGATGAAACCGGGAATAGGATTCCCAGGAAACTGAGGACCACCTGGAGAACTAGCTGGAGTTTGAGGTGGTGTTGGATGCGGAGCATTCAACGTAGGATTTAACGCATGGTAACCAGGAGGTAGATTCGGAGTAGCCTCATGTATTCTCTGAGTATTAATAGGTGGAAGAGTAGTTGTCGGGATCGTAGTTTGGACACTTGAAGTAATAGCGAGATGAGCCATCTCAGGAGGGAGAATAAAATGATAAGTAGTAGTCTCGGGTGCAGTCTCTGGTTCAGGAGACTCAGGAGGGTTGATGATCTCGTAGACAGGGGATTCAGTACCAAACAAGACTCGTCGGAAATCACCAGACCAAGAAGGATCTTGGCCTACTGCACCGTGAGAAGGCCCAACAATTGATTCAGTATCTGGAAGATCATCACCAGAAAGATGAAAACGTCCTGCAGGTCGTTCACCATGACGAACGCGATAATCCTCTATATTATTGGTAATTCGAAATTCCGCAAGAGGATCGGTGATTTGGGTTTGTGGAGGTGGTGTAAAGACTTCTGGGACGTCACTTATGTCCACGTGCGGTAAAGTAACCAGAGGGATTTCACCCAGATGAGGAGAGTCCTCAGGGGTTGTTGCGTGCAAAGGTTGTGAAGTTTCCAGATGTTCCGGAGACAAACCTTGCATCCTACGCGAACGTCGCGGGGGAGCAATTGTAGATGTGTGATAAATTCCCCAACAAAAATTCTATGGTCGACTACGAGAAAACAACAGAATACACTAGTAAACAAAATCTAGAGATAAACACCAAGCAAACAATACCTTCTAATATCGAAGCCACTAGTTGGTGATGAAATCCAACATCGCAACAACGAGACGAGAAGGGGCAGGGCTAGGGTGGAAAAGTTACATTGACGACCTGCTTAACAGACTTACGCCCTGGTGCAAGCTCCCACACATAATCGTGGGTATACCCTCCAAGGATCCCGAGTGAGTTTGATCAACGTCGATTCCAGGTACCACGTAGACTTTCCCCTCCATAGTCACCTTGGGTAAGAGCCTAGAGAGAAGAGCCACTAAGGTTACCACCAACAACAGTACTGCCTAGGGAAACAGTCGTCAGTCCAATCCACACGCAAAGGCAGGGTATCAAGCCCGAAATCAACTCAAAGGCTTCCACTCATAATTGTGGGTATGCCTCGGAGTGACCCCCATAATACGTGCAACCTCTACATCGATGTCAACAGAGCAGGTTAGTATCCCTGTCAACACCAATGCGACCTAATGCTTGACCCTTGTGTTAGAAGGGCTTCCCAGGACAATATGCGGCCAATGGAGTTTTACACTCCCTATCTCAAGATGCTATTGTGTGTTTTTTAGCATTGGAGAGTGTGTCTTTCTTCTTACTCCAAAGCACTAGCCTAGCTAAATCTTGGTGTAAAAGAGCCCTATAAAAGAGTTACTAGATCAATTTTAATATTGCGCAAATGTTTTTAAATGAATGTTGTATACTCAAAGGCAAAGGAAGTGAAACTCAATGATGTGTGACTCTGACCCAATCGATGCAAGGATATGATGAAATGTAATCTTTCTCATTCCATGAATCCTAGTTATGGGAGAGAGGGAACACTTCCTGAATCAATCTCACTATGACAATGCAAATACAATGCTCAATTTCCTTTTTGATATGAATGCAAATAATCACTTTCCAATAAACAATAACTAAATGTCTTTTTCACAACTTCAATACTCTAGAATCTTGATTTTCAATGATGTTTCAAAGGTAAAACAAAGATCTTGAAAGAAAACATACAATTCGCTTTCCAAGAAAAACTCTAATGAAGGAGAACAGAAAACCAAAATACAAAAATCCAAGCAAACAACCCAATTCAACACTTTCAATGTAAGCAAAAACAAAAACAAACCAAAAGAGCTTCTCAATGCAAATGAAAATTGTCCTTTTGGACCAACAAGTACAAGAGAAATCTCAAAATCTTAACTTCCAATCAATCACTGATTCTTAACCAACAGAACACATTCAACTCCAGTAATCAGAGAGAAGAAAAATGCCAAAAAGGGTTAAGAGATGAAAGTCAAGTGATCAAAGCAAGAACAAGCCTAGAAACCCTAGATCAAGTCCAGCAAGCAAAAGAAAGGAAAAATAAGCAACCCAGTAATCCAAATAGTCAAAAATACTTAAAACAACCTTACTGAGCTATTGCAAAAGTCAGAATTTGATTTAAAAAAAAAATTCAAAATCTGCCCGCAAGCAAGCCTTGGACACAGTGCGGGAATGTAAACTTCTCGCAGGTCACTTCAATGCAGAATGTGGATAGTTCGCACTGGAAGATATAAGCAAGGTGCGAACTATTAAGATTCTCGCAGGCTGCTAATGGGCACAGTGAGGGAATCCATGAAACTAGAGGAAAATTTGAAAAATCAAGCAAAAATCAAACTAGCTTTTAGACCCAGAAGGTCACTCAGGGTATCCTGAGGACTCATAGATTCATAAATTAGGAGAAAAATGCAACCAGAGAAAATGGCCACAGAAAATCCAGAAAGCCAAAAAGACAAAAGGGATAGATCCCCAGTGGAGTCGCCAATTTTGTTTCAGGATAAATTTGTGAGTGCGGACACAGACCAATCTCCCTAGATCCACCTGGATCTAGAACAAAGTAGGACATAATACTACTCTTTCCCTAGATCTAGATTATTGAATGAACTAAGAGAAATAGATAGTGTACATACCTTATGAACGCTCTCCTTAAATCTCTGTTGTTCGTTGCTCCGCTTCAATGCTCTTATGTTGTCCAATCACAACAGTACAAACCAATCGAAGTACAAGCAAATTAAAGTATTAAATACCTAGTATATACATGTGATCAAGGAATCATGTAATAAGATGACATCATCATTATGGGAAAGGGACATATTCATGTATTGAATTAACTGAAAGAGAAATATACAACCTGAGCCTTGATGTCGTAGATCTCCTTTCAATGGATTCTAGTTCTGACACACACACTTGCTCATGCATGAAGAAAATCAACCACATAAGATGACCTTGCTGTTGTCCTTTGTTGCTGTAGCATCAGTCCTCCATACAGTCTTGCCCTGATTCTCCAATCAATCTCTTCCTAGCTTGCTTCTAATCTTCCTTGTTAACCCTTTCCATGAGAAATCTCCTTAATATATAGGAGAAGATAGTTTAGTTACTTGGATAGAGAATGATCCCAAGATATCTGGAAAGTCAGTATTTTTCCAACCATTTGAAAGCCAACTCATCCTTCTAGAAGATTCTTTCTAGAAGAATCGAGAACTCATCCATTTTCCTTTTTAAGAAACATGTCCGCACCCTGACTTTGAGTACAGTGCGGGAAGTTCGTAGTCAAGATGAAGGCAGCCTGCGGGAATTAAGGATTCTCGCAGGTGAGTATATATGCAGCCTGCGAACTATCTTTTAGCTAAGTTTTCTGGAAACTAACAAGTGCAACTTTTCTCATGAAAATGTTCTCAGTAAAGAGGTTGATTTCCTATTATCATGACACTGTCATGACATCATCCCGATGACCAAAAATGTGGATAACAGGGGTACTCTTGGCTCCATGATGAGCTTCGATACAAAGGCCATTTGTATTTAAGTAAACAGACAAAAATTAAATCCACGTTACTTTCTGAGCTTCATGCTACACCCACAATCGGGCACTCTAGGGTTACCAAAACCTATGACAGTGTCAAACGTTCTTTTTTTTGGGATGGTATGAAACAGGACATTCGTAATTTTGTGGTTGAATGTGATGTTTGTCAATGAAACAACCAAGAAACATTCAAATTTCCTGGCACACTACAACCGCTTCTGATTCCACCTGTTATTTAGCGGGATATCTCTATGGATTTTATTGTAGGCTTACCTAAATCAAGCAATAAATCAGTCATCATGGTGGTATTTGATTGCCTTTCCAAGTATGCTCATTTTTGTGCTCTTCAACACCCATTTACAACATCCACTATGGCTCAGCTTTTCATGGATTGGGTCTTCAAGCTTCATGGCATGCTGCATTCTATTGTTTATGATTGCGACCCAACTTTCACCAACAATTTTTTGCAAGAATTGTTCAAGCTACAAGGCACCCAATTGCATCTCAGCACAACTTATCATCCCCAGACTGATGGCCAAACTGAAGTTGTCAACAAGTGTTTGGAAACATATTTGAGGTGTTTTGCATCGGAAAAGAAAAATCAGTGGGCTCAATGGTTACCACTAGTTGAATGGTGATACAACACTTCATACCATATAGTTACTTGCATGACTCCTTTTGAAGCGGTATATGGAAAAAATCCACCTTCAGTTCTCTCATATTTACCAGGTGTCTCGAAGGTCCAGGCGGTTGACCAAATGCTTATAGTTCGAGAGGTTATTCTCCATACCCTCAAAGAGAATTTGTCCATGGCCCATAATCGCATGAAAAAAAAAGCAGATCAAGGTCGCTTTGAACGTTAATTTGTAGAAGGGGATAAGGTGTTTCTTCGACTGCAACCTTACAAGAAACATTTCCTCAAGGCTGACCATTGTCAGAAAATGGCGCCCAAATTTTATGGTCCTTATACCATTCTCAAGCATGTGGGACAGGTGGCCTATCAGTTATCTTTGTCCAGTCATTCTAAGCTACGCGCTCTTTTTCATGTTTCCTTCTTAAAGAAGGTGATTGGAACTAAGTGCCAAACTCAAGCAAACCTTCCCGAGTTGGACGAAGAAGGCTCCATTTGGCTACATCCAGAAGCAGTTTTGGACCAGCGTGAGCATCGCCTGCGTTGGTTAACTATCAAGGAAGTGTTAGTCCAATGGAAAGATACAACCACAACAGATGCCACTTGGGAACCATCTACCATTCTACAACAATTTTCACACCTCAAGCCTTGAGGACAAGGTTGTTTTTAAGGGGGAGGACATGTTAGGAACCTAATCCCTCACATAGGTAGAATAATATATTCTAATGTAATAAAGGTCCATATTAATAAGGCCTAGCAATAAGGAAGAAAAAGTCAAATGTAAGAAGACCTAATAGAAGCCCCCTCTTCTAGAAGGATATTCCTCTAGATGATTCTTTTGATATACATATTTAGTATAAATAGGAGTCGAGGGTATGAGAACTATTGTCTTGGATATTATTGTAATAGAGCTCTTCTCTGTTGGAGGTTGTCCCCTCGAAGAGGCAAGTGAACATTGCTCTCAATAATCTAAGTGCTCTTTCTGGTGTTATTATAGTATCATTTTGGCATTATTGTGGCGTCGTTATGGTTATATTATTGCTCAACTGCCATTTCTAGTTTTTTATTTATGTTCTGCATACTTTTTATATCTGGAATATTACAGTTCCACAAAAGGAGGCAGAAATTTAGCGTTCTAAACTCATAAAGGGAAACACTTAGTACTATCAATATTCCACAGGGCCATTGTATTTACAACAAATCAGGTAACCAAGCAGATATGTGTGACTTGTTTTGAATATTTAGAGGATTCACCACCTTCTTTGCATATTCTATGTTTCTCTAGGTTTATGTATTCATCTTTAATTAATCAAGAAATTTTTTATTAAGTGGCTATGAACTATTAGATGATTTTGTCTTAGTTATAAATATTAATATGTGTCACTTGTTTTGAATATTCTAAGTGGGTGTTTCTCTCTGAATTCTTTTGAATGGGTACAACATATGTTACTTCCTATTAGCAATAAAGAATTTCATGCTTTGAAGGAAAGGTTATCTAAGTTTTGTAGTTGCTACTAAACAATGGTGTTTAGGTGAAGAGAAACCTAACTAACAATAGTAACTTCAGGAAACAAGGATTTATAGAGAGATGAAGGTCACAAAAAACTTAGGAAAGTGATGGCTTTGACTTATTAGGCTAGGGAATGAATATAATATAATAATAGTTCTTTTAACATTCTCGAAAATGGTCTGGAAAATTGAGTCAAATTTACAAAAAGTGAGTATAACCATTGTGTTTTTCGTATATTCATTATGTTGGTGACATATGTTATTCTTGTAGAAAGCACAAGCATGGTTGAGATCACCAAGCATGGTTTATATCAACAAGTTGTCTCAATTGGCGAGGATGTTTGATAGGAAGGATCCAGGAGGAGCAAAGCCAAATATTGGGCATGGAAATACACAAAAACACGAAAGATGGTACGCTTTGGTTATCACAAAACAAGTATGTGGAGAAGATACTAAGGAAATTTGGTATGAATAATGTGAAACCAGTAAATATCTCTTTGGCTTTCCATTGGTTTTCCATTGTAAGCTTTCTTGAGGTTTATGTCCTAAGTAATGAGAAGAATAGGGTTATATGTCTCATGTATGGTATGTTTCTAGGAAGGTTGTATATATTTTAACCTTGTACAATATTTACCGCAAACAAATTTTTAGTAAAAGAACAGAAAAGCTACAATGACAAATACAAGCATTACACATATATTTTTTCCCTCGAAACCCAAACCGGAAAAACCAACATATTTTATATTCATTCATTGTGATACATTGTTTACAATACAACATACATATATGAGCCAACGACATCCAAAACCCTAACCCAATGACCTGGATTAGTCAACAACCCTAATTCCTTAACCGAAAATAGAAAACCGTCGACAAAAACCATGTGCCGAAATTCCGCCCAACAATGGACATGAAAATTGAGGCAACACGAAAAACGAAGCAAAAATGAAACATGTTTCTCGAGGGAAAAAAAAAAATCTCAGGGGCACTGCCCATGCACCCCCCCTTAAACTCCCCTATGAGCATGGTACAATGTATATAACACTGCTACTCATGCAAAGAATATAACACATACCCAACAAGTTGATGTTTGCGATGACACATGGAAAAAAAAAGTAAAGAGAATGGAAATGGGTGCTTGGGTATTTGATAAGCACCAGTATCACATACGGTGGTTGAGTGGTTACAGTGATTTAGTTTTTGGTTATGTTGATTCACTGGAGGTGGAGTTGTCCATCCTCATGCAAACTATGAAAGCATGTTCATGTAACAACTATTGTTAGAGAAGCTAAGGTGGTGTTTGGTCTCTCTTGGCTGCAGTAAGGTGATGGAAAGGTATTAGTAAATTGTTGTCAAGGTGGACATTGTTGGGTTGTAACAACACATACCTATCAGTTACATTTGTAGTTGGTTCTTCGAGCACTTGGCCTTCCATATTCCTGAAAATAGCATGCCCACTGGCATGACTGGATAAGGAAAATCTTTATATATGTCCTCTTTGCTACTTTTCGATGCTTGTTTCTCCTGATCCCTATCTTTATTTTACATTTTCCGACTAGGTATGTCTGTGGAAATCAAAAAACAACAATCAACTTCAATTAAATTAAAATGCGTAACTTGCACGATGGTGAATTACGACGCAGGGAACTCACACAAATAATGCCTCTCAATATCAATAGATCGCAAATTCAGGTTAAAAGTCCCCATCCCTTACAATTTTCACACGTAGAGACTTCTATCCATAAATTTATATTAAAACTTCGAATGATGACCTCTTCTCATTGTTACAATAATGATTAATCATACATGCGAAGCAACTCGGGACTCTAATGGCCTACAGTAACTGATACAGTTTCTATACCATTCTTGGTATTCGAATTTTCTCCCAATTATAATAACGCCAAAATCCACTCAACACTATTTTCTAGAATATCGAGATGCATAAACTAAGTATAGTGATCACCTTCGCAAAAGTTCTTTGAAAAGGAAAAGAAAAGTTGTGTGAATATATTGCGATTCTTTCTATCCATGGAACCGTATATAGACTATGTAATTACACTATGAAATGGAAGACAAATTTAAAGAAGATCAACTAATTAGTCACATATACCAACTAAATATTTAGTAGACGAGACGTGGAGCTTAAGACGTATGTGTCCAAATTCCAAAATGGTATTTTTCAACAAAAATTATATTGGTCCATCAAATTAAGGGCATTTGAATTATTATAATATGAATAAACGTCGAGGCTAAATAGCTTTTGAATCTCATTCTTTGGATTATTACAAGCAAATTTATGGAATTTTCTACTTGTTGAACCTGTTAGTCCATAAAGTTTCACTTGAATGTGAGAGGGCAAGCTAAGGCATCATCAAGTTATTGCAATGGTTTTATGGATAAATATTTAAATTGGTTTTTTAACTAGTCTGAAGATTGGGCTCAATGATAATGTTCAATTCACAAAGGCAAAAGAAAATCCATATCTCACTAATTTAGTAAATGGTAGTCAATTCAATAATCAAATGGAAAAGGAATATGAAAGATAAATAAGTATGTAAGCTTTCAATTTGTCCACTCACGTATGAAACACTTAAACCCAAATATCATTCAAGATAAAAGAGACACGTACTTGAAAACAAATATGATTATGAACAAATAAACAACATAATTTCCACTGACTTACTCACAAACAGAAAACAATCAAATGCTTAGAACAAGATTAACATGCATTAAAGTAAGAAAATTACAGAAATATAGACAAGAATAGAAATATGACCATCAAAAATCCTTTTCCATATAGTATCAAGATGAAATAGTTCTTTGCTTTACAATGTCTTCTCAAAACTGGTTAATGGTTCCTAACAAATCAACCCTCTTTTATGTCTATCAGATCTCCTTTTAAACATTACAATCAGTTTGTGGAGATCCTATTTTCAAGATCAAATTTAATAAAGGATCTTACTTTCTAGCTAATATTTATGAAATATATCATTTTATACAGACAATTCAAACCTGTTAACCTTAACCTTTAGAGAATAACTCAAAAAATAGACCAGTTCCTAATATAATGAGATATTCAAATCTCATAGAATAAAAAGGGGATCTTGAGCTAAGTTGATTCTCCAAGATGGCCTGAACAATAGGTCTCATGCTTATGATGAACAAACTCTTTACTTATTCAAAATACCCTGGCAATGTATGGCTCATAACAACCTTTTTTCAAAACCTTACCGTAGGTATTTTGGAATCATCAAAAAGGTCAAAACTGTAGGATGTATGGGGTGTGAATCCTTCACTGTATGATAACAAAAGAACCTATGGTATTAATTTGTTTCAATTTATTCTTCAAAACCACATTGTGCCAATAAATCTCAAATTTTCCTCTCTTACCTCTTTGAGCAAAACCTGTTGATCCTTTTTCTCCTTTTTAACTTTCTACAAATTTTCCTGTTCCTTAACAATCCACAGTTCTAACATGCATTTGTCATGCTTCAATAGCCCGATTGTAGCTTTTAATTCTTTTACCCTGTCATTTTCATCCCTTATTTCCATTCTGAATTCTGAATGTTCTTCAACTGGAGCAGGCCGATTCAAGTGAATGGAGACCCTAGGTTTTTCGACTTTGAACTCATGTTTATAATCCTTATAAGGTGAACTACCATCAATCTCTTATGCTTTAGCATTATATGACATCATAATCCCCAGATAATCTTCCATCTCTGTATCTAGGAAACAATCAAAGTCTGATTTGATCTTAGCCTCAAATGGATTATCTTCAAGATCTATTGAAAAACCCTTTTTCAGAGATGATTTGGGTAAGGTTTTAGACTTTATACTTATCTTTTTCGAAGCTTTAGTCACATGATTCATGGGGTGATCTGCTACCTGTTTTTCCTTCCCATCCTTTTGTTATTCTTCCATAGTATCATATTCATCTTTAGGCTCTAATTTGACCTTTTTCCCTTTGTATGAAGAGGTCATCGATGATTGTCCCTTTTCCTCCCCTGCACTTTTTGTTGTGTCATCATCAATGGAAATTACATTTTCCACTTTAAGAGAAGGATTGAAAATGGATTTTGAATTTAGTCTAAATTTATTTGTTGCCCTAGTATTAGACCTACTAGGATAATTTACCATTGATTTACCTTTATCACCTACAACTGGTTCCTTTTGTTTCTGTATTGAATGCATGAGATTCTACTTTCTTGATTCTTTGATCTGGATTCATTTGTTGTCTTCAGGCTCATCCTTTGGAACAAGCAACTTCTCCTGGGTGTGACTTGTTGAGATTTGGGTACCTTGGAAAGTGGTACCCTTGTGTTTATGAGCTTCTAAACACATGTGGGAAGTACTTTGTAC
>ML793068.1:0-25081 GCA_009831015.1 Picea engelmannii
TCGAGGAAAGTGTTGTGATACCACTTGTAATATTCCAGATGTAAAAAGTATGCAAAACAGAAATAAAATGCTAGAAATGGCATATGAGAAACAATATAACCAGAACAAAACCACAATAATACCAAAATGATACCAGAATAACACCAGAAAGAGAAATTAGATTACTGAGAGCAATGTCTACTTGCGCCTTTGAGGGGGAAACCTCCAACAGAGAAGAGCTCTATTACAATAATATCCAAGACAATAATTCTCATACCCTCGACTCCTATTTATACTAAATATGTCTATCAAAAGAACCATCTAGAGGAAGATCCTTCTAGAAGTGAAAGCTTCTATTAGGTATTCTTACATTTGACTTATTCTTCCTTATTGCTAGGCCTTATTAATATTGACCTTTATTACATCGAAATATATTATTCTACCTACGTGAGGGGTTAGGTCCCTAACATATTCCCTTGAGCTCCTATAATGATTGCATTATTTGTTTTTGAGTTCGCAAATCACTTTGTTCACAATAATTCTTTGTTCATCTAGGTGATTCCAATATTCACGCATCCATGCTATGGTTCTGTTCTACTTCATACACTATTAATTCTCTCTCTTGCACATCCTTTTGCTCTCTCCCTCTATCTTTCTACTCATTTTCTATGTTTTTTTCCATCTTTGATCTCTTCTTCCTCCCTATCCTTAGGATCCCCGATGACTTCTATCATAATAAAACCTATTATTTTAGGATCCCAAATCAAATGGGAAATTATTGTGTATCCTTCTTCCTAGGGTCTTATTCGACCTTTCACTCCTCCAATTATTGAATCAATCAACAATTATAACTTCTCAACTACCCGATCTTGGTCTCCATAAACAGGCTCTGTGGTTCCATGTAGTGTACTTATGTTGGGCAGGTATTGTATTCAATTCATGCAGGTGCATGATGGATTATGAGAAATATTCCTATTTTCCTCATTAAAACTTCCCAGTTCCACCTCACGATTCCTACTCATGGTATCATGGATTGTACTCAAGGATTACTTCTAAGTCAACTATCTAGTGCATGTTCATTAATTGTAAGCATAATTACATGCTTAATAAATCAAAATACATGAAGTCTTAGCATAATTAAAATCATGGGGGAAAACAAGGTGTTACATTCTCATCCTTCTTAAAGAAACATCGTCTTCGGTGTTTGAAACACCATACATGCAAACTTATACATGAAAAAAAATGGGTATGCCATTCTCATGGCATCTTCCAGTTCCTAAGTAGCCTCATCTAATCCAAAGTGTTTCCATTGCAACTTGACCTACATGATGGCTCGGTTCTGAATAAATGTTTCTCTCCTATCCGAGATGGGTTGATGTTAAGCTAGAATTATCCCTTTGGTTCCACCTGTATCACAATCCAATCAATAACATTATTAAAAACATGAAAGTACTTCTTTAGTAAAGATACATGGAATACATTGTGATCTCTAATAGTAGGTGACATGGAAAGTCTATATGCTACTGGTCCCACTCTTTCCATAATTTGAAATGGTCGACAACAGTACGGTGCTAAATTACCACAAGTTCCCATAGTTAGGAATCTCTTTTTGGGTTTTACCCTGAGATACACATGATATCCCACCTTAAACTCTTTATGATTTATCTTGCTATCTACATAGATTTTCTGCCTATCTTGGGATAATTTCAAATTCCTCCTTACTTTGATCATTCTATACTCCATTTCCTTTAGAAAGTCTGGTCCAAGCCTGATCTTGTCCACTAGAATGTCCTAACTAATTGGAACACTACATTTCCTACCATATATATCCTCAAATGACCTCATATTTAATGATTCATGATAACCATTGTTATAGGAAAACTCCAATAGGGACGTATATATTATTCCCATTGTTTGGGTGGATGCATGAAATAAATCCTTAACATGTCTTCCAACACTTTGTTCACTCTTTTTACCCGACCATCAATTTGAATATGGTAGTCTGTGTCGAATGCTATATGCATTCCTAAGTCTGTAAAGAAGATTTTCCATAAATTCAAAGTGAAATTTCTCTATTTGAAATTATGGTGTCGGGAAAGCCATGCAATGTTAAAATATCTTTCATAAAAATATCAGTAACATCTATAACATTAAAAGTGGACCTCATGGGAATAAAGTGAGCTTCCTTTCTCAACTTATTCACCACTACCATGATTTCATCATGTTTCCTAACCGTCTTTGGAAAACCAGTAATAAAATACATGGATTTTGTCTCCCATTTCCATTACATAATTTGCAATGGTTGCAAGAGTCCTGTAGGGTGCTTGTGTTCAATTTTGACATACTGTCACTCCAAACAATTGGAAATATACTTCACAATGTCCTGCTCATTTTTGGCTAGTAATACAACTTCCTTAATGATGTTATCAATTTATGATAACCAAGATGACCCACAGAAGGTATCTTATGATATTAATCCATAATGAGATGTTTTAGATCTATTGACTCAAACAGAGACACCCTGTTGTTATACACCAATAACTCATCAACTAAAAGATATCCCTTATACATTTTCTCTCTGGATTCTTGTTGCAAAGCCTCTCTTACCATATTGAAAAAATTATCTTCTTGCAAGAGGATTTTAATTATCTTCTCTATTTTAAGCTCTCCTACACTTGCTTCTGCTAAGTGTATCATCTTCACACTATGACTGCGTATATATTCCACTCTATTTTCTTTCCCTTTTATATGTTTGATATCAAAATCAAACTCACTAATAAGCTCCATCAATATGGTATGTCTAGAGTTCAACCATGGTTGGTCAAATAAGTACTTTAGACCATAATGATCTACCATCAGGACAAATCTTATTCTAAGTAGGTAATGTCTCCACATATTTATCATGTCCACAATCACTACAAGTTCCAAATCATGGGTGGCATATCACACTCATGCTCATTCGGTTTCCTTGACTCATAAAAAATCACTTGTCCTTCTTGCATAAAAAATCCACTTAGTCCTTGTTAAGTACCTGAATAGATATGAAAATATACTTTGGAAATAACCAAAAATAAACCAAACCATTCACCAATAATGAACAGAAGAATGTAGACAAAACCCTTGATGTAGGGTAACACCATATATTAATCCTTAAGGAAGGATAACACTCCTCAATAAATGCTTGGTACATTCACAATATTCTTCACTATACTCCAATATATTGCTTTCACTTCTTTATATAGCATTATCTATCTTCTAGAAACATTCTAGAGAAGGAATATTCTATAAATCCTATTTATTATATCTAACTACCATAGTGGATGTTATTTAATAATATAGTGGACCTAGTCCACCTTACATTGAATGGCCTCCACTAATAATATATAACCACATTACCATTAGGTACTTCCCTAGGTACCCCATATTACCTCCCTAGGTATACTACATAGGTACCCTATATTACCTCCCTAGGTATACTAAAATCCTTCTTTGCAAGCATCAATGGAAACCAAGAAATATTTCTTAGGGTTTGTGATCTTCAAAACAAGGGCTTCAGTCAAAAGATGCTTCAACTGCTAAAATATGGCTTCACACTCTGTTGAACACATGATTTTTTTTTTTTCCTATTTAATGAAGTAATGGGATGAACAATCTTGGAGAATCTCTTAATATAAATTCTATAATATCCATCTAATCCCATAAATGATATTACCTCAATTACATTCCGAGGGGAAATCCAATCCATGATTTCCTTGATATTCTCAGGATCTACTGCCATGCCTTATGTCTAGATTGTGTGGCCCAAATACTTGATCTCCTTATGAAAAAATTCATACTTGATGAACTTGGAATATAGTTGGTGATATTTCAACACCTAAAACACCAATCCTATATGATCTACATGCTCTTCCTTGGTATTAGAATATACTAGAATATCTTCAACAAACACTAGGACAAACTTGTCTAGATATTTGTAGAGAACACTATTCATTAAGCACATGAAGGTAGCTAGTGCATTAGTAAGCCCAAATGACACTACCAAAACCTCATAATGTTCATACCTTTTTCTAAAATATGCATTTTGGATTTCCTCATCTTTAATCCTAACTTGTTGATATCTAGATCTCAAGTCAATATTAGAAAATACTTTAGCTCCTCTGAGCCAATAAAAAATATCATTTATCTCGGGAAATGGATAATGTTTCTTGATGGCCATCTAATTTAACTGTCAGTAATCGAATCAGAAATGAAATGTGCCATCCTTCTTCTTCATGAATAGTGTTGTTTCTCCCCATGGGGATACACTCAGCCTGATATGCTCTTTTTCCACCATCTCCTTTAGTTTCACTTTTAACTCCACTGGCTCAGGCATACTCATTCTATAGGGTAATCATGATGCTAATACTTCTCCAAGAACAAGATTTATTTAAAAATCAAGATCTCTCTTAAGTGGAAGTCCAAGTATTTCCTATGGGAATACATATTTAAATTCCCACAACACTGGGTGATCCCTGACCTTCAGATCCTTACTTTATACTACATTGAGCACTTGTATTAAATACACAGGACACCCATTTCTGTTGAATTTCTTAAGCTACAGTTTTGATATCTACCTAATTGAGATTGGATTTTGAATGCCTTGCAACATCATTGTGTTTCCTTCTTTGTCTTCACACTCTAAGGTATTTTTGTAACAGTTCAATTTTTCCTTATGGAAACCTAACTAGTCCATGCCTAACGTCACATCATATGATCCTAGGGGTAGGATATTCAAGGCAGATTGAGTATGTAGTCTACTCATTTAAAATGGACAAGCCTCTATCACCTCTCCCACTTTTCTCTTAGTCCCTCTCGCTAACTGAACCAACCATGCCTTTGTATGTTTCTTTCTCTATAAGGCATATGCTTCAACAATTTGAGGTTAGACATAACTAAGACTAGAACTTGGTTCAATCAAAATAGAAATAGCTTTCTTGGAAATTATACCTTCAAGCTCCACCATAGAAGCTTGGTGGTATTCTTGTTAATTCTCAATAACTGTGTATATTCTTGGCACACTCCTGGCCACATCATTGACCATAGTAGCCTTCTGAACATGATAAAATATTTTTATGTCATGCTATCTATGAGAGACATCTCTCAATAGATGTGACTCTCCACAATCCCAACATTGTAGAGGCACTTTTCTTTGGCTTTTGTACTCTTTGTCTTACATGTCCTTGTTGGCATTTTTTTCCACACTTTCACCCATCCTTCTTAATGATGGGGAGTTTAGACCTAGGTTTCATTTGGAGTTGACCAACAAAATCCATAGAGCATCGACATATCAATCCTTGGCTAAGGCTGAGGAAGGTCTCACCCAATATGCAGAGAGGATCACAAATACCATAAGATCTTGTGTCAAGGATGAAGAACTAAATAAACCAAGATCCATCTGGAACGACATTCACACATTGCATATCCAATGGATTACCATTATTAATAGGTAAAAAAATACACATATATATCCAAATAACACATGATAGACGCAGAATAGATGAGATCAGAACTACCACGACTTTATTATTCCTTTCATTCCATTCAACACAAACATACAACAATCAACCTATATTCTAGAGAAAGAGAGTCACACATCTCTTCTGATATAATTCCCTAGAAATGCAACATATTGTGTAATGCACATCCTTTTAATATTTCAGACATATGACAGAATCAGACTTATATTCAGAAGAATTACAATATTAAAAAAGGCTAAGACTGAGCTTGATTCTAAGAAATCAATGGATATCATCTAACCATCTATGTCTATCTTTGATGTTGTTGCTTCCTTTTATAGATTTCTTTGCTCATGATCTCTACCTCTTTATGATTTTCTCCACTTGCTTGACTGACAAACTACCTTGCATGCTTCTGGAACCTACCTGCAGTCCACGTACCTTGGAGGAATCAACAAAATCTTAACTACCTCACTAGATCATGTTTTTTCATCTCAACGATCCCTTGTGTTTCTGGTCATAATCATTTGAAAATATTTCCCGATGATTCCTTTCTTGATTCAAGTGTGCAGTGTCTTGATTTCTGGTGTTCCTCAAAACATGATTTCATATATTGGACTTGGCGTGCAATATCAAAAATCGATATGTTGCACACTCCTTACTCTTATCTATGCATTTAGTTTAAGTGCATGTAAAACTCAGAATGTGCACGTGTGAAATGAACCCAAAACTCTGGGTGCTAATAGGCCCTCATTACTATTACTTGGCTCATCCTCAAGCCAACATCTTCATGGAATGACCGCTTGAATGTACGATAGAACACTTTTTATTTCCTACATGAACTCCTTAAATTGGTGATTAGGTTCATTAAAGTATCCCTCGAGATCGTGCATAAGATAACAACTACCTCAGGTTCCACAGTTGTGACTTGACAGGATATCGGGTATGTGTTGTTGAGTTTCTCAATGAGAGCCTCGAAAGAAACCTACACATCAGATAATTATGTAAATAAGGTCAAGGCCTCATCGCCCACAACAATGATCATGTCAAACATATTATGTTGTTCATCCCAAGCTACAGTGATTTTATTTATTTGCATTGTGATGAATAGCATCATAGTGGCATGCTCCCTAGGAGGAAAATAAGCTAGATATTGATTTTATTATGTGACGTCTACTTTTTCCACACAAACTTGATCTGTGAGTGTACATAATTTCGACTAAGTTTGGAGATGGGTCAAGAGGAAGAAGCCATATTCGACAAGTTTAGAAAATGCTTCCATCGTGTACATACTTTCGACTAAGTTTGGAGATGGGTAAAGAGGGAGAAGCCATAGTCAACAAGTTTGGAAAATGCTTCTATCCATCGTTGGTTATTGTGGAGAGTAGCTTGTGCCGACTCAATTAGTTGTTGGAGCGGCGTGGTGGCTAGATTGATGTTTTGGATTAGCTGACAAAGGACGACGATATGTGATTCTATATGTTTTAAGTGAGATTTTTTGTTTGAGAGATTAAAGATCATAGGGATTTCAAACCCTTGTGTCGAAATCGTGGGGGGAATTTGTGCATATAAGCCATCGATGGTGCTAAGAAGGCCATTAAATGTTATATTGAGCTCAGTGTGATGCGCCTGGGTAGCCGTGTGTGTTGCACTTTTTGTTTCATACCTACTATGTAATGCTTGATGATCCTGGATTTTGTTTTGATATTTCTCACATGTGTAGCTATGCACGATTATGTTTATCTGCTTCTAGAGTTGTAACTACGCATGAGCATGGACCAGTCGGTCATTGTGCTCAATTAACTAAGAGAGAAGGGTGGTAGCAAAGTATTGTATCATGGTATTGGAATCGATGCCAATGGGATAGCACCCCAATTGATATCGAATATAAGTAATGTCATGGGGGTACACTCTAAGGACCTGAGTAGAGGTATTGGAATTAATTCTGGAAGATGATGACTGCTGAGTAGTGTATGGGACTGGTGTTGCACCCCTAATTTGTCGAACGTTGCGCATACCATTTGAATGAAATTATTTGGAATGAACCCTATTGTGTGGATGTGATGGTACCGCAGATGGGTGCGTTGGTCCGTGGGAAATTTTCCCTGACCAGAGTAGATTGTGCATTTGGTTGTGTGGGATTTGGATCTCGATAGTTCTTGTCATTTTTACCAGTATTGGAACCCTTGCACAGGCGGACCACATGATGCGCTTGCTATCATGCAACTTCATCCTTCTTATGATCCTGATCGCTCTTAGTGCATGTCTCTAGAGTAGAATTGTCCTCAATGGAATGTGGTTGGACATGAGCGGGTTATTCAACCATGTCATTTTGGATGTCTTATTCCATAATGAAGAATGGTATGAGTGCCATTGTTGCACCTTTATCATTAGGGAATATATGAAAATGTTATGGAAATTACATTACAATAAAAGGTAGCCATCATACATGTCCATGAGGGTGCATGGTATGTGCTCTTGTGAAGTGGTTTCCTAGATCAGTTGTTGGTGCCAACTCTGAAATATCTCATTGATGGACTATTAGGAACAAGGGTATTTTCTCTCATGGAGTCACAATAATAAAGGAGATTCAAAGGTATACCTACTTCCAATAGGTCGTTCAAATCCTCTCATGGGGGGGCGTCACCAAAGAACCATATTGAGAATCAGTAAAATCCAACTGTAATGAAAGTTTTTCCCAAAGTTTTGGGTGTTTAAGAAACCATCAATAAATTTATTCAGTAGATACTAAGCCAATCCATTGGCTATGCATCATTCCGTTGTGACAACTACCCCGAATGGGCACTCCTCCTTTGGACAAGTATGCATTATTTTGCAGGTTATCAACTGTGTAGCAAAGAAAAATGACCGTGTTTTTATTTTTGAAATCCTTACCCCAAACCAACAATGGATGGTACTATATGTGTTGTAGATCTCATGTTGTGTAGCATATTTAGCGTCTAAGTATTTTTCCGTCCTATCGACATGCATGGGTAGGATGATAACATGACTGATTTCTACTTCATTGAATGAATACTTCCCCTCTATCCACAAGTATCCACCATGTAGGAGGGTAAGTAAAAGGAGGACACATAATCACGCTATTCCCAAAATGAGGGTAATCGATCAGAGGGAGAATGTCATCTTGCCGAATGGGTTGGAACCATTCTTGGGTGAGTACTAACAACTTATCGTCTGCACTTAAAATGGTGCAAGAATAATGTTGGAAGGCCAAGGTCGAGAACTATTCGAGGTCACACACATTATAATCAATGAATTGGACATCCCGTACTCCTCTCATCTGAGAACCTTTTAAATGCACATGTCGACTCTTCTGTATGTTAGACTACAACAACCCTGGATCTATTCCGTCCATGCAATCTTATTTATGAATCCATGGGAAAAATGTTGGTATGGTTCTACTAAATTTATGGCTAGGTAAAGAGGCTAAAATTTTCATTCACAGTTCTTACTTCTATGCCTTTTTGACTAAGATTAGGGGTCATTTTATAAACGGAGGAAATTCTATATTGAGATGGCCAACAGTAATTATGATAATGGAAAGTTACCCAATGGGTATTGCGAGACTAGGAGGTGTGCTAGGAGTAACTGTCTCTATCTTTTAGCTCATACAAATGTACCACATCCTAGCAGTCTCATAAATCTATAAATGGTCAGACATTGCATGATATTCTATCGCTAGCATTCATGGTGTTGGCATAATTTACAAGAAAGCATGTTATTGTCATTGATGGCAAGAACAACATCAATGATGGCATGATTACAGGAAGAGGGTGTAGAAGGAATCAAAGCTAAGAAGGAGTCCAAGCTCATGAGGAATAGTGTGAGTTTGCAGAAGGAACTAAGCTCAGGAGGAATAGCACAGAATTGCACGCAGAGCACAAGTGTGCGTCAGGGGCCGAGGTCCAAGAGAAGGACTCGCAGAAGGAGCAAAGATTGAGACCTTTGAATACTTAGAAAAATTTCTAAGTTAGATAGATCAAGAAGCTCGGGAGGAAGAACGACAGAGGTCGTTGGATTACCAATCCCAAATACCCAATGACCGTTAGATCAACATCTAGTGAACAAAGGAAGCATAGAGGATAAGTACATGTTTGATCCGTTGGATCTGAGCACCGAGGATCAAAAGTCGTTGGATCCAGAAATAAATGCACGAAGCTTAATCCTTTGGATGAGTGTAGGAGAGAGAAATTGCCAAAGTTCTGAAGTCTCGAAGTAAGCAGGGACCGTCCATCATCAAGACTGACAGGTGGCACACGATCCTCAACTCTGAAGAAAATCACTTCAAGGATTTTTCATCTTGAGACTTGAAGAACCCAAAGTCCGGAGAGCCAGAGAACTGGAGTAAACGACAACCGTTAGATTAGTTTGAAGTGGAAGGACAAGATAAGGCAACAAAGATTAATCATAGAAAGATCGAGCCTTCGTTCTAAGTTCATGATCAACGAACAACATTCACTTCAGATCTAAATATGTGAGGAGGTTACACTCTGGAGAGCTTGAGATTTGAAATTCCTGAAATGCGAATTTGCATCAGCCATTAGATCATTCCAAGTGGAAGGACAGGATAAGATAGCAGAGCCACAATGCTGACAGATCAAGCCGTCGATCTAAGATCCTGATCGATGAACAAAATTTATTTCGGGTTTAAAGATATGAGGAGGTTACGCTCCAGAAAGTTTGAGATTGGAAAACCCTGAAGCCCGAAAATCAAAAATGAATTAGGACCATTAGATTTGGAGGACATACGAGGACCATTGGATCAGTGTTGTTGGTTAGTAGACCAGATCAGAAGATGAAATCAACAGATCATGTCAACATAGAACATCAACAATCTACATCAACAAGGACATGTGGTACAGTCGGAGAATGACAAATGTCAATTTGAAATCAACATTTCACAAATGTGCAAATCACGAATCTGAGTTACACGTGGAAGCTTCTCGGCTTGTGACACATCTGTTATCACTGAAATTTCATCCGCACATGGTTACAAGAACTCAACATCGTCAAACAATAATGAAGTCATTCATGGACCTGAATTAATACCACATCATTCAAAAAGGTCAAAAACTATACAAAGTAGTGAAAAATTGAAGAGCGCTTTGCAGACATTGGGCGCGCACGCGCATGCGTGGAACATGAACGTAGAAATCGTGCACAGGTGCACGATGCACGACTGTTAGCGCAAAAAGCCGCGCACCTGCTAAACGACGCATTTATCGAAGTGGTCGGCCTCCCAACCACTTATGGTTCAGCTCCCAAGCCGATTTGACCCTCAAATCTGGGCTAGATCCGACTGGTGGGCTGGTCAAAGACCTAATAATGCCCTAAATGGCCTCTTTTCACACTACAAAGTAGTTAAACAATAACCCAAAGCAATGCTATAAAAAACCATGAATGCACCTCATTTTCACAAGGAATTCAAGGTAATGTTATGCTGCCTCTATTGTTTTGAGGACTCCATCCTTGACACAAGCATATTGACACCATTACATTGGACAATCCACCTCACCATTGAGTGGATTTGTAAAGAATTCTTTCATCACCATTTTCATTTTCTTTGTTGTAAGAAGAGCTAGCTAGTGAGGGTCCAAGAGCCTTCCCTTGGAGGAAGAAGGGACTCATAGTCCCCTTTCTTCTTGGCGCTTTTTTTTCATCAATAGATCAACCTCAAACATTGGTGACATGGGTCTTTTGGTTCTTTTTGTTTTTATGTCCCTATGCTCATGATTTTTGTTTTTATTGCATCTCTTAGTTTAATTCTTAATTCTAGTTTTTGTTTTCTTTCTCTAACTCTTTTCTCTATAGTTGTCCTTCTCAGCAGACCCAACTGAGCTTGCAAGCACCTCTTATTTTCTCACCAAGGTGACGAAAGAGGCGCAACAACATCAACGAGTAACGTAAGAGTTACGTCACTCCAGGAGTTTTTATTTGAGATTTTTACCACCAGTACTCGCCCAAAGACCCGAAGTCCTGAATGCTAAAGACCCGAAGTGGACACAAGATGCCCAATCTGAAGATCACTTCGAGAGAAGTCTCATCCATCGATCTACTACAATGGAAGGATAGTGTAAGTGAAAATGTTAACCGACAACAAGCGGTCTCCACCATATGATGACTGACACAACAGATGATCACTCTAGAGGAAAGAATAGGTTAAGATTTGAAATCTCTAAAGTCCGAAGACCCGAGGAGATCTCTACCGTTAATCTGAGAGGACATACATCAGTGGATGGTCAACTACGGGAAAAAACAAAGGAAGGATGAAAGAAAGTTGAGAGTTGAAATTTTCGAACCCAAAATACCCGAAGGGATTATGACCGTCGATCCAAAAGGGACACTCGTCATTGGATCATGGACTCCAGGTGAAATGATCCTGGAGCAAGCGGAGTTTGAGAATCGAAACTCCCGAAGCCCGAAAGGAGAATTCGATCTCGTCTGTTGGTTTGGAGGGTCACATGTCACTTGATCGTTGAAACTAAGGATTGCGCATGGAGAAAAGAAAGAAGGAAGAGACATCGATTGAAGAGGACAAATGTCAGCAAATTTTCCATTCCGGAAGATATCCAGTGATCAACAACGGGGTTTGAGATTTGAAACTCTCTGAGCCCGGATCACGAAGTAAATCTTAGCCGTTGATGTAGGAAGGTGAGATCTGGTTCGTAGACTTGAGAAGACAGATCTGAACCATCCATTTAGGGGGACCGTTAAGATCGTGAGATCGACGGTCATGCTCCATTATGGGGACAAAACATGCTCGGGTCTTAATTTTTCATTAGTGGGCCGCAATTGAAACCACGGTTTTGGAGAAAGGATGCATGGATGCTCATAGTGAGTTGTGGGGGGAAAAGTAGGTTGACCTCAAACCTCCTTTGGGCACGCCCGCAATCACGTAGCCATGTGAATTTCATAGCCCAAGGTCGTATCATGAAACAAAGCCAACACTCACTAGACAAAAATCAAGAAGCACCTTTAGAATAGGAATATGGTCACCGCCAGAGGTCACATGAAGGAAGGGACTTAGAATGAAAATAATCCATAATTGACTGGCTCTATCCGATAGAGAAGGTGAAGAGTTTCAACTTCCAGATAAGCTAAATAATCTTAACATAATGCTCACTGATGATGAACACACTGAGTATAACCGCCAGAGATTTCAAAGAGATTCAGGGTGATCGCCAGAGGAATTGAAGAGTCTTGAGGTAACTACCATTGGGATGAAGACTCTTCATAGAGACAATTGACATATGGAAAAGCGTCAAATACTGTAACTGCTAGAGAAGCCAAAGAATCTCAGGATAACAAACACTGATGAAGAACAATCTCTGAATGATCGCTAGAGAGAATGAAGAGTTAGGTGCATGATCGGGCACGCACTTGGCATGATAAATATACGCAAAACAAAGAAGAGATGGTTTCTTATGTTCAGAGTTATTAATGCAGGTAGAAGCATGCTGTGTGTAGCAGCAAAAATGCACAGAAGAGGCATAACACATTTAATGGAAATAATACATAGAGCACAAAGTGCATAAGAAAGAGACAGAACATAAATTATTATATAAGATAGGAAGATAAATATGAGGTGCGCATGAAGATAAAGAGAAGAAGAACAAAAAGTTCAAGGATATGTGAGAAGGAAGAAATTGATGCAGGTGGAGCAAAGCAGTGTAGTAGAATAGTGAGGAGACTGGTAAGCCGTTGATGAACACTGTATCATTGTAGTAAATTTCAGTAAGCAAAGGTTTGTATTTCAGGGTGGTAGGGAGGTGCTAGGGAGGACTATTGTCCTCAGAGTTTCAAGTGGGTGCTTGAACACAAGGATTTGTAGCTTCCATATGGTTGCAACCGAAAAAACCAGGGTGACAGGGTGGCACAAGGGAGAACTATTGTTCTCTGTTATACAGGTTGTTGCCTGTGTAACTGGAATTTGGTGCTTCCATCCAGTTGGTGACGGAACACACAGGGAGTTGGTGCTTCCTTCTAGTGGGTGCTAGAGAAACCAAGGAGTTGGTGCCTCCTTCTAGTGGGTGCTAGAGAAACCAGAGAGTTGGTGCTCTCAGCAAGTTGTAGCTTGTAAAACAGAGGTTGTAGCCTCAAGAGGAGTTGGAGTTCCAAAGAATGATATTGTACATAAAAAAAAGATTACTTATCATATCAAGAAGAAGAGTTTTTTCCCTTTATGGGTTTCCTCAGGAAATATCTATCTTTGTATATTTCATGTGTTTGATTGATGTTGAATATTTTATTTCTTACCTCTCTACATTATTGGGATCAGATCTAGTTTCTTTTATTTAAAGGTAGATCAATAAGATTAAACATGACAAGTCATGAAGGAACTTCAACCAATGAGGCCCCCCTATTCAATGGAACAAACTTTGGCTTCTGGAAAGTTAGGATGAGAACCTACATAATGGCTTTAGGTGAAGATGTCTGGGATGTGGTAGAGACTAGTTATGTAAAGGCAATTGTACTAGCTAATAAGGATGGCAAGCTAGAATTTAGCTTCAATGCTAAGGCTATGGATGTTATTGTGAGTGGGATTGCAGAAGAAGAATTTGTAAAATTTATGCATTTCGAAACTGCCAAAGACAAGTGGGACAAACTCATTAGCAGTTATGAAGGTAATGAGAAGGTAAAGGATGCCAAGCTTCAGACCTACAAAGTACATTTTGAAAAGCTATAGATGAAAGAAGATGAAACTATTGCGAAGTATTTTTTGAGAGTTGAATAGCTAGTAAATGCAATGAAATATCTTGGTGAAAAAACTGAGGAAGCCTCTTTAGTTCAGAAAATTTTGAGATCTATGCTAGATAGGTTCAACCCAAAGGTCTCTGCTATAGAAGAACTTAATGATCTAAAAGATTTGGGTTTTGATCAACTTCTAGGAACATTGACTACATATGAAATGAGGACAGGTAAAGATAAATCCACCACTAGAGAATATTCTTTTAAAGCAGATAAGAATGAGGAATCTGAGCTTGATGAAATTGAAGCAAAATTTGTGAGAAGACTAAAGAAAGGATCAGGAAAGTATCAAGGAAAGTTTACCTTCAATTTTTTTAACTATGGAAAGATAGGTCACTTTGCATCTAAGTATCCACACAAAAAGAAGGACCAAAACTCTAAAGGTGAAGAGAAGTACAAATCCAAATGATTTGATAAAAATAAATTTTTATGTATAAACAATGATGACTCTTCAGAAGACATGGATAGTGACTCTTCCTGTGAAGATAAGGTAAATGAATTCGTTCTTATGGCCAAAGAGGATTATGATAATAAAATCACAAGAAGTGATGTTAATGATGAGGAAGTTGTGGTTGACTTGGAAGGAGATCTGATCATCTCTTTGGAAGAGATTGCCAGACTCAGGCTTAAGAGAAAAAACAAAAACAATTGCTACCACAGTTCAAGAAAGGTAGTAAAAAACCCGATGAATAACTTTCCCTGCTAAAACTAGAATTGAAAGAGGAAAAGAAAATAGAGGACATTCTGAAACAACAATTATCAGATAAGAAGATAAGATGTGAAACTTTGGAAGAATAAGCAGTGAAAACTAGAAAAGAGTTGGTGAAGTTTCAATACTTGTATCACCAGAATCTGTCAAGTATCAAAGCCTCAGAAGGATTAGCTTAGGAGGAAGAATGACAGTGGTCGTTGGATCACCAATCCTGAATACCTGATGATCGTTAGATTAACGTCCAATGACCAGAGGAAGCGCAGTGGAGAAGTACATATTTGATCCGTTGGATCTGAGCACCGAGGATCAATAGTCATTAGATCCATAAATAAATGCATGAAGGTTAAGCATTTGGATGAGCGTAGGAGAGAGGACTTGTCAAAGTCCCGAAGTATCAAAGTAGGAAGGGACCGTCCATCATAAACACTAACAGGTGGCACACGATCCTCAACTCCGAGAAAATCACTTCGAGGATTTTTCAGTTTGAGACTTGAAAAAAATGAAGTCCGGAGAGTCAGAGAGCTGGAGTAAACGATAGCCATCAGATCAGTTTGAAGTGGAAGGACATGATAAGGAAGAAAATCCGCATCACAAAAATATTTAGTCATCGATCTAAGTTCATGATCGACGAACAACATTCACTTCTGATCTAAAGACGCGAGGAGGTTATACTCTAGAGACCTCGAGATTTGACCAAAATGCGAATTTCCATCAGCTGTTGGATTATTCCAAGTGGAAGGACATGATAAGATAGAAGAGCTGCAACACTGACAGATCAAGCTGTCGATATAAGATCCTGATCGATGAACAACATTTAGTTCAGGTTTAAAGATATGAGGAGGTTACGCTCTGGAATGTTTTAGATTGGAAAAACCCGAAGCCAGGAAATCCGAAATGAATCAGGACCAACGGATTTGGAGGACATATGAGGACTATTGGATCAGTGTTGTTGGTCAGTAGACCATGTTAGAAGACCACATCAACAGATCATGTCAACAAACCAAATCAATATTCTACGTCAGCAAGGACACTGGCACAGTCGGAGAATGAAAAATGTCAAGTTGAAATCAACATTTCAGGTATGTGAAAAGCACGAATCTGAGTGACACGTGGTAGCTTCTCGGCTCATGACATGTCATAGAGTGATGCAAGAGTTACGTCACTCCGGGAGTTTTTCTTTGGGATTTTTATCGCTAGTACTCGCCCAAAGACCCGAAGTGTCGAATACCAAAGACCCAAAGTAGACTTGATATGTCCGATCTAAATATCACTTTGGGAGAACTCTCATCTGTTGATATACTATAGTGGAAGGATAGTGTAAGTGAAAATGTTAAACGACAACAAGCGGTCTCCACCTTTTGATGTCTGACTCAACAGATGATCACTCTGGAGGAAAGAATGGGTTGAGATTTGAAATATCCAAAGTCTGGAGACTAGAGGATATCTTGACCGTCAATCCGAGAGGACACGTGTCAGTGGATTGTCAGCTTCGGGAAAAAGCAAAGGAAGGATGAAAGAAGGTTGAGAGTTGAAATTTCTGAACCCCAAATACCCAAAGGGATTGTGACCGTCGATCCAAAAGGGACATGTGCCATTTGATCATGGACTCTGGGTGAAATTCTCTGAGGGAAATCAGAGTTTGAGAATAAAAACTCCTGAAGCCTAAAAGGAGAAATCAATCTCGCCCATTGGTTTGGAGGGCCACATGTCACTTGATATTTGAAACCAAGGATCACGCATGAAAAAATGAAAGAAGGAAGAGGCTTTGATTGAAGAGGAAAGATGTCAATAGATCTTCCCTTCCAAAATATATCCAGTCAACAATAACAGGGTTTGATATTTGAAACTCCCGGAGCCTGGATCACGAAGTAAATATCAGACGTTGATGTAGGAAGGTGAGATTTGGTCCATAGACTTGAGAGGAAATATCGGAACTGTCTGTTCAGGAGCACTATCAAGATCATGAGATCGATGTTCGTGCTCCATTGCGGGGCAAAAACATGCTCGGGTCTTAATTTTTCCTAAGTGGGCCACAATTGAAACCATGGTTTTGGAGAAATGGCACATGGAGGCTCGTAGTGAATTGGAGGGAAAAATTATGGTTGCGCTCAAACCACCTATGGACGCACCCACAATCACGTAGTTATGTGAAGTTCATAGCCCAAGGTCATATCATGAAATGAATCTAAAGCTCACTAGACAGAAATCGGGAAGATCCTTTAGAATAAGCATATGGTCACCGCGATAGCTCACGTGAAGGAAGGGGCTTAGAAGCCAAAGAAGCCATAATTGTCTGGTTGTAACTGACAGAGAAGACGAAGATTTTTGACTTCCAAAGAAGCTGAGGAATCTTATCATAACGCCCACTGATGATGAACACACTGAGTAGAACCACCAGAGAATTCAAAGAGCTTCAGGGTGATCGATAGAGGAATTGAAGAGTCTCGAGGTAACTACCAATGGGATGAAGACTCGTAATAGAGACAATTGATAGATGGAAATGCGTCGAAGACTGTAAATTCAAGAGAAGACAAATAATCTCAGGATAATGTCCACTGATGAAGAAAAATCTCTGAATGATCGCTAGAGAGAACGAAGAGTTAGGTGCATGATCGGGCACAAACTTGGCATGATAAATATACATAGAACAAAGAAGAGATGGTTTCTTCTGTTGAGAGTTATTCATGTGGGTAGAAGCATATTGTGTGTAGGAGAAAAAACACATAGAAGAGGTGTTATTGGAATTTTTTTATTGGATAAATCGATGAATGCGGAGATAAAATGATCTCCCTAGATCCACCTAGATCTAGAACAAAACAAGACAAGGCATGGCGCTTTCCCTAAGCTCTAATCATTGAATCTATTATCAAATAAAGGATGAGTGAGATACCTTTGAGTATCACTTCCTTATGTATTTGTTGTCCCTTCTTCGCTCTGGTGCTCTTGTGCTATTGATCCTTCAATGGAACACAAACAAACCAAAGTGAAAGAAACAATAATATATTCAATGACAACCTATGGATGTGATCAAGGAATCATGCAATAAAATGAGAATGATTTTATTGGAAAGAAACATGCCACTATATTATATTAAGAAAAAGTGAAAGATACAACCAAACAACCTTGATGTTGCTAAATTCCCTTTTGGCGGTCCTTGCTCTTGACACACACACTTTCTCCAAGCTTGCATGAAGATGGTCCACAATAACTTGATAGGCCAAGATGAAGCCTTCAAGCATATGATCTAGAGTACTTCACACAATTCACAACCTATTCAACCTTAATCATTCCTTACTTTCTCTTGCTTGATGATTTTTTTTAACCTTTTCCATCAGACATCCATCATTATATGGGAGGAAGAGAGATGGTTAAAGAGATCAGGATGATCCCACCAAATCAGAGAAGCCAATAGGATCCCAACCATACGAATTCCACCTCATATTCTAGAAGATTACCTTCTATAACCTTCGTGAACTTCGTCACTTTTGTTAGTTTTAAAATGCCACTGCACCCTGTCTATAGAGCATCTTGCAGAAATTACGCAGGCCAGGTTAAAGGAAACCTACATAAATTAGTTATTTCCGCACTGTGTATTACTCTTAGCCTGCGACGTCCTTCTAAAAACAAGTTTTGTGGAGGGAGAAACAAATTACTTTTCTCATGCAAAAGATCCTTTTGAGAGCATGAACACATGGTTGTAGAACATCACCAGGGTAACCAAAATAATGTGTAACAAAATTCCTCCCAAAGTATAAGGTTGGAACTCGTGACAGCTGAAATACTTTGTAAAATGAATGTGTGTGTCGGGAACAAGGAAGGCACCAATTGGGAACCTACAAACAACCAAACATCTACGCATTATTATACCATTTCTAAGGTAGGAATCCCCATGCTCAGACTACAAGTGATTTAAATCATGAATGTCAGTCATGGACACCAATCATACACTGTGGATCCATGTCATCAAGATTCTACATATCCACCATCAATACACTGTGGATCTATGTTCTAGAAAACTCAAAATTGGACATAGCCACGAGATATACAAAGTGGATCTATGTGTCAATACAAATCATAAATACTCCATCGCAACGTGGACCAAAATTGTGAGATCCAAAATGTCGAATGAGAGGATTATCCATCTTTTTGAATATTAAAAAAACTTTATGAAAAGAACCCTAGGGGAATCCATGGCGCAGATGCCGAATCCCGCTCAGCAACAACAACAACAGGCGGCGATGATTGTACCGAATGCTTCTCTATATGTGGGAGATCTAGATCCCACCAGCACCGAAGAGCAGCTCTATGACATATTCAGTCTGATTGCCCCCGTTCTTTCAGTTCGCGTCTGCAGAGATCAGATCAACATGAAATCCCTCGGTTATGCCTACGTCAACTACAACCATGCTCACGAGGGAATGGTGTTGGCATTTGATGAGTTCTGGAGGCCATTTATCAAAATAAGGGAGCAGGAGCAGGAGAAGAAAACTCGAATAAGAGGCTCAAATGCTCAGAAGGCCAACTTTTCGGCCGCCAGGGCCGTTGTGCAAATCCTCCGCACCTCCCTCGGCCTCGAGGGAATGAACCAGATGCTCCAGAGCCCCGATGATGATGTCACCATCAGGTTACAAGGTGGGTTGAGCAAGCTTCTAGTCGCCCCAAATCCCAAGAGATCACTGAGAGACTACATGAGGGTTATGAAAATGGAACAGAACCCTAACGGGGAGAAGGAAGCGACGATCCTTTACAGGGACGAGGTGGACCAGCAAGTACTAAACCCTAGCCGCCATCGCCGATGCCTTAACCTAGATATTGGAAGCCATTCAAATAACAGAGACCTCAGGCATGTTCAGCTCTTGGGGGACTCTCCGCCTTCGCTCTGGTGCATAAATCTAGTTAAGGGTAATGTAAGAGCGAGGTTTCATTCTGAACATCGTGGAAGGACTAGCTCCGAGATCATGACAAGATTCCCCCCTTTTATAAATACCATTACCGGATCTTCTCTCTGCTTGCAGGTTCAAGACTCAAACTCTGTCTTTGAGCTCAAAACCCAAATCCACCAAGCCACAGGGACTCCACCTCGATTCCAACGACTAATCTTCGAAGGCCAACAGCTTGGAGATGGCTATCTGCTACGGGATTACGGAAATCTAAAAAACACAACCATTTCTCTCACTTCTCGGTTGCGTGGAGGAGCGCCTTCAGTGACTCATCCAAGCTCTTACAAGTAGGCCGTGAAATCAGGGACTTCCGCTCCTTCAGAGCTCAAGGCTAAAGCTTCAAAATTAAAGGAGCCCTTTGGAGGTGCCTTCATTGTGGAGTAGTGCGCAGAACCTCCAACAACAAAAGTCGAAGACCCCCAAGTCTATGGCTGTGCCTTTCTCTACTAGGCCAAATCCCTCATTTGTCACTTCAACGGACTTTGGCCCTCAACCCCTGCGCTAAAGGAATGGGTTAACAAGACCTGGTCAGAGGGTCATGAGATATTCTTCTGTTCTAAGGGGTTCTTCATCGTCAACTTCTCCACAGAAGCCGAATGTCAACGCGTGCTAGATCAAGGTCCTTGGTTCTGGGGCAGATCTAGTCTCTCCATACAGCGATGGTTAACGTATTTCAATCCACTAACCATGAAAACCATGACTACACCGGTCTGGGTAAGACTACCCAATCTACCCCTTCATTTCTATTCTGCATATTTTTTACCCACCCTGGGCAATGCATTGGGTAGATTTATCAAGATAGATACAGACAAAATAACGAAAGGATTCATCACTTTCACCCGCATCTGCGTTGAAATTGACCTCAGTCAAGGGCTTCTGAATATGATTCTTATAGATTGGGGTGATGGAGATCCTTTCATACAGATGGTCGATTATGAGAACATCACCTTCAGATGCCGCTCCTGTTAGCAAACAGGGCACCTCAAGGCAACTTGTCCTCTTTCCCCCACCCCTCCCTCGACTTCTGGAGCACGAAAAGGAGCCAATGGTTGGCAAGGATCAAAATCTCACAAAATCCGCCCGAACCCTTCCTCCGACAACAAGCAACATCAAAAAGATGATCCAACTCCTTCGCCTTCCTCAATGCCTTCGCAGGCCCCAAATTTCGCTCAGTAGCCATCTGTCGACCCAAAACACCAGCCTGCAGCCTCAGCACAAAATCCTGCAGATTCAGAGGTCATGACTCCAACTCACGCAATTAATTCCTTGCACCCATCTCACGAAAAGGGGGAAACAATTGACACAATCATGATCACAACATCGCTCCCAGTGACTCAGACAACGACAAAGAAGCACCACTGAACTCAACAACTCAATATTTTGGCACTTCCTCAAACCATATGAATTTGGTGGTAAAGGCTGTTGAGCCTACCAGCTCCTCTGGTTGGATTGATTTTCGCAAAAAAAAAGGTAGAAAGGATCCTCATTGGCCAACACAATGATCCTATCCTTCTCCTTATATTGTAATGTTTCATCTTGCTTTGCCCTTGTGCTCTATGGGGCTCTCTTTCACATAGGCTAGTTTCAAATGATCCCCTGTTCTCTTTCTGTGGGGTCTTTTCCCATCCGTAAATCAATGTATTACTTTGTACTTTTTTCGTGGATTGAATAGAAGGATTCTTCCCTTTCTTACTTAAAAAAAAATAAAATTGTGAGATCCAGGGTCTTCAATCCCGTCATCCATAAGTATGAATCTAGCCATGCGATTAAAGGTGATGAAGTCGAACATGGTAGAAACCACTTGATTACTGGTCATTGCTGAAAAACATTAACAAGTACGAGGGAAATCAACATTGATGTCAATGAATCCCAAGGTACCTCAGTACAATCCATAGAATGTGAAAAAAATGAGTTGAAGTCAAACACTCGATGGAATCTCTCGATCAGGGACAAATGGCATGAATCCATTGTTGAAAGTGAAGAAACCTACCATTGAGGCATGTAGGCTATAATTTACTAAATGATTTCTAAGTCTTGTTCCCGGATGATGATTTGAAGTCGACAAGAAAAGACTCATCACAGGAGGGCCTTGATGTATCCCCCGTCAATGACGTGAAATAAGTAACAGATTTAGGCTAGATCAAAGTATGAAAATGATTTGAAACTGACATAGGGAAGGCCAAAACAGTAAGAATTGATAACTACATATGGTCAACTCAATAGAAGGCTTGTTCAAGCTTGTAATTCTCTTGACCATAAGAATGACATGGCAATGGTATTGGAAGCATTGACTCAAAGACGATCCAAGATATGAACTTGCAGAAGGTCACACGAGAGACAAATGAATTTCCCAACTCGGGTTCAATGACGAAGGGGGTGTCATGTTCAAGAGCGACTATTACTGGCACTAACAAAAATACTGAGACACATTTCTTTCCCAAATTTCCCCCCACCATTTCTGGCGAGTACCTCTTTATTCTTACGCAAGCTTGAGGAGGATAACATATGCTTGTTGAAGTAAGATCATCCTTCGGATTAGTCCCTTAGAGTATGTTTAACGAACCTTAACAAGGGGTGGTTCGGTCCCATATGGGTCTTTCGATGTTTGTTTAACGAGTCCAAAGATAGAAAACTTGGGTTTTTTCATGTTTTGAGAGTTTGAAAAAAACTTAAAGAGAACTCTCTCAGCTCTTTTTTCATAAAGTAGTTCAATGAGACAAAAAAAGTGATAAACTATCGCCCATCAAACATTTTCTTCAAATAATTTTACGAGCGTGAAAAGAACAAGGTCGCTCGACAATCTTTTTTTTTTTATGGAGCATGAAAAGAGCTTAAAGAATACTCCATCAATTTTGTTCTTTTTGTGTTACCATGAAGAGTACGAAAATACAGAAAAAGTATAATCGGTGGCGTTCTAATTGATTTTTGAGCACGATAACGAACAAAGACTAGGCTCAAGTTTTTTCTAAAAAACCTTAAAAATTACTTGTACACGACAAACAAAAAAACAAATCAAGAAAAATATATGTATTTCATTGTTCAGGATTCTGGTTCTTCCACCTGCAAGAAAAACAAATACCCACGAGACCATTAGACCTTTAGGTTTTGGATAAAATGCATAAAATAATATGAAATATTAATAGAAAAAGTAAAAAATGAAATAAATATAGGTAAAATCTCTTTTTTACTATTCCATTTTCATTTTGCCCAAAACTTGTCTAGAAACCCTATTTTTACCTTAGACTTTGGCTATCGATTGCGGGAGGTATGAGTGACCATTTAATGAAATAATTCTGTCAAAATGGTAATATCCTTGTCCTCTTTCCTTTCAATGGATTAAATTTCATTTTTATTGGTTTAAAATGGATTTTTGAGTTGCGTTTTAGGCCGGTATGTGCGCGTTGTGGCCGCCGCAAGTGACCTATACTTTGAACGATTTTATTGTTTCAAAAAGTCTGGGGGGGATGGATGGAATGTGATTTTTTTCTGAAGTTATTGGATCTCTTGGGCTCTAAATTGTTGGAAGTGGTGGAAGAATCTAGAGCGAAGGGGAAGGTAAATGGGGCTCTCAACCAATCTTTTTAGTTCTTATCGTGAAAAGTGACAAGCTTAGGTTTTAGACTCATTTCTTTGTGTAATTGGATTTTTTAGTTCTTATCGTGAAAAGTGACAAGCTTAGGTTCTCGACTCATTTCTTTGTGTAATTTGATTTATAAGATAATTTCTTAAATTATTGCTTCTAGAATCAAGTCTTTCTTCTCAAAAGTCATCTCAAAAAAGCACTTTGGGTTTTTGGAGAATAGGAAGATTACAAATGCAATTCGAGTGGCTCATGAGGCTATGCAATGTATTGGTTTTGATATAATATTTTGGTGACGTTCTGATATAGTTATTTAGATTTATGGTGATGATTGAATGGGTATATGTTATTATTTATTTTATTTCTCATATATTTTTTAGAAAAAATGAATAATGTGAAACCTTCTCTACTTTATTCGTTTAAGACAACAAAATGGATACTGCAAATTTTCATTTAATTTAGCAATGGACACTTTGCAATAAATGATTTGAATATTATGAACTTTTATCACCACATGTACAAATTTTATTGTGGGGATTAAAATAATGATATTTGTTTTGTATATGTTGTTGTGCATAGTAAAATAGAATATTTTGTTCATTAACCATTCATTGTTTTAATTCATCAATATTAAAGTAAAAGATTAAAATGTTCATAATCCTTTTTTTTAAACTAGTGTAGATCCATCCTAATTGTGGATTTAATCTTAATGGAAAATACTAAGATGCTCACAACCCCTCTTTTCAAATTAATTTAGATCCATCTTAACTTTAGATTGGTTTCTCCTAGATTGATTGCTCCAGGAGGGGCTCTATAGCTAATATAGGGGAGTTCTTTATGTAACATAACACATTAAAATAATAATAATAAATAAAAAAAATGTATGTAGACTCCATTATATATTTTTTCCCTAGATTCAATTAATATATCATGAAGACAATGTAGTGGTTATAGTAATACATTTTAAACTATACTAATATATTAATATTTTAATATATTTTATAATATTAATTTTTATTAATACTTTAATATTAATGTATTAAACCAACATAAATCCATCTTAACTTGAGATCTATCAAGCTTCAAGAGGAATAAAATCTCTCGAAGTGAAAAAAAAAAAGTGAAAAACTTGAGGAAAGAATACATGTTTGCATCTAGATAGATTTGATATTTCTAAGGGCTTGATAGATCTGGACTTAAGATGGATCTAGATGGATCTATGCTAGTTTACTTTCAATTTCCTTATATTTTATTTTCTACTCACATTGAAAATTTTTTTTGTTATTAATACTTTTTAAATGTTGTGTGTCAAATTCATATGAAGCATTGAAGGAATTACACATTCATACTCTAAAGTAGAAAGCATATATATATATATATATATATATATATATATATATATATATATAAGATGATATTGTAGTGGTTGTAGTTCAATTGGTTGGGGTGGGGAGTTTTCTCCTCCACATCGAGGTTAGAGTCTCATCTATGCGACATGTTTCTCTTTGTCCTCAAAATACATGACCCTCCTATGTTCTCCTCATTTAAGGGGATTAATATATATATATATATATATATATATATATATATATATATATATATAAAG
>ML793068.1:25131-41530 GCA_009831015.1 Picea engelmannii
ATATATATATATATATATATATATATATATATATATATATATATATATATATATATATATATATAAAGGATGATATTGAAATATTTTTTTAAAATTTTTAGTTTTAATTAATGTATTTATGTATATAAAATGGATATTGGAATATTTAATTTATTGTTGACATCTCCCTCATTATGGCCTTGTGGAAAGCTTATTTTAGGCAGAAATGCCACATTTTAACTCCATATTAAGTCTTGAAGAAAATGCACATCAATGAATTAATAATTTTTTTATTCTTAATTACTTTATTTCTCTCCCTATATAGAAAGTTGATATAAAATTGTTTTTAAGTAAGATAGAATTCAAAATGTTTTATTTATAATTAAGATTGAAATATTTTTTTAAATTCTACGTGCCATATTAATTAAGTCATGTTAAGAGTTGTCTCTGTAGAATCCTACAAAATGTTTCCAAATCCTACAAAGCTTCATCAAACATTCCTTCAAACATTAGGCAATCTACATGAACTTTGTCGCATGCATATCTACATGGGACTTGTCACTAAATCCCAACTACACAAGCTATAATGACAATGGTAGGAATAGCTAGTGTCCTTCTATTTATCATAATATCTTATTTTTCATTAATTTTATAAAACCTACTTCACTTAAGGACCTAGTGAAGTCATCTTGCACCCTATTTAAATAATTATTGCTTATAGAATCAAGTATTTCTTCTCAAAAGTCATCTCAAAGGAGCACTTTAGGTTCTTGGAGAATAGGAAGATTACAAATGCAATTGGGGTGGCTCATGAGGCTATGCAAAGTATTGGTTTTGTTATAATATATTGGTGATGTTGTGATATATTTATTTAGGTTTATGGTGATGATTGAATGTGTATATGCTATTATTTATTTTATTTTTCATATCTTTTTAGAAAAAATGAATAATGTGAAACCTTCTCTACTTTATCGTTTAAGACAACAAAATGGATAATGAAGATTTTCATTTAATTTATTAATGGACACTTTGCGAGAAATAATTTGAATATTATGAACTTTTATGACCACATGTACAAATTTTATTGTCGAGATTAAAATACTAATATTTGTTTTGTAGATGTTGTTGTGCATAGTAAAATAGAATAATTTGTTCATTAACCATTCATTGTTTGAATTCATTAATATTAAAGGAAAATATTAAAATGTTCACAATCATTGTTTGTAAACTAGTGTAGATCCATCCTAATTGCGGATTTAATCTTAATGGAAAAGATTCATGCTCACAAGACTTCTTTTCAAATTAATTTAGATCAATCTTAACTCTATATTGGTTTCTCCTATACTGGTTGCTCCAAGAGGGGCTCTATAGCTAGTATAAGGGAGTTCATTATGTAACATAACACATTAAAGTAATAATAATAAATAATAAAAATATTTGTAGAATCCATTATATATACTTTCCTTAGCTTCAATTAATATAGCATGAAGACAATGTAGTGGTTATAGTAATACATTATAAAATATACTAATATATTAATATTTTAATATATTAATTTACTTTAATATTTTAATATATTTTATAATATCAATTTTTTTTAATACTTTAATATTAATGTATTAAACCAGCATAGATCCATATTAACCCTAGATCTATCAAGTTTCAAGAGGGATCAAATCTCTCGAGGTGAAAAAAAAATTAAAGTGAAAAACTCGAGGAAAGAATAAAGGTTTGCATCTAGAGAGATTTGATATTTCTGAGGGCTTGATAGATCGAGACTTAAGATGGATCTACGCTAGTTTACTTTCAATTTCCCTATATTTTATTTAAAATTACATTTTATTTACTACTCACATTGAAATAATTTTTCTTATTAATACTTTTTAAATGTTGTGTGTCAAATCCATATGAAGCATTGAAGGAATTACACATTCATACTCTAAAGTAGAAAGTAGATTTCTCCTCAGATCGATGGTTCACTATCTCTCCTGATCTTTCGAGTGTTGAATGACTCTGAGACCTTATCCTCCTCGAAGATTTACTGGATACAACGGCCCACAGATATCAACACCTCCTTCTCTAGGAATCTCTACCGTCCATCAAGGTTCTCGAAGGTTCCTCGCCAAATGACTCGGCGTCAACCCTTCTGAAATTGTTTCCATGAGGTGACCTCGACCCTCGTTTCTCCTCTGAACTCTTCCAAGCCTCTTTATTTCCTGAGCTTGAATTTTCACTTTGAACTCCGAGATTTTAGGGAATCCTTCACACACACCTTGCGACTTTCACACTAACCTTTGATTATATGAAAGGCATACACCTATTGGAAATGGGCACAATTAATCACCTTTTAATCTAAAATTCTAATCTGATGGCTAACAATTGAAGATGCTGGGATATTCTTAGTCGTCCTCCCAAATCAATGAATATGATTTACTCTTCATAACTTCCCTGTATTTCTGAATGCATCCGTTAACCTGTTTACTTTTTAACATTTACCTAATCATATTAATAAATTACTGTAGCACTATATGATCGCCACGTTTAAATGATTAACCTTTGATATTACCACGTTTAGATTTCCTCAACTGTCCAGGCGTTTCATTTTCTGGTTTCCCATGCGTTTCATTTTCTGTCTTTCCTCACCTGTACGCAGGTTTCATTTTATGGCTGTCCACTATCCACGCATTTCATTTTATATGGATGCATGTAGGACGAATGGAATATGGTGGCTACCACTACATATCCATTTTTCTCATTTAATTCAATGCAATGATTCTTATTATTTGAATCTCTGTGATCACTCACGTTCTTATTGTTCTTGTTTAACTCAATGCAAGGATTCTTATTGTTCTAGATTCTTATTGTTTGAATCTCTACGATGCGATCACTCACGTGATTGTCTTGTCGACATTACCTACCATGCAATATGGTGTGGTCTTATGAGTGTGTTTGGGGTGGTTCATGTTTTGCTTAGTTCTAATATTTGTCATGGTAATCCCAATAAACTCTCCTTTTTAGTCAGTGTTTTGTGGTTGGTTCTGTTTTTCTGAAAGTATGAATTTATAGACAAACCTTAAACCCTGTATGTGTGTTTCTTACTCTTACTAGAAAATGTATGAGATAGAGGATAATACTGCCCGAATCCAAAATTCAGGTCCCCGCTACTTTTGGTTCCTTATAATTTCTCTTATTTTTTCAATGCCAGTGTTTGAATCAATTTTCCTAATCGGTCCATTGATTGTTACTTCGAATTTGAATTAGAATTTGGGTTACAGTAAAAGTGTTTAAAATAATTCTTGAAATCAGATTCAAAACTGCCTATATGTAGGTAGCATTTGGGTTATATTCAATATTTCATCTTACAGGAGATGTATAAACTGTTATCTTCATTTTTCTAATGGTAAATTTTTATAGTTTGTTTTATACAAAAGTTTCATGAATATAAATGAGAGTAGTGTGTGGATCCACTGCATCAATATATAGGTACTTCCACTTCGTTTTCTTTAATGGTAGAATATTTCCCTATTTTGGGGGTTACACTTAAATCCCACTAAGAATTAAGTAGTCTGTACAATCCACTTGGCGTGTATCACTTATGTTATTTTCTGTATCTGTCTGTATCGTTTCTCATCTCTTCTTTGTATATGTTTTCTTGTTTCTTTTTTATCACAAAACAACTATTCATGTATTGATGTTTTAGGTTATTTCAGTCCATAATTTACTTAATAATCTTTAGCCTTTTGTTGTAAGTCCTTAATTCAACCACCTCTTCCACTTCTTTGTTCCTACAACACTTAGGTAACAAACCTCTCTGCTCTTACAACACTTAGGTAACAAACCTTAAGGCACTTTTGCGAAAAAATTATCTGGTTTCATTTCCATCCATAGTTTAAAAATTGATTGGTAATTTTCTAATTATTCTTAGTTTGAAACAAAATTAGGCCTCTGGATGATCTTAAGGTGTTTTCCCAAGAATTTTCGTAATTTTCATGATGTTTTGATAATGTTTGACAGGTCTTTGAAGATTCACTAGGCAATAATTAAGTTTTTTTTAATTAAGTTGGGGATTTTTACTAGGCTCGCGAGTCTAGGGTTTTTACTGTATCAATTAGTTTTTTTTTATAATTAGACTAGAAATTTTTACTCGGCGAGGAACTTTACTATGCTAAGGGTTTTTACTGGGCCAAGAATTTTACATTTCAGCGTTCTCTAGTCGCAAGTTAGAGGTTGTTTTGTAGATGTTGTTCTGCATAGTAAAATAGAATAATTTGTTCATTAACCATTCATTGTTTTAATTCATTAATATTAAAGGAAACGATTAAAATGTTCACAATCCTTGTTTTTAAACTAGTGTAGATCCATCCTAATTGTGGATTTAATCTTAATGGAAAAGTCTCATGATCACAACCCTTCTTTTCAAATTAATTTAGATCAATCTTAACTCTATATTGGTTGCTCCAAGAGGGGCTCTATAGCTAGTATAAGGGATCTCTTTATGTAACATAACACATTAAAATAATAATAATAAATAATAAAAATGTATGTAGACTCCATTATATATACTTTCCTTAGCTTCAATTAATATATCATGAAGACAATGTAGTGGTTATAGTAATACATTATAAAATATACTAATATATTAATATATTAATTTACTTTAATATTTTAATATATTTTATAACATTAATTTTTTTTAATACTTTAATATTAATGTATTAAACCAACATAGATCTATCTTAACCCCAGATCTATCAAGGTTCAAGTGGGATCAAATCTCTCGAGGTGAAATTTTTTTTTAAAGTGAAAAACTCAAGGAAAGAATAAAGGTTTGCATCTAGAGAGATTTGATATTTCTGAGGGCTTGATAGATCCAGACTTAAGATGAATCTACGCTAGTTTACTTTCAATTTCCTTATATTTTATTTACTACTCACATTGAAATATTTTTTGTTATTAATACTTTTTAAATGTTGTGTGTCAAATCCGTATGAAGCATAGAAGGAATTACACATTCATACTCTAAAGTAGAAAGTAGATCTCTCCTCAGATCGACTACTCACTATCTCTCCTGATCTTTCAAGTGTTGAATGACTTTGAGACCTTATCCTCCTTGCAGATTTACTGGATACAATGGTCCACGGATATCAACACCTCCTTCTCCAGGAATCTATACCTTCCATCAAGGTTCTCGATGGTTCCTTTCCAAATGAATCGACGTCAACCCTTCTGAACTTATTTCCATGAGGTGAACTCGACCCTCATTTCTCCTCTGAACTCTTCCAAGCCTCTTTCCTTCGTGAGCTTGAATTCTCACTTCGAACTCCGAGATTTTAGGGAATCCTGCACACACACCTTGTGACTTTCACACTAACCTTTGATTGTATGACAAATCCAACTCTACGCACTCCTTGCGATAGAATTTATTCAACCACTTCCTTGGGTTGGACGGGTCTAAGACTCAACTTGGCTTGCACACACCTTGAACGACTCTATGCTACTCTTGGACTTCTGTTGGTATAATTTCAACGATATCTCTCCTGAGATTTCCGAGATGAACTCAGAATCTATCAATGCACTCCTTCTGGACTTTCACTGCACTCCTTGCAGGAATTCTCAGGAAGATAAATAATTGAAACTTATGCTCTTCTCACAGAATTACATATTCAACATGAAATCACATACATATGGCATTGAAACAAATGCATAATAGAGATTGTGAGCAAACTGTAAACATACCATTTAATAGATGCACACAAGAACCATAATACACCATGAAATTGGATCAAAGCCTTCTTATATTCATTCAAGTGCTCATGTACATGGTCTCAATAACAACAACTATCTATTCATACAACTTCTAAAATCTCTATTCTTCTATGTTCTCCTATTCTCTCTTTTTCTACAAAAATTACAATGAGAATGATCCTACCATACATACAAGGGAGTATTTTTTTAGTTTTCCCTCCTACTACTCTAAGATATTTTATCAAATTAAAGACTACCATGTACTTTACATTTATTACAACAAATGTCCACAACCGACAGATGAGAGAAAATGCTCAAGATCTGTACTACAATCCCCAAAACATTAAAATAAAATACATCCTTCCAGCAATTACATAAATGGTTCTTCTTTTGAAATTAAAAAAATTGTCTTCAAAATGCGCACTACCATATCTAGTTTTCCTCCACTCACGTTTAGTTGGCAATGTTGCTGCATCAAAAATACTATTATATTTGAAGGTCAAAATCTGTCTCTTTCTAGCGTATGTAATCGAGTTTTCCAAGATCTGGGTGAGATAGAAAAAATTTATACTGTCTAGTCAGAAAGCATAGCTCATCCTCCCTTGGCGGAGGGGGGATATTACACTTGGATTTTTTATGGTTCTTCTTAAAATGGGGGAGTTATATGTGGGGCACATGCTATTGTTAAATGCCCAGTTTTGGGTGTCTTTAGTATAAAAATGAATTGTGGGTCTCACAACAATACAAGGGGGGAATTTTTGTCCTTATGGTGTATTTTTTTTTTTGCACACTACAAACAAGTTTCTTGTTTACAGTTGGTTGGAGATTCAAAATTTACAGTTGATTGTTCTTTTTTTTTAAATAATCTGGTGATCACTTTACAACCTTGGATGTCAAGAATTCGCAAGTTGAGTCAAAATTTCCAAACTTTACAAATCTAACATATTAACAGAGAATTTAATATGAAAGTTGATCAACTTTCAAAGATGGTTTTACACATAGATGAAGGTTTATTATTTTATGAAAAAGGAGAGGGTGCACTCTCATAACCTTTTGAATGTTTGACTATCGGCTAAATATGAGTTTTTATGATTTTGATTAAAAATCATTGTTTTTGTATAACGGCATATTTAAGAGGGGCTTTGTGTTGTAAAGACCCTATGTTTCACTTTGAGTTTCTAGGTGGGCTAGTCATATTTTGATTTTGGATAGCAGTTGTAAATTGAGACTGTTTTGTAAAGTTATGATTATATTTCTAATATAAGATATTTTTTCTATTTCAAAAAAAAAAGATCTTTTAAATACTTAAGGAGGTTGAAATTATAAATTTGATTTTGGGGTTTTTATTTAATGAAGAGATTTTCCATCTAAGATATAAGAAAGTGTGATAATGTTATACTATTTATAAGTATTTTATTTGCTAAAACTTGAAATTCTATCTCTTAATAACCATTAATATTAATAAATTATTTGAAATAAGATGATTTTTTAAATAATTGTGTAAATCAATTTGCATTTTTTAATAATATTTAATAACTAGTATACTCTCTATCAATTAACAACCAACATATGATAATTTTAAAAGATAAAATAAGGTATTTTGTTTGCTAAAAATTGAAAATTTATTTCTTAATAACCATTAATATTAATTAATTATTTGAAATAACAAGATTTTTTAAATAATTGTGTAAATCGATTTACATTTTTTAATAATATTCAATAACCAGTATACTCTCTATCAATTAACAATCAAAATATAATAATTAAAAAAAATAAAATAAAAATATCAATTTAATGGTTTTCAAATAATTTAATTATCTATTGTATTGACATTATATTTTGAAATTTAGTTTAATTATTACTGGTTTTCAAATAATTTAATTTTGTATAAAGTAAAGAGTACACAAGATTAAAAAAATAGAAGTTTTGTAAGAATTTAATATTAATTAACAATTAAAATATAATAATTAAAAAAAATAAAATAAAAATAACAATTTAATGGTTTTTAAATAATTTAATTATTTATCGTATTGGCACTATATTTTGAAATTTAATTCAGTTATTAATGGTTTTCAAATAATTTAGTTATCTATAAAGTAAAGAGTACACAAGGTTAAAAAAAAAAAAGTTTTTTAAGAATTTATTTATCTTAAAATTAAAGATTATAAATTACCATTCCAAAAAAAAGATGGCATGACTCCACTTAATAAAATTCCTCTAGGGTTTATTTTTTTTTTGTAAGTAAGTATTTTATATATAAAAACCTTCTTGGAGCCAAAAACAAGAGTACAAAAACTGAGCCAACCGATTGTAATTACTGAACTGTTCCAGAAAGAGAAACCAGTTCAACCAACCGGACAATTCGAGTATAAGAGTTTAACTACCAATTTTTATTAGTCATAGATAAAACATCACACAATTTAACTACCATGAAGGTCACTAGAGTGAAAGAAGGGAACCAGTTTTGTGTGATCTGGCACATACTCTGGAAAGAGGCGTGGCTAGGGCTCCTCGACGACAGGTGTCCCACTGGTCGTCCACTGCATGTCCGTGGATTCGGTGCCCTTGTCCTCGTGAGCTACCATCCTGACACTTGCCATCGAGGTGTGCACTTGCAGATTGGTTCCTATCACCTCCGCAACTACCAATTGAACTGCACCTTTGACAATTTCTTCTTTGCTTGCCGGGGTCTGCTCCTACTCGAGAGTGTCCATGAGAGCTGGCTCAAATGCCTTCCCATCAGACTGCTAGCTCCCCTCTGCAGCGTCCTGTTGATGACTGCTCGCGTAATCACTTGCAGTGAGAGGTGCGTCGCTGGAAACCTCAGGGGAGGCTTCTGGGTGATTTGCAAGAAGATGAAGAAGGACTGACAACCTCCCTTCCATCTGTTGAACACGGAACTGAAGGTCGTCCACTCCTTCCCGGAGTTCAAAGACTAGATCATGCAGAACAATGAAGCTTTCGCGTGGAAGCTTGGAGGAGGGCGTCTGCATTTTGTTGTGGGGTCGACCGTGGCTGGTCTTTTCGTAGGGCGAATTCACTGAGGCCCCACCCGACGCAGGGGGAGGAGAGGAATGCCTGAAGGAGGAAGATCCGAGCCAAGAGTTCAAGGTGGTGTCAATGGTGGCCAGACAGTCAGAGGCATGGGGAGATGAACCACAAGGAAAAGAGGAAGTGCGGGGCCTCCGAGGATGCCAACGAGAGCCCCAGCGAGGTTGCATTCTCTGGCGTGGCATGGTGAGGCCTGACGACTGCAGGAAGTCTGCAGAGCCAAGGTTGAGGGTGGGGAGCGGCCGAAGGACCATGAACAGAACCACATAACCAGATTTAAACGACCGAGCGATAACACAAATGAAATGCGACATTGCACTCTGCGTTAAGGTGGTCGAGGGAGCTCGGTTTAATGCCCCTCCCATCGATGTTTAATTCAAATTAATTCCCAGGGGTGATGGCTACAGTGGGCACGAGCCAAGCACATGGCTCCGTGCTCCACTGGCCTCCCCTTGCCGCCTCTACGCGCCAGGTGTTGGGCTCTATCACCCCATTCGGGTGCTCTAGGGTTTACTTTCATTTGTAAGGTTGTGCATCCTAATACTTAGGCATGCCATCGGGTGATTTCTACATTGCATTTTCTACCCTTCACACTAAGGGATGTAGTTGAATCATTTTAGGGCTTAACTAATGCAATGATTATATAGTTCTAAGTACTTGGCTAGAGAAAAAATATTTCCAAATATATGTTATTCGACATGAGGTTACCACACTTACACTAGTACAATAATGTCTATATGATTCCACCTGAGGTTACCACACCTACAATAGTACAATAATGTCCATGATAAACTTGGGGGATTTTGTTGATCTCTGACACACAAGTTGATACATGGATATGATATGATATGGGTTAATGGGTTGACACAATGGGTGCAACCCGATAAATGGTTAATGGGTTGAGTCTTTTCTTGCTAATATTATGGAGGTCATGTTAATATTATGGAGGTCATGATGAAAGGAATGGTTTGAGTTTTTAATTTTACATACAAAACATTTGGTATCTTTGTTGATCCTATTTTCTACTTTCCCAATGGTGTTTTAGTTACATATTTCATATGAATTCAAGTAGAGAAACATTGAGAATCTTCTTTCTATGGGAAATAAATACGTGAACTTAATAGATATTTTCCCAAGAAAAAAAAAGTAGAGTTCATATCGACATTCTAGGCATAGTAGTAAGTTGAATTGTTGGATTTTTTTTCATGTCCGTGAATTGTTGTTTTTTTTTCATGTCCTTGAATCCACCATCTTAGGAAAATCATTTTTTCAGTATAACTTGGCCTGAAGTCACAATCTTCTTTTGAATTTGATGGCTAGCTATAAATGAACCTGCTCTATTGGGAATATGGTTAGTCAATTTTAATTTTGTTGAAACCAGAAGTAATATATTCTAGTCAATTTTAATTTTTTTGAAACCATAAGTAATAAATTTTTATGGTTAAGCAATTTTAATTTTGTTGAAATCAGAAGTAATAAATTCTTGTTAACAACTAGAAAATGATTTATGAGTTGTGAATTGATTTGAATCCAATTTTGTTTTCTTGTGATTGGAATTTGGAATATGGTTAGTCAATTTTAATTTTGTTAAAACAAGAAGTAATAAATTCTTGTGAACAACTAGAGCATGATTTGTGAGTTGTGAATTGGTTTGAATTCAATTTTCTTTTCTAGTAATTGGAATTTGGTGTTGAATGATTTTATCTTATTATGTTGTAAAATAAAATTTGATTACTAATTATACTTTGTATGAGAACATAAATTTTCAATTTAGAAATGAAATTTGCAACTTATTGGTTATTCTATTGCATAAACCATGGATTTCAATTATACTTTATATGCGAACATAAGCATATAAATCTTCAATGTAGAAATGAAATTTGCAACTTATTGGTTATTCTATTGCATAAACCATGGATTTCAATTGTGACGCTTGCAACTTTTTGGTTATTCTATTGCATAAACCATGGATTTCAATTATACTTTATATGCGAACATAAGCATATAAATCTTCAATGTAGAAATGAAATTTGCAACTTATTGGTTATTCTATTGCATAAACCATGGATTTCAATTGTGACGCTCATAAATCTTAAAAATAAATATTGGATATATTTCTTTACCAAACTTTTCCAGTAATATATTTATAATAGTTGTTGTTAAATACTTGTTTTATTTGATGGTGGTCATTTAATAATAATATTTACTTTCATATAAATTGTCTCATATATTTCTTTATATCATGGTTATGGTTTAACTTCTATGCAATTTTTTTAAGATGTTGTTCATGTTTTTGTCATAATATAGTGGCGGTGATGGACATGTTGTGATTATTTTTTAGGTTCATTTTATTATATATTTTAGTCTCTTTTTATTGCTTATGTTTTGTTAGGTTTTGTTATAATATATTTGTATTGCTTATGTTTTATTAGGTTTTGTTATAATATATTGGTGATGTTGTGATATATTTATTTAAGTTTATGGTGATAATTGAATGTGTATATGGTATTATTTATTTTATTTTTTATATTTTTTTAGAAAAAAAATGAATAATGTGAAATATTCTCTACTTTATCGTTTAAGACAATAAAATGGATAATGCAGATTTTCATTTACTTTAGCAAGGACACTTTGCAATAAATGATTTGAATATTATGAACTCTTTTTAGGATATGTACAAATTTTATTCTCGAGATTAAAATAATGATAATTGTTTTGTAGATGTTGTTGTGCATAGTAAAATAGAATAATTTGTTCATTAACCATTCTTTGTTTTAATTCTTTAATATTAAAGGAACAGACTAAAATGTTCACAATCCTTGTTTTCAAACTAGTGTAGATCCATCGCGATTGTGGATTTAATTTTAATGGAAAATCTTAAGATGCTCACAACTCTTATTTTCAATTTAATGTAGATCCATCTTAACTCTAGATTGGTTCATCCTAGATTAGTTGCTCCAAGAGACGCTCTATAACTAGTATAGGGGAGTTGTTTATGTAACATAACACATTAAAATAATAATAATAATTAATAAAAATAATAAAATAATAAAAATGTATGTAGACTCCATTATATATATTTTCCCTAGCTTCAATATATCATGAAGATAATGTAGTGTTTATAGTAATACATTATAAAATATACTAATATATTAGTATTTTAATATATTAATTTATTTTAATAATTTGTTATATTTTATAATATTAATTGTTTTTTAATACTTTAATATTAATGTATTAAACCAACATAGATCCATCTTAACTCGAGATCTATCAAGCTTCATGAAGGATCAAATCTCTAGAGGTGAAAACTTTTTTTACAGTGAAAAACTTAGGAAAGAATAAAGGTTTGCATCTAGATAGATTTGATATTTATGAGCGCTTGATATATCTGGACTTAAGATAGATCTATGCTAGTTTACATTGAATTTCCTTATATTTTATTTACTACTCACACTGAAATATTTTTTTGTTATTAATACTTTTTAAATGTTGTGTGCCAAATCTATATGAAGCATTGAAAAAATTAGATATTCATACTCTAAAGTAGAAAACACACACACACACACACACACACACACACACACACACACACACATATATATATTGGTTGGTGTGGGGAGTTTTCTCCTCCATTAGAATCTCATCTATGCCACATGTTGCTCTTTGTGAGCAAAATATTCTCAAAATACTTGACCCTCCTATGTTATTGTGATTTCAAGGTGGATTCATATATATATATATATATATATATATATATATATATATTTTAATTTTTAGTTTTAATTAATGCATTTCTATATATAAATTTGATATAAAATTAATTTATATAAAATGGATATTGGAATATTTTATTTATAATTAAGATTGAAATATTTTTTTAAATGCTCTGTGTCATCTTAATTAAGTCATGTCTAAGAGTTGTCTCAACAGAATGTGCAAAACTTTTCCAAATCCTACAAAGCTTCATCAAACATTCCTTCAAACATTAGGCAATCTATATGAACATTGTGCATATCTGCATGGGAATTGTCACTTGAGCCCAACTACACAAGCTATAATGACAATGGTAGGAATGGATAGTGTCCTCCTATTTATCATAATATCTTATATTTCATTAAGTATATGAACCCTACTTAACTTAAGGACTGAGTGAAGTCATCGTGCACTCTATTTAAATTATCGGTTAGTTGAAATCAACTTATGGAAATTGTCCCAATACTGTCCTGAGATGGCTTATCCAATCGAAAATCACTAGCATAGTAAGAATAGTTACTTCATTCGAAACTTTTTACATTGATCTAATTCCCTAATTCTCTTGAGGCTCACAAATCTACTTCTGCACCACCTATCTCCTTGTCTCACATATCTCATCATCTTCTCTCCCCTCACCATTTTCCACTCATACTCATATACCTTCCCAAATATTTCATCCCCTACGACACCTCCAACCCTCATATCTAACCTCCCCTAGCCAAAAAAATCCTCACTTCCCCTCTACACAACCCTTTCCTAGTATCCTCTATTCTCCACCTTCCTCTTCATATTTCCTTACCCTTCACCTTGGATCTTACCGACATATTTTTTTATTTTTTTTGCATTAAACACATCACACATGTTTGGCAACAACATCAACACATCATTCACAAGTATAAACAAAACAATAATAATGCATACATAATTATATGTCAACAGAAGTCCATGAGCCATGGAATCTAACCATTAGCCAAGATTATTACAAAAATTACATCGATAATTGATTAAACAATTGTTAAAACAATTAAGGAACCCCACATCATTTAATAGATTCTACTAGAAAAACACTAAAACCATTTTCTAGACAATTTAACTTAGTCTAAATCAACGTGGTGTTATTCGTAACTAAAAGAAGGGTAACCTCATCATAAAATTGGATATAATTGTAACTGGGATTAGAAATTCTTGATCGAAATGTTCTTGACCTTAGCTCACAGTTAAAGTGTAGCATTATCTAGAATTGGATTTAGTTGTAGCTATAGGTATGGCAATGACAAACTTAGTCTGAAAATTTTGTTGAAATTGGAACTCAAGCATTGACGAAGTGCATAATGTCCAATGATATGCCCATGCATGGTGTGTAAGCGCAAATGAAAATCCTCCCTTCTCCCCTTACGGATTGATGGCCTTGCAAAGCTTTTTGACTATCGAATGCTTCTTATGCACTTTTAATGAGCCTCCCCATAAGGTGAGTTTCCCTCAAAAGTTATCCTTCGATGGTATTTATGCTTCCTTCTATGGATACTTTCCTCCAAATTATTTTGTGTTTTTTAATGAGTCTCCACATAAGGAGTGTTTCCGTCAGCAATGGTATTTATGCTTTCTTCTGTGGATTATTGCCTCAGAATTCTTATACATTTTTTTAATGAGTCGACCCATACGATGAATTTCCCTTAGAAGTTCTCCTTTGTTTCTATTTATGTTTCCTTCTCTCGATAATTACCTCATAATTTTTCTACCTTTTTTTTAAGGAGTCTTCCCATAAGGAGAATTTCCCTTAGAAGTTCTCCTTCGATGGTATTTATGTTTCCTTTTGTGGATAATTTCCTCAGAATTCTTTTGATTTTTAATGAGTCTTCCCATAAGGATAATTTCCCTTAGAATTTCTCCTTCGTTTGTATTTATGCTTCCTTTGGTGGATAACTGAAGGATCTATCGAGGCCTATCTATGGACTAGATAATCATTCAATGAAATGGCATAACAATATACTAAATACTAAATGATTAAATCACAACATCATAGAAAGAAGAAAGAATTGTAATTGCACAAAAAGGTTGCGTTCATTGTGATCAACCTTGATCTTTATAACAATACATAGCCTCATAGAACAAATAGTTAGATGCTCCTGATTGAACGCTTACAACAATTGATTTTAGAAAACTACTCATGCATTTTGCATGCATTATTTAGTGAGACAATCTATATCTGAATGCTAACCGACATAAAAGAAAACTATAAATAGATTTCATCATGTCATATGATTGAAAAGATTGCATCAATTACCAACATACTCCCCCTTGATGATTTGATCTCGAAGTTTCAAAAATTGGACTTTAGCAACTCCCTTAGTGAAAATGTTTGCAAGTTGTTCTTGGGTCTTTATATACATTAGTTCTACTTCCTTCTTTTGCTTCTATTGATGCCACTATCCTGAAAATATCCATCAATTATAGCATACCATTTTCTTGGTGCTTGCTTGAGGCCATATAAAGCCTTCTTCAACTTCTATATTTGAAGTTCTTTTCCTTGCACTTCAAAACCTTGTGGATGTTCCACAAACACTTATTCTTCTAAGTACCCATTCGAAAAGGCACTTTTCACATCCATGTGATGAATTCTCTATTTCTTCTAAGTTGCTAATGAAATCATCATCCTAATAGTCTCTTGTCTTGCTACTGGTGCAAATGTTTCTTCATAATCAATTCCATACCTGTGTGTGAAGCCTTTAGCAACTAATCTTGCCTTGTGTCTTTCAACACTCCCATCACTATTGTACTTAGTCTTGTAGACCCATTTAGTACCAATATTTTTCTTATCATGTGGAAGTTCTGTAAGCTCCCATGTATCATTCCTATGAATATGTAACATCCCGCTATGGTGCACTGAGTGAAATTATTCCTAGAGGACACTTGCTCACAAGTGATCCAGATTATTATGCTATTAAAACATTTGATTTTGATTATGAGACATTATGGGTTGATGACATGGTTTAACTGCATTGACATAGACAGGTGCTATTGACTCGGTTTTAATGAGTGTGCAGGATTTTGGACCTTGAGGATGGAGAGGCATCGATGGAACCCCTTGGACTCTGGATTGAGTCAGGGACTGTACCATTGGGGTTTGATTGTTTTACTGTGATATTAGTGCATCTGATTAGATGATATGATATGGATATATTCTGACATTATTTGTTGATGATGCATGTTGACGATAGCTTGCCGACCAGACTCACATGTGGAGTAAAGGAGTCACGCATGACTACAAGAGATGTTGAATGAGAGGTGTGGACAACAGTCCTTCCACAACCTACTAGTACTCCCGCCGTGGCTAGAACTGTAGGTTAATGTTTACCTAATCCGAGAGGACCCACGATGCCGTGAGGGCAGACTGTGACAGTTGCTCATGATGATTCTAAGAGGTGCTCAATAAGGCGGGGGATTTATTCCTTAGAGGCCCTTAGTCTCCCACAAGTTCACCTGGCAGAGTATTGACTCCAAGGGTTTTTTATGTCTACCAAGTCAGTCAAGAGGCGAGTGGCACCCTTGGAGCACGTGGTGCGTCTTGAAGGGCACGCCGCGTAAGAAAAATGAAGAGAGACAAGTGACACCCTTGGAACACGTAGTGCATCCTGAAGGGCATGTCGCGCAAGGGAAACAGATTAAGGCGAGTGGCACCCTTGGAGCACCTAGTACGTCCTGAAGGGCACATCGTGTTGTTGATGATAGATGAATGAACCTAGATGGCCTTAGGATGAATAACGTGTTAAGAATTTTTAAAAATAAATTCCCTAATTAAATGTCGCCCAGTACAAAAATTTAAGGTCTAAGTCTAAATTATGCTGGTGGTAAAATTTTATCTATCTAT
>ML793068.1:41642-69936 GCA_009831015.1 Picea engelmannii
AAAACAAAAAAAAAAAAACAAAAAAACGTGGGATTAAAATTTAAAAAGGGAATTAATCATTTTATTATTTTATGATAATTTAAAATATATTAATTAAAAAAATAAAAGGGAAAACGCGTTAATTTCCACACCTGCCTCTTTGAGTTCTAAATAAAAAGGGGAAAGAGGGAAAATCTAAAATATTAGGAAACTAGGAAAAGAGGGAAACACAAAAAGAAAAAAGAAACAAAAGGGAAAAAAGTGGAAAGTCAAACTTAGTAAAGTATCTACCATTTAAGAGCTTTCTAATTTAAAATGAACTAGCAAATTAATAGTGGGGAAAATCATTAAAACCTATAAGAAAATTTGGGGACACCTAGGAGCGATTCCAGGAGTAAGTCTAGGTGGGTGAGGGAAATAAAGATAATTAATTAATTAAAGAAATTAATTTATGGAGGAATGAAGGGGATGTGTGACACTTGTACGGGGAGAAATTTTTAGTAATTAAATTTTAAAAACTTAATTAAATGTGATTTTAAGAAAGTAAGGAACCACGAAACTCTATATAATGAAGGGAGGAGATGGAGGTTGGATCGGCTTCTCTTTGCGTAACGTTATGCTACAGAAATATCTACTTGACTAACTTAACTTGTGGGAGTTGGGATACCCATCTCGGTGAGGAGTGGTAGCTCAACCTTGCGAGGTGAGCTGGGAGCTAGTTGAAATATTTGGATAGCGTGTGTGTGGCCCCTTTGCGGCTTGGGGGGCTAAGGGGGAAGAAAAGTACCCTTAGCATTGGCTGGGAGGTACCGGTGAAGTCTCGCCGGTCGGAAAGAGGGAGTTGCACGGAGCGCGCGGGATGTCCACTCAGAGCAGGCGATGAGACAACGATATTCTTTCTTCGTTTGTATGGTAGATTGTTGTAGGATTTATGATTTGGATCTGCATGTTTATTTTGGGTAGGTAAACTAGTGGTATAGATTCAGGACTAAAATTTTTATGCCCTAGATGATTGATTGATCGGTTTCCCATGACCTTCATTTCCCCACATGTCCTGACCGCCTGTGGTTTTTTGATTGAGACCATCGTGTTGTTTCCCTTCATCCCTAGCTCATTAGTCCTCCCCTGAGCAATCGGCCAGGAGCCTGATCTACGGTCGTCACTTCGGCGTTAATAGACCTATGGATCACAACGCCCTGCTTTTATGTGTGAGAATGATGAACGTAGAACGAACCTATTAGTTGTCTACCTCTATTGTTGTCCTTGGCTGATTGGATCCTTTCAGTTCTCTTAATGATATCTTCAATTTTTATTGGTACCGTGGAAATGAAAAGATTTAATCTCAGTCTAGGATTTAATTCAGTCTGCAATTTTTATTGGTACCCTGGAAATGAAAGGATTTAATATCAGTCTGAATTTTTTTTTTCTCGTATTGGTAACCTAGAATGTAAAAGAATCTAATTTAAATCTTCGTTGTTGGGCATCTTGGAAAATGAAACAAAAAAAAAACTTAACTTCTAAGTAGACATTTTATTTGGTACTCTCGATTTGGATAATGTTGGTGTCAATTTTTAGCCTGCGTTTTTACACCTGCCAACGGTTTGTTTTCATTGTCGTTTAACCTGTCCATGGAGGCGAATTGGGGGCCTACGATTCTATCTACCTAGCCAATGATTTCCATTTAAATTTAAACTATTACGAAGGAAAATTTGGCCCTGGATTCTTATTGATCTCTGACTGTTTTCTTTTTGGAGAAAACGTGAATCACCTGTCGTGTTAGTACAGTTGGGCAGCAAAACGTTTGTATTCTCAGCTGATAAGTAGCAAATTATTTGGGCATTTTATTAAGGATTATCTGTACATATCATTTACTCACCCGACCAATCCTTGACATTTCACACTACCTAAACCCATGATTTTTCCCTGTGAATTGGCCCTTGTTTATACATTTATAGAGTGTAAATTGTCCTTTTACTGACAACTATTTTTATGTTAAACCCAACCTTCTGTTATGATGACACAAGCATTTAAGGGTCGACGCGTTTGTAATGTCTGGTCGACTTTGTAAAAGACATTCAGAGTGATTTATATTCCTTATGACAAAAATGTATTTAACATTTAATGGCAACGAATTTATGATGTCAATTGACAACCAATTTCTTGAAAGACTTCGTTTTTGTTGGACTTTAATATTAGCGAATTTATATATAGTGGCCAACGAATTTATTCATTGATTGGATGGATGAATGAATGAATTATTACGGTATCATTACCGGGAGGCAACAAATTTAATTGATCGACGGTGCTTTGGTGGCGTTTGTGACTGCGTTTTAGTCGAGCCTTCAGGGGGCTGTGTAAACATGGTGCTGTAAGGATTGATAATATGATTTATGCTATACAACTTATTTAAGAGACAACAATTACCTCTGCATGTTAGGTAGACAAAATTTACCTCCGATTTGACAGACAACGATATCAATGCCTTATATGTTAATGTCACCATTGCATTAGAATGTCAGCGTTGAAGGTGAATTACAACAGGGTTTATCGAATTGACAGCATGGCAATTCTCGCTGTGTTGACCGCGTTTCCATCCATAATCTATTTAGAAACTGATTTTATTAGTCAGAAATTTCTATAGACCACATATTGTATTTGTTTTAGACAGTGATCTTTATGGAAAATTCTTTGTATTATATGTTAATTACACAGAGATACCGGTTTATGCAGCGATAACATGGAGTTCTAGACAACTTTATCTTACCTTTGATAGATAGCGAATTAATGATAGACATCACTGTAATAAGAGACAACGATTTAATAATTTGGACAATTATTTATAATCTCCTTTATTTTTAGACAAAAGGGTTGTGTAATGATGGCACCCACTTGGCTTCCACCTTTTAATCACCTCGCTAATCATAAATGATTGCAGTCACCCTTGTTTTCATTAATTAAATAATAATATTCACTTTCAATATTCCTTTGTTCATAATTGATGGCATTCTGATGGTGTGGGAATCCAAACAAAAATTGATCATGAACTTTAAGTTGTAAACTATCTTTAACTTACTTGGGGGATTATGGTTGTATCCACTTTAATTTCCCTTCGATGTTGTGGTTGGGGAAATCCCCCCCTTGTCACCTATGGAATGGTAAGTTCACTTTTAAAAGAATGCATCACCTTAGGTGGTCGCTAACCTTGGTTACCTTGTACGTTGATGTATAGCTTAGTATTTAGAGCCGTTGCGCCACTATTTACGGATTTAAGCAATGCACCCAAAACTGCGGTATCCAGAGTGGCAGTAATAAATGAAATTCATGAACCGAGTCAATTGAATGACGCCTTGCACCTGAGCTTAGGATGATGCTTGTTGATTTGTGGTCTAGCTTTCCAGCACAGTCCATGTTGATGATTGAGGTATATTAGGAGTTAGATTTCCTGCGTGCATAGTTAACGTAAGAGATGTTGTCCTTTAGCTTCTAGGTGTCGTTGTGTCTGTGTCGGGCAGGTAGTCATCCCTTATTGATTTTTCATACTTTCGACTAGTTGTTGGATGTGCCAGAGTGTAGAGTCGTTTTTGGCAGTGGCCTGATCTACAGGCATTTGTTCGTCGTCAGGTTGTGTGGTTCGACTGTGTGTCGTCATCACTTTCCTGCTTCAACAAAAAAAAAAAATTGCACTCTTTGTGTCACTAGTAGTCGTAACGTTGGGGTCATTACATAATATAATCTATCTCTTCTTGCATTGCTTGCAAACAAACCTCATTAGTACATGCATATTTAAAACATGATGGCTCAAAATCATCCTTGGAAAGTAATGAAAAAATTACTGTCTCACCTATTCGATTTTCTGCATGTGTTGGACTTTTACTCCTTTGATAAATGTCACTTAATCTTCTTACCTTCGTTGCAGAATTTGAATTTGATGTTGGCTTTGAACTTGGGACTGAAGAATTAAATGAGGGGGTACTTGGTGGATTTTTAGCACTTGGAGATGAAATATTAGTGGGCTGCTCATTATCAATATCATCAATAATATCCTTACCGAAAACAGATTTAGACATATCATCATGGCATTTTTGATAACCATAAACTCCCCCTTCATAAAAAATTACATCTCTTGACACAACAATGCTATTAGTGAGGGGATTATACAACCTGTAAGCCTTACTTTCTTCACTGTATCCAACAAAAATGCATGACTCATTTTTTGGATATAACTTTTGTCTCTTTTGATCAACTACATGGACATAGGCTACATAACCAAAGACTCTGAAATGATTAACATTAGTTTTTTTTTCATACCTGGCTTCATATGGAGTCATCATATCAAGTGAACTTGTGGGACATCTATTGAGAATATATACCGATGTATCAACTCCATCACCCCAAAAAGAATTGCATAATCCGTTTGTTTGTAACATACTTCTTGCCATTTCCACCACTGTACGATTTTTTCTCTCTTCTACTCCATTTGGTTGAGGTGTGTAAGCAGTGGTGAGTTGTCTTTTGATGCCATTCATATCACAATAATTCTGAAAATATTTTGAACAAATTTCTCCTCCACGATCAGTCCTTAAGCACTTGATTTTGCAACCTCTTTCATTTTCCACAAGGGCTTTAAACCTCTTGAATGTATCAAAGGCTTCATCCTTAGTTTTCAAAAAATAAACCCAACACTTTCGTGAGTAATCATCAATAAAAGTAATAAAATATGATGACTTACCCAAACTCTTTGTTTGCATAGGACCACAAATGTCTGAGTGAACTAACTAAAGTGGATAATGGGCCCTCCATGCATTTCCTTTTGAAAATTTCTCTCTTGCATGCTTTTCTTTAGCACATCCTTCACAAATATCCTTTTATTGTTGAACCTTAGGCAAACCATAAACTAATTCTTTTGATGTTAGAAGCTTCAGACTATGAAAATTCAAATGTCCATACCTGAGATGCCACAACCAACTTTTTTCTTCATATTCCATATTGGCAAAGATGGTTGTGATGTTCTCCAAACATCAATGGGAACATACTATTCTTTGACATAGGCACAACTGTAACCACCCTATTTCCTCTATTCTTATCATAAATTATACATTGTTGATTTTCAAACACCACCTTATAATTTTTCTCACACAATTGTCCAACACTCAATAAATTATGCTTTAATTGTGGAGTGTAATAAATGTCTTTAACACTTTTCATACCTTCTGTAGTATGGACTTCCATAGCTCCTTTTACAACAACCACCAATGATTTGTCATCACCCACCTTGATCTTGAATCTGAAACTCTCATCCATTGTAGAAAATAGCTTCTTATTTTCTGACATGTGGTTAGAACACCCTAAATCTAAATACCAAATATATTTAGTGCCATTTTCAGCTTTGTCATAAGATAAAAATAAATTGTTTGAAGAGGCTTCATCACCTTCTTGAGCATAATTAACACCTTTCTTATTATTGCCTTGTTTGAATCTACAATCCCTTTCAAAGTTACCATACCTTTTACAATAATAGGACTGGATATTTCTTTTATCAAATCTACCTCTGCCTCTTCCTCTTGAACCACCTCTTCCTCTTGGACAATTCTGATTTTGACCTCTACCTTGGCTTTGGTTTCTTTTGCTTCTAGTGTTCGCATTTTCATTCTTTGTAATTTGCATTTTTGAAGAAAAATATTTCTTGCCACTTTCTCCAAATGAATCTATCAATCTTTCTTCATGAGACATGACAGATCGAACTAGGTGATCAAACTGAAGAGTAGACAAATCCTTGGTTTCTTCAATGATTATTGCAACATGGTTCCACCTTGGTGTTAGAGACCTCAACACCTTTTTAATCAAAACCTCTTTGTCCACAATTTCTCCAAGAGTAGCCATCTTATTGACTACATCTTTTACTCTCACACAATAATCACTTACAATTTCATCTTCTTGCATCTTCAAATTCTCAAATTCTCTTTTCAATGTCTGTAGCTTGACAACTTTGACTTGATCACTGCCTTGGTAAGCTTCTTGTAGAGTCTTCCAGGCATCCACTACTGTATTTTCACCTGCAATTCTTGGAAACAAGATTTTATCAAGAACAATTTGAATATGAAATAAAGCTTGAGCATTCTTCCTTCTAGATTCCTTCTTGGCTACTCTATCATTTGCTTTAAGAGAAGTCCAATCTTCTGGCTCTGCATAACCCATTTCTACAATCTCCCATAGATCTTTCCCTATCAAAAAGGTCATCATATTGATGCACCCATAATCATAATCACTTCCATTAAATTCTGGAATGGGAAATGAATTAGATTTTGACATGATTACCCTAAAATAACAACCAGCTCTGATACCAAATGAAGGATCTATGTAGGCCTATCTATGGACTAGATAATCATTCAATGAAATAACATAACAATATACTAAATACTAAATGATTAAATCACAAAATCATAGAAAGAAGAAAGAATTGTAATTGCACAAAAAGGTTGCGTTCATTGTGATCAACCTTGATCTTTAAAACAATACATAGCCTCATAGAACAAATAGTTAGCTGCTCCTGATTGAATGCTTACAACAATTGATTTTAGAAAACTACTCGTGCATTTTGCATGCATTATTTAGTGAGACAATCTATATCTGAATACTAAACAACATAAAAGAAAACTATAAATAGATTGCATCATGTCATATGATTAACAAGACTGCATCAATTACCAACAATAACTGCCTCAGAACTCTTCTGTGTTTTTAATGAGTCTCCCCATAAGGAGAATTTCCTTAGAAGTTCTGCTTCGATTTTTATTTATGCTTCCATATGTGGATATTTCCTCCAAGAGCATCCAACTTTGTTCAGAGTTCTCCATGTGGTGAGTGCCTCATAGTTCGTCCAACGATTCTTAACGAGTTCCTCTCAGCAAATTCTAATTTGCCCCTCCCCCATTGCGATTTTTCTATTTTTGTTTTTCCAGTTTAATTATTCGCCACTTTCGTGATTAGTGCATAACCACAATGTATGTTTTTGGTGTAGACCCCAAGAGGGAAGAGTTACCATCATGACAAAACGGTGTTAGTTTTCACCCTTTTCTTTCATTTCCCCCCTTATCCTCCTACCTTAATAAACTGAAGTGGAAGCATTCCTTATCCTCCTACCATTCTTAATGGATATAGCATTGTAGCATCGAACCCTCTTAAATGATTTTAAGAAGATTGATATTATTGGGTTTCTATAAGAGAATAGATAGGTTAGTATATCGACTTCTTATTGTTCAAACTTGGTTGACCTTATTAAAATATTGTAATTGGAAGTGTAGAATGGTAATGAAGGTTATTGGTGTTTAATCACTTGCTCATGGGTTATTTAAAGAGGAACATAGGGCAGCCTTAATTTTTTCAATTGATTATTGTCAATTCTCTTAGCCTTGTGATTAGACATGAAAATTGCATTGAATTCTTGTCATTTTCTTATATATTCTTACATTGGACATGTAATGAATCCTTGTTACCCTTTATTTATTAAATTTCATTTCATAATATGAAAATGCTTAGCCGAGCTGCATGATGATTTTACCTTGTGAAGAAAATTGAACCTCTGAATAATTGAAGATTGATTAGAAAGAACCTGACGTGACCAATTATTATTGATGACTAGAATTAGATCTCTTCTGACACTAAGTTTATATTTCCATTATAGATAGAATATATCTAAGTAGGATAAAATATCATGTTGCCTCTTGGTTAAGTGATGATTAGGTAAGAAGGATGTTCTAGTTATTGTGGTTTATGATTAGATCACCTTTGCACCATGAAACAAAATTGATGATTACTCTGGTGCCATGAAATTAATGCGATGTATGATTGTTATGTAATTTTTTTACTCTTGTGCCATGATAACAAAGTTGATGATTACTCCTACTTCTGAAAGGAATGTGATGTAGGATTGTTTATGTAAGTAGTTTACTATTGCACCATGAAAATAAAGTGGATGATTACTCTTGCGCCTTTAATATGAAGTTGATGTATGATCGTTTTAGGAATTATATTCTCTGCTCCATTAAATATTGTTGATGTTGATTGATTGAGTAATTAGATTCTATGCACCATTAACTATTGTTGATGTTGATTGATTGAGTAATTAGATTCTCTCGCGCCATTGAATAATGCTGATGTATGGTTGATTTAGTAATTACATTACTCTTGCACCATGACTACTTGTTAATCGAGATTGATTGTTGATCTAATTGGATTTTGGCTTGATTGTATTAGTGGGATTTAGATACCATGTTTCTCCTTAGAACAGTTGCTAGCCCTGAGACCTTAAGTGGTCAAAATCAATTAGATGAATCCTGGGCTTGAGAGTTGTGTCCTGGAGGTCCTAACCATGCAAGATAGGTTGGGAGGGTAGTTACTTAAATACCCTATGACATGGTTGTAATTCTCTTCAGTTGATTGTGAAGGGTAAATCACTTAAGTTGATCGTGATGGGTTGAATCATGGGTTGAATCACGTTGCCATTTTATTAATGTGTAACGCAAGTATTTATAATAGCATTATAAAAAATAAATATTCTTACATACATAGACTTCTTGATCTACCTAAGAAGGCGATCTACTGGAGAAGGTGACCACACAATCCATAGTCCATATTCTTGACCAAAAACTCCTGAGGGGTGCACCATTGGTTTGGGTGACCAAGCAATGGAGATCCAATGCTGGGATGATCTGAGAGTAGCCAAGAGGATGTGGCTATCTCAGTGTGAGCCTTAGGTATCAAAAGGAGAAGCTCAGTGCATCCATAGAGGAGGGCGCACTTACTTCATCTCGACAAAGGAGAAACCAACTAGGGCGCAAACCCAAGGTTGGTGTGCCCTCCTTTCTGCCTAAAAAACTTGATGGAATATTATTTTATCCCTAAGAGGTTGGATAGGTAACGGAATAAGATCGCTCTCAGAGTTGGAAGCATGGTAAACGGAGCAACCAAGATGCATCCATGAAGGAAGGCACATTGGTTAACCCTGAGAACCCGCAAAAATGATATTGCAGTAAATGTGAAATGTAAACTCAGAAAATAAAAATCAAATGAGACACATAGCTTCAGAGAAACATATAAGAATACTTTATTTGATTCACGTTTCACCTTATATAATGAGGGAACCATTTATTTACATCTTCTTAATTAAATAACATCAAAAGGTGAAAATGGGTCGCGCCTAGATGGTTGACTTGTGTGCCCCAGGTGGGCATTCCCCTAGGCAACCTCCTTGGCCCAACTGCTCCTTGTTTATATCTGGCTTCCATGAGAAGGTGAGGAAATTTGTTTTGAAATACTTCAATTGTGATCCAATTTTCCTAAGCTGGAGTTTTTTCTTGGTGGGTTACCAGATATGAAGTGTATGTATGATGCCTTGTAGAGCGAGTCTGGGTGTCCAACAGAGTGTCTTTGGCCAATGGGAGTTGGAAATATAGAATTTTGTCCACTGGATGAGTAATGGTGATTGTTTCTTCAAAGAGGGGAGGATCAAACAACTTTAATTTATTTACATTAATAACATTATGGATTACCAGTTGTGGTGGACGATTCAACGTATAATAATTTTCTCCAATCTTGTCGAGGATGGTATAGGGACCATATCTTATTGGTAGGATGGTATAGGGACCATATGGTGGCTTTTGAAGCTCTTCTTATCCAAGTGTAACCAGACTTGATCCATCGGTTGAAAGGACATGAAGGTAATTTGTTTGTCATGGCATTGCTTGGCATGCTCTTGAGCTGCTTTAAGTGTTGTTGTTACTGCAGTGTGGCATTGTGAAATTTGTTGGAGAAAATGTTGTGCTGAGACTTGTTCCTGCTATTGATGGAAGGTACCTTGACGAGCCTAAGTGAGTGGGAGCTCGGTTGGATATGTTGGTTGGAAGCCCAAGCAGACTTCAAAAGGTGAAAATCCTGTAGAATAATGTGTTGCCTTGTTGTAGCTATGTTGTAGAATGTGCAAATAATTGTCCCATTGTTTGTTGCGCCCAAAGTGAGTTCAGAGAGCATGAACCAAGAATTTGTTGACAAACTTTGTTTGGTCATCCGTTTGAGGATGGAATGCATTATAAAACTTGAGGTGACGCCCCAATAGTGCCCATATTGTCTTCCAGAATGTGCTGAGGAAGCAAGAATCTATGTCTGAGATGATAGTGCTTGGCAGGCCAAAATGGGGCCAGACATGTCGGAAGTAGAGTTCCAATGTTTGCGATGTTGTAGTAGTCTTTGTGCATGGGATACACGTGCCATTTTGTTGAAGAGACATACCACTACCAAGATTGCATCATGTTGCTTTTGGGTTGCTGGAAGTCTAGTGAGGAAGTCCATTGAGATTGAAATACCTTTGGTTCCTTGTACACGTTTTTACCTTGAAAAGTGAACATTTGGTCTATTTTCAATTCCTATGTAGAAACCTAACACCAATTGTGTTGGACATTGGGTTTAGTGCTTCTTGCAAGTTTCGTGACATGGGTTAACCCCCTCTCATGGATCCTCACTCTTGCAATAGTGGTAGAGATTAATGCTTGCAGGTTTTGTTCTAACAACAATCATAGTCCAACAAATGGTATTAGAGCTACAGGTCTCGAGTTTGAAAATTTCTCAACGAGCGGTGGGGGGATATTGTTGGACATTGAGTTCAACTCTTCCCACAAGTTTTGCAGGATGGGTTAACCCCCTTTCATGGATCCTAACTCTCGTAATTGTGGTGGAGATTAATTCTTGTAGTTTTTGGTCTAACAACAATATTATTGCAACAAATTGTCCAGAAAACTAATACCAATTGTCTCATATCTGTGCATTGTGGTTCTTTGGCATGTTGGAACTTGCAATAATTTTGTAGAATGGATTTTGGCATGGTATGTGGTTTCCATGATGTTTAGGTCATTCATGGTAGGTTTATTTGCTCACATTTACTAGGAGAGTGAATTGATTTAGAACTATTGCAGGGAAAATGTGTAGTTGTTCCATGTGTTGGCGAATGGTTTCTATTTATGATTGGGAATATTCCAAAGGTGATTCATGTGTGTTGAAACATAATTATAGTAAATACAAGACTTGCATTTTTCCTTGAAGTAATTGGAGCTGTGTAATGTATTTTTTTTTTTTAAATATCAACGAAAAATTCTTTTTTTACGAGGAGTTTTTCCCAAGTTGTCTCGAGGATTTTTCTATGGACATATGTCTACATTCAATGAAACTATATCTTCCACATCTCTTCTCTCCACAAAGGCACATGGAAAATTAAATAGCCAAAAAGATTTTTTTATAGAGGATTTTTTTTTACGTTACAAGAAGGCTTTTTCTATGGAGATATGTGAGAAGCTCGATGTATTTCCCACCTCCATACAATGTAGAGGCATATGGCTAGCATAGGAAGTACTTGTGCATTGTAATGTACCCCATATTTACCCATAATGTTTTTTTTCCCTGGGTCATTATGCAATGATTCCATTACTTCAGTAACATTTCTTAATGATACTATGATGTGATTTAACACTACTTTTCTTTGCACCCTTTACATTTACCATATCCTTGATATTTGAAAAGAAAGACTCTAGCTCATTCCTATTCTCAAGGAAGGTAGCTTGATTACCTAAGAAAATATAACTATATACATATATACATACTCACCATAGAGTATGCATTTAAATTGTGCAAGCTATATTCATACTATGGAAAAGAATAAGCATATTTTGACACTAGCTCCAAATTAATGATTAACGCCTCATACTTGTGTGAAAGATATTTACAGAATGAGTTCTATTCACATGACATTCAACATGTGATAACATTAAGGCCTAAAGAAGTAAAACCAAACAGTTGGGTGCCTGTTGTTTGTTATTGGTTGTTTTCCCAACTCATTAGGACTAACCCTCGAACTAACATTGGCACGAGGGCTAACAAATTTGATATTTAGTACATAACTTTAACTAAACTATAAACTAGAACTGATTTGTCATTACACTTGTCCTAGTCAGATAGTATACGAGTGTCATGGTGTAAATGAGCCCTGCCAATGACATTTGTGGCGGTCTGTAACTCACCCACTTGGGACCATCGCTTGTTTATTGTGTCCAATGATTTTTTTCCATAATGCCCTAATCACATGCGCTGGGTACAACTTTGCATTAATTCCATTAATCTTAACCTACGAGGATTTTCCCTAGTCTATTGTTTCACCCGTCCTCTCTTCTCTGTGTAGTTTTCCCTTTGTTTACAATGATAACCCTGTTTTAGTCTTTCATGGTAACATAACCAACATTTTGGTGGAGTCGGGCTCGCTTTGGTAGAGGAGAGTATGTCGAACAACATCCATCGAATGCTATCATGAGGTAAGGATTCTCTGGTTGTTTATATCCAAACTCTTAATTTTAAGAAAGGTTTTATTGTATGTATCATTTCTTTCGAAAAACTCCTAAAAGAGTGACTGGCATGTCTTCCATGTCTGGAGTAGAGTTTTTTGGCAATGGAATTTCACCGAGTAGTGTTTGGGGTTTCAATTGGTTTAAACCTATCCTTCATATTGTTTGCTAGGATTCTGTGTGACTACATCTTACTGCATGTTATTCGTTGCTTGCTCCGGGTTCCTCGAACCTTACGGGCTCGAGGTAAAACAATAGTTCGTACTTGAGCCCTTTGGAAATCTATTACTTCGGTAAAGATTCCAATATATTCGTGATTTTGACTGTATGCTCTGTGGCTTTCCCGGGCTTTATGCCTTAGTCAAGAATTGGGTTTTCCAACTGTGGGGAGGATAATTTCCCTTATGACTTTCATGTTGTTGAGTCTTTACCTTTTGTTACAGATACACCGATATCGGGTAACTCTACAATTTGTTTAGTGATATCCTCGATTTGTTAATTTCTGAGGGGAAAGTCTTGGTGCTCGTGAAGGTCCCGATTCATTTCTTTTGAAGGGAACAATTCATTTTCTTTTATATTCCTTCCTTTTGAAATAAAAAAATGTCTAAATGCCTGAGTATTCCAGTAACACTCCTCCTTTACTGCATTTGATGTGTCCCAAACAATTGTACGAAAAAAATGTTAAAGGACTCATGAGACAAATCTCCACAATACATTTAATTTCGTGAGCACTTATTTCCTGGCATGTTCAATTGAATTCCTCTCCTCCAAAATTGTAAATAATGTTCCTTTAATATAAAAAAATTCCTTATTCTATGACGCCTTTGTACCAGTATGAATATAGTTTATGTCTCTCCTCATTTTAGCTTTATTTTGGGGCCTTTGGGACCTAGCCGAGGAATTACCTTGTCTGATGTTCTAAAGATTTGAATGTCTTAACTGGTTTTATTAAGTCCTATCCACGAATAAACTCAAGCTTATTTATAATTATATTCATGATGTTCATTTCAAGAAGGTTTTGATTAAAACGAGAATGAACTCGTAACCTCATTCTATTGCCAATTGGGAAAATCCCGTGGATCCCAGATTGACAGTGTACATTCTTCATTATATTGTTTGGTTGATATATGGTTAATCTCTTTATGTAAATATTGCTAAATGTTGGGTTTCTAAATCTAATGATGGGCCCCTTTTGATTGCAAGGGTACCCATTAGGTGGTCCCTGTCCCCTCCACCCCCTTCAAGTCTGTGAATGACGTTCTCAAAGATGCAAGGAGGAAAGTCGACTTTTACTATAGACTCCAAGCTAAGTATAGTCTAAAACTTTCCTTCATTGTCTCTTTTATAAATAGTTTACCCTGGTAATTTAATTCTACACTTAGCATAATAATTTCTATTGCTTGCCACTAAATACTAATTGAAATTTTCTTGGTCTTCTTACATGGTTGGTGCGCACAAAATCCTAGTATTTTGGACACTGCCTTACGCAAAAGGTACTCGGTTTCCTTTTATAGTACTATGAGGGTTTACCATTCTATGTTCTAACAAACAAAATAACGATTCTGACCAAGAATATCGTTATTGTGGAAAGTTCAGTCCATACTCCTGGAGTTACTGATTAACAAGTATATTGAGTTGTTGTAATGATGTTTCACTGTTGGAAAATTTTAAATGCAGTATTTGCATAGAGTTGAATACACCTTTGATTACTCGCCTGATTTTTGGGATATGTAATAATTTTAATATTTGAGTCACAATATTCTTGTGTTGCACATTTGTAATGAAACAATGGTTGTTAACTATTTACTCTAGGCTTATGCTTACACAGATATTCTATTCTTCTTGTTTTAAAAGATTGAAGTGAATATTGTTATGAAAATAACAATCTCCTGTTATGATTATTGTGGCATCTCACTGATCATTTTTCCTTTATGTCATCGATATCTAGTTTATGTATGCAATAGGATTTTTAAGTGGATCTGGAACATTGTACACACACGCACACACACACGCACACACACACACACACATATATAGTAGATTCCTATTATATATAATCATTATGTCTTCAATAACGTTTGCACAGTATAATCTTCATAACTATTTGGTACAACTTGTGTATTTAACCTATAGTACTATATATATATATATATATATATATATATATATATATATATATATATTTATTCACTTCCTATTGTAGGTAATCATTCCAATTTTTCAATAAAGTTTGTACAATCTGATCCTCCTAACTATTTGGTATAGCCTGTGTATTTAACCTATAGAAATAAATGTCTAGGTAAATCTTAAATCTTCAAGTTTACTTTGAGACTGTTCTTGTCATTTTCAATTGACAATAAATTTTTGACTTCGTTACTTGTATGAAATAACTTATATTCCAGAAAGGTTACGGTTAGAAGAATACGGATCCCATCTAGTTTAATTACATCTTCTGTATACTTATATAACATAGTCCGATTTACAATTAATACACACAAAATCTCTTACTCAAGGAATAAATAAAACTGTGAGAGTTATACTGTTTTTATTTCATTACAACAACATTTAAATCAATAAAATTATTCATCGAGATTTAAAGAGATGCATTCTTGAAGTCATCAAACAATTAACACTCTATCAGAGAAGGAGTAGATGGGCATATCTGAGCAATTGCCGAACAACAAATGGAACATCCAAGTTCCTTGCAACCTTAGAATGGAACAACCAAATCTACTTGTTCTTCTCACCCCCTAGACTAACCATGAATCGATGAGGGCGAATTCCAAAACTCCTACTTAGCTATAGTCCTTCTATGTCAGAAAAAATTTCATTTCCTCACACTCAGAAAATAGGGTTCATAACAACAAGAGATGATTCTTTCCCCACGCATACTAGGAAACATCTTGCTTCCTCTCATATGCTATATATCCAAAAGCAATTGTGCCTAGGTCTTTTCCCCTTGCGAATTTTCGCATCTTTCCAAATCCATGATTTTCAGGGGCTGCCAATGGCCAAATTCTTGATTTGCCACTTGTAACATTCAGCCCTGAAGTAGTTCCAAAATGTTCCCCACTCATGGAGTCATGGTCAACTGATTTCAACCTCGTTGTTCCATTTTTCCATCAACAATAAATATAAAAATATTTGTTTTCTTACAAGTGTCATAGTTAAAGAGTTATTTGGGTCAAATCAGATCTCTGCCCAATAGTCATAATCACCTATCCGTGAACCGCTGATTACACCTTCCTTTTTAACTCCGTGTTTTACCATTTTACAATCAACATTTTTCCCACTCATTGGACAATGACCTTACCATGCTTTAGACTGCGATCTTACCCTTATAGAATTCAAAATTTATTTTACGTTGTGAGGATTATTAATTATCATTTTTGTCATCATTTTCAATTGGTTTTGTATCTGCATTTTATTTGATGGCAACGTTATCATTTTTTGACAGTATTTTCAGCAACCCATTTAATGGCTTCTTTTGTACCCAATAGACACATAAACTTAAGACTTGTAGCATTGGAAGTTTAGAACATATTCATCCTGAGTTGAACCCTTTCTAGTCTGTGTTTTCCACTTTGTATAACCTACCCTTTTAGTGTGCGTTTAAGAAATGAAAGATACATCGTTTGGATGCATCCAATTTTAATTCTGTTGAAATAAGAAGTAATATATTCTTATGGTTAGTAGCTACACTTCACGCAAAATGATTGCAGTTTCTTGCACATGTTGTTTCTATTGATACAACTAATTTGAAAGTTTTTAGCTGGAAAAGTGTGGAGATACTTATATTTCTTGAGAGAAAAATGATGAATGGGATACTTATGTGGGGGGACTTAAGCATTATGGTTTTGTCTTATCATATGAGAATGATTGAATTGTTTGGTCTTGGGATGGTAAAGGTGGGAAAGTCTCGGAAAAAGAAGCCTATGAGGTAAAAGTTTTAGGTGATCTTGATGATGTTTCGGAGGATTGGTTGATTGATGTATGGAATTGGAAGATTCGCTTGCGAATGAAATTATTTAGTTGGCTATTCATTGAAAATAGAGTTATGATTGAAGATAGAGTTCTAACCTGGGATAATTTGTGAAAAAGAGGTTTTATTGGTCCAAGTAGATGTGTATTGTGTGTAGAGGAGGAAATGATAAATCATGTGATGGTGTATGTCTCTTTCTCGAAAGAATTTTCGAATTATACTTCAACTATTTATTGTAATATCTCACTCTTGCGCACACTCATGGAACTTATTCTTTGAGGACACTTGCTTGCATGTGATCCAGATTATTATATTATTGGGAATTTGATTATGATTATGAAGCATTATGGATATGATGACATGTTATTTTGTTGTATTGATATAGATAGGTGCTATTGACTTGGTTCTCCTCAGTGTGCAAGATTTTGGACCTCGGGGATTCAAGGGCATCGATTAAACCCTTGGAATCTCGATCGGGTCACGAAGTGGACTATTGGGTTTAATTGTTGTATATATGACATATGTGCATATTATTACATGTTATGATTATATATCTCTTCTTTTATGCGTGCTGCAGAATTTTAGACTTGACTGCTTATCTTGTGGCAGTTGGGATACCCAGCTCGGTGAGGAGTGGTAGCTCAGCCTTGCGAGGTGAGCTTAGAGCTAGTTGTTCTCTGGATTAATGTGCATGGACGCTTTGCGGCTCTGGGGGCTAGGGGCGAAGAAGAGTATCCCTAGCATTGGCTCGGAGGTACCGGTGAAGTCATATCTGTCAATGAGCGGGAGCGGGACTAACCACACAGAACAACAACTCGAAGTGGGCGACTTGGGCTATGGTACACATGCATTTATTCTATAGGGTATATTATTATTGAATTTACGCTTCCATTTATGTACTTTTAATTGAGTAAAGAAAGTGTTTCACTTAGCATTTTAACCGAGAACTTAAATTCCCCATAGCCTTAAGCTCGCTTCTTGACTTGATTACCTTGGCATTGAGCCCTGAATGGTATGGTTGTCCTATTGATTTTATTGATTTATTGTGAAGAGTTGTGATTTAGTTCGTCCTCATCCCTAGATCACGATTCCACACCTGAGGAGTCGACCAGGAGCCGGATTGATGGTCGCCACTTCGGTGTTAATAGACTTATATATCTTAATGCCCTCATTTTCTGTGCATGGATGATGAGAGAAGGATGTTTTCCCAGTCATCTACCCATGTCGATTGTTCTTATGTGATTGAGGATCTTTGTGTCTTCTTGCGTTGAGTAATTATGTCATTATTAACAATCCTATCAGCGAACCGTTGATTACCCCTGCCTTTTTAACTCCGTGTTTTACCATTTTACAGTCAACATTTTTCCCACTCATTGCACAACGACCTCTCCATGCTTTAGATTATGATCTTACCCTTCTAGGCTTCAAATTTTATTTCATGTTATTAACATTATTAATTATCATTTTTGTGGTCATTTTCAATTGGTTTTATATCTGCATTTTATTTGATGGCAGCGTTATCTGTTTTTGACAGTATTTTTAGCAACCCATTTAATGGCTTCTCTTGTACCCAACACGAACATAAACTTAAGACCCATAGCATTGGAATTTTAGAACATCTTCAACCTGAGATCGACCCTTTCTAGTCTGTGTTTTCCGCTTTGTATAACCTGCCCTTTCAGTGTGCGTTTAAGCAATGAGAGATACATCGTTTGGCTGCATTCTTGTTCTGACCCCAACACCTCCGAACCTATTATTTACACCCGCGTGTTTAGGAACCCTTGCCAGGAAACCCGTGGTCGTGGACTTTTACTATATATTTTATGGTGTTAAATTCTCCTTAGAAATGAATGTTTAGACAACGATTTTGGACAATCATTTGTATTATCTGCAATGAAATTTTTTATAAATGTTAGATAGCCTGCGTTTATTGACATCCTGGAATTATACACCTGCATTTTTTTTTAACTCGGTGATAGCGATTTATGCATTCAATCACACAACGATCCTTTTGTTTTGCTCAGCAATATCCCATATAACTTAGAAATACATTTATTGTGACAACAATGTATTAACAAAAACATTTCGAGCGGCCAATAAATATTGATTGAAAGAAAATATATTCGATAGCGATATTAGATGTATTGTGTAGTGATATCAGGTATTAATGGATAGCAATAGATCTTAGCCCGAGTTTATTTAGTTATCTTTGCGAAATTTTTATATGCATTCTTTCCTTTTTCTTAAGGCTAAGACACCCTGAAATTTATGCCCTTACCAATGCAAGACAACGATTTAAGCTTTGTCTGATCACACAATTCTAGACCACGTGTTTTCTTGGTGATATAATTCAGCGATTTATGATTTTTTTATTACCCAACAACTTCATTATTCACTCTGCGATCTGGTAGATTAAGTGTCATCTATTTCAGTTAGTTACTCTACATTTGTGTATATACATCATATTTATTAATGTTGGGTCACAACGATATCATTAAATATTTATGCATGTCATGTTGATTGTGTCAATTCCTGCATTAAATTGGAAAAATACCTGTGTTTTGAACCTCAACTTTTGGTGAAAGATAGTCAGAGTTACCTTTAAATGTTAGACAGCATGCCAATGCTTGGAAAGGCATAAATAGTCGGAAACTCTCCTGTGGTACGGTTTTACCTTATAAATTTTCTTTTACCTGCTTTCGTGTAGATAGCAATGTTGTTATTTTTTTCCTTTAACACAAGACGGATATCCACACACAACATTTTAATCTTGACTACAAATCTGGTGGAGGCGTTTTAGCTCACTGCTTGAACAACATTTAAATTTTACTGGCGGAAGTCTTTGTTGATTAATAACTAATTTTTCTTTATTATGAAAATGATATATAAGATATCCTCTTGCTAATTTCATCTTTATTTATATGGTGTAAATCCCGTTTCATAATGTTAATCTTTTTTTTATATATATAGTGTAATTTTGTTTCATATTGTAAACTCATTTTTTATTTATTTATATGGTGTTAATCCCGCTTCAAGGTCAGTTATATATAGTGTAAATCTTTTTCATAGTGTAAAACCATTTTTATGCATATAGTGTAAATTCATTTTTATATATCATGGAAATCTTGTTTTAAGGACAACTATATAATTGATAGTTTAAATAGAAATTATGGATAAAAGACAAAGATTTTATTAACATGAGCGTGATTTTATTGATATGGGGCGATTTTTAGTAATAGCATATTGATAGCATGTTAACTGTTTTTAATTAAAAGGAGACAAGGTCATTAACAATCAACAAATTTATATTTAAATACAACAATTAAATTTTTGTAGTTTCAGTTTTAAATAATGGCGATAGATACTTATCTCATCTTGGGATTTGGATTTTAGTTGCAAGAAGCGATTGTTTAATAATAATATTTTATTAAGTACAGATTGATTATGTTTCTCAAGGAAGCTATTGTGTCGTAAGAATGTCATAGTCGTCTTGTTGACTTGTCGGTTGGGTGGGAGAGTTTTTCGTCATGTGTTGGGATGGTTAAGTTGTTCTCCGATCAAGTTGGATTTATCTTGAGTCCTTGGTCCGGATAGGTCATGTGTGCCAGGGTATTCTCACACCTATCACCTAGGGTGGGATGATTCCTAATGAGGGGATCATGGCATGCCCTATCGGATAGAGGCGAATGATGACTTGGTTGAATTCTGTGCTTCTCTTTGAGGGCGTTTGTTCATTGTAGTTGTTAATGGTGCTTGGGTTTTAACGCCTTCGTGTGTTTGTTTGCATGCCATAGTGGTTCTAGTTAACGGTCGTCGAAACCGTTGTGTCAGATTTGTGGATGTTTACCCTTAGCATGTAGGTGTTATCGGCGTGTGTCGGGCGGGTAGTCGTTTCTCTCTGTTGTTTTATGCATGTTTCTCCTAGTTTCTCTTGTGCTAGTGCATGGAGTCGTAGTTGTCTTATACTTTCTCTGCGGGAATGTGTTCGTGGTCAGGTGGTGTGTTTCAACTATTGTCTTCATCGCCTTCTTGCCTAAAAACAAAAAAGAAATTGCACTTTCTTCTTCGCTTGTAGTCGTAACGTTTGAGGGGTCTTCACATATGGTATTAGAGTGGGTTCAAATCGCGACTTGGGAACACTACGAATTTCGCTGATATGATTTTCATTATGATGTTGCTAATTAAATTAACTTGTATTCGTGAAGATAATCATGGTTATAGGACGAGACATAGAGGCAGAAGATGGGGTGCTAGCAAAGGAGGCACGACGCCTACAATGGCGTCTACGCCTGAGGGGTCTAACCCCGAGGGAGATGAAGAGGTTGCCAGGAAAGAGCACATAGAGGTGGGTGATGTGGTTGCGATGATGAGGTCTTTTCAGTGCATGTCCAAGGCACTGATTAGCCATTTGGACAGATATGAGGACAGAAAGCCGACACCCCCTGAGGGTCCATCACGTAGTGCGTTTGGTACTAGTAGCATTCAATGTGAACTCGAGAAGGTCAAATTTCCCATGTTCTTTGGTGCCCAAGACGACGCAGCCACCGAGGCATGGTTGGAGAATATGGCGATGTTCTTTTCACTTTGTGACTATACATCCAACATGAATGGTCCACATGGCAGTCTTTCAACTTAAGGGGAGTGCTCTTCTTTGGTGGAAGATGCTCCTCCCACAATTGAACATGATCGTCGAAGACGTGTCATGGGAACTGTTCGAGGAAAATTTCTGAGAGAGGTACCTATCAGAGGAGTTCATTGAGTGTCAACTCAATGAATTCAACGCCTTACAAAAGGGCGGTCGTACGGAGCCTGAGTACGAGACCCATTTTATGGAGTTTCTTCAGTATGCTCTGCATATTAATACTGAGAAAGTTAAGGTCAACAGGTTCTTATTCAGCCTTAATGTTAGCATACGTGCAAAGGTTAGGATTTTGATTCCTGAGACCTTGCATGATGTCATCGAGAAGGCCCTCATAACAGAGGAGGAGCTTATCAGTGGGGTTCAGAGTAGGACTCCAATGAGGACAGCAAGGAAGGTGTCATCCGATGCGTTGCAACATCAGATACCAGCGAGACATATGTCATGATATCATGGCTTTGAGAGTGGATACACTTTTCCTAAACCTCGACGATCAACTCCTCAGCAGTGGACTCCTTATCGGGGACCATAGCATCAACAACAACGTAGACTGCATCAACAACAGTTTAGGCTTGTTCAGCAGAATAGAACAGGATTCCAAGCCAATGAGCTGTCAACTTCTACTTTGGGTACGAGGAGTACTGGACCGAAGAAGGAGTGTTGGACATCTGAGGAGACATACTACAAGCGCGACTACCCAATGGAGAGGAATAAAGGATTTGTATCAGCGAGACCCACTATCATGGGAGATTTGAGCAAGGCCCATCAGATTCATGCAGTGGTGAATAACTACTAGGAAGATCACCAATAGAATTTGTTTGAGACGTCGGGTACCGTCTCTGACCATACCCTTAGTATTTTGGTAGATCCCGGTGCTACCGAGTGTTTCATTTCGGGTGCAGTGCTAAACAGGATTAAAGTAAAGGCAGTCAAACATGATGAGTTTATCTTTGTAGAGATTGTCTTGGGAGCCAAACAAAAGATTGGAGGAAAGGTTATGAGTTGTACCCTTAACCTGGGATATTTTGTCACTAGGGCCAACCTGTACATCACGATCATAGGATATTATGACATCGTGATCGATATGGACTGGTTGGAATCGCATGAGGCGATACTCAACTGTAAGACGAAATGGTTGATCTTGGTCGATGATGAGGGACAAAGATACATGATTTTAGGATGGAACCACATAGTTTCCCTAAGGTTTATCTCTTCCTTGTAGTTATGGAAGAGCTTGTGCAAGGGATGTAATCTTTACACAATCCTTGCATTAAACGAGAAGCGAGTAGCGGAAGGACTAGAACACCTTCCTGTGGTGAGAGAGTTTGCGGACGTCTTCCCGGAGGATTTACCCAGGATGCCTCCGGAGAGGGAATTGGATTTTATCATAGACCTAAAACCGGAGATTGAACCAATAGAGAGAATTCCTTATCGTATGTCAACCCCAGAGTTACAGGAGTTCAGAATGAAACTTAAGGAGTTGTTGGACCTGCGACTTATATGTCCGAGTGTGTGACCATGGGGTGTGCCTGTTATTTTCATACGAAAGAATGATGGGTCATGGAGACTCTACAATGACTACCGTCAATTGAACAAGGCAACGATCAAGAATCAATATCCATTACCAAGGATTGATGATCTATTCGATCAGATGAAGGGTGCGACGATCTTTTCCAAGATCGATTTACGATCAGGGTGTCACCAATTACAGATCAAGGAGGATGACATCCCTAAGATCGCCTTTAAGATGAGGTTTGGTCATTACGATTTGATTGTTTTACCATTTGGACTGAAAAACGCTCCAGGGGTATTTATGAGTTTGATGAACGGGGTATTCCGCGAGTACTTGGACAAGTTTGTCCAAGTATTCATTGACGATATTTTTATTTATTTTCATGCGATGAAGGAGCATGATGAACACTTATGCTTGGTACTACAGTGTCTGCAAGAGCACAAATTGTATGAGAAATTGTTCAAATGCTCGTTTTATCAATCGAAGATTCACTACTTAGGGCATGTCATCTTCGGCGAAGGTATCGTCGTGGATCCATCAAAGTCAAGGATATTATGGAATGGCCTCCATCGACGAATTCCCTGGAAGTGCATAGCTTCATTGGTTTAGCAGGATACTATCGATGGTTCATCGAGGGATTTTCAAAGATAGCAAATCCGATCATGGAATTGCAGAAGAAGAACAAGAAGTTTGTTTGGACCAAGAAATATGTGGAAGAATTTTGGAGGTTCAAAGAGATGCTGACAAAAACAATGATACTAAAGGTCCCTGACATGGATGCAAACTTCTTGGTATGCATTACCGTTTTCAAGGAAGACTTAGGCGGAGTCTTGATTCAATATGGTCGAGTGATCGCTTACATCTCGAGGAAACTGAGAAGGCATGAGGAGAACTATGTGACACACGATTTGGAGTTTTTATCCATTGTATAGGATTTGAAGGTTTGGAGACACTACCTTGTTGGAAAAAAATTGAACTAAAGACGGACCACTGTGGACTACAAAACAATTGGTCAGAATCGCTTAGCGAGTACAATTTCATGATTTCTTACATAAAAGGAACAATGAACCGAGTGGCAGATGCGTTGAGTCAGAGACCACATATATTTTCGGTGTTACCTCTTTAGACGAATCTACATGAAAATATGATAACTTTACAGCCCGATGATGACTGGTACAAAGAGGTCGAGGATTTTATCGGACAAAACACAATGATGGTACCAAGATTTGAAGGATTTACGTTTGATGATGATGGATTATTTGAGGTTTAAAAATTGGATTTACTTACCAACGAATGGTGATTTGAGGAGTTTAATCCTAAACAAGGCTCACAAAGCAGTGTACATGGCTCACCCAGGAATCAAGAAGATGAGGGAAGACCTTAAACCCTTATTCTTCTAGAAAGGAATGAAGAAAAACATAGTCAGATTTGTGGCCAGATGTCTAGAATGTCAGCAGGTAAAGTTTGAGCATAAACATCCAACATGATGATTACAACCACACGCTATTCTGGAATCGAAATATGAGGTTATTTCAATGGATTTCATTGTTGTATTTCCGTTGACGACAAGGAGACACAACTCGATTTTTTTGGTAGTCGACACTCTGATGAAGAATTATCACTTTATTCATGTGCGTATGATGTAGCAGGAACCCGAGATAGCTAGATTTTTCATCAATGAGATTGTGAGGATGGATGGCGTGCCTAAGAGGATTATATCTCATGGAGGATTGGTGTTTACTAGACGATTTTGGACTAGTTTTTAAGAGGCCTTGGGAACCCAACTTAACTTTAGTACTGTGTATCACCCAGATATTGATGGTAGATCGAACGAACGAACCAGACCTTGGAAGACATGTTGCGTATGTACGTGATGGACCAACAACAGTGTTGGGAAGAATTCTTGCCATTGGTAGAATTTTCTTATGACAACAGTTACCAATCACCATTAAGATGGTGCCTTTCGAGTTCCTTTAAGGGTGACCATGTCGTATGCCTCTCATTTATGATCGGCTTGAGGATATGGTCTTGGTGGGACCATAAATGATCCAAGAAATGGAAGATCAAATGAAAACAATAAGACAAATCATGAAAGAAGCGTTGGATCGACAAAAGAGTTATGCCGATGCGCACCGTGTCGACCATAGTTACGAAGTTGGAGATCGAGTCTTCTTGCGGGTAAAACTGCAAAAGAGTTTGATCAGGTTTAGAAAGGGAGTTAAACTCTCTCCTAGGTTCGTGGGAGATTTTGAGATTGTGGAAAGGAAGGGGCCTGTGGCCTATCGACTAGCCTTGCCCGATTCTTTGAGGTGTATGCACAATGGTTTTCACATCTTTGTTTTAAGACATTAAATTAGTGATGCTACACATGTTACTAACATGAGTTCCTTGTAGGTATCGAACGAGGGGGCTCTCATGGATGAGCCGATCTACATCCTGGATCATCGCATTCGACAGCTAGGATGTCGAACAATATATTATGTCAAGGTTCAATGGGACAACTATAGTCTGCACTCGGTGATATTGGAGGATGGATATGATATGCGCCAACAATTTTCATTTTTGTTTGATAGATATACTTATCACACTGTGATACACATTATTTTGGCACTTATATATTGTCAAACTTCTGGACAAGGTTTAGACCGAGAGCAGGTGTATGTGACATCCTTCTCTTGTGCGCACTGAGCGAACTTATTCTTTGAGGACACTTTCTTGCAAGTCATCTGAATTATTATACTATTGGGAATTTGATTATGATTATGAGGAATTATGGATATGATGACATGTTATTTTGTTGTATTTATATAGACAGGTGCTATTGACTCAGTTCTCCTTAGTGTGGAACATTTGGACCTCAAGATGTAGAGGCATCGATGAAACCCTTGGACTGCAAATCGAGTCAGGGAGTGGACTATTGGGTTTTATTGTTGTATATATGACATATGTGCATCTGATTAGATGTTATGATTATAGATCTCTTATTTTATGCGTAACGTTATGCTGCAGAATTTTAGACTTGACTCACTTATTTTGTGGGAGTTGGGATACCCATCTCGGTGAGGAGTGGTAGCTCGGTCTTGCAAAGCGATATGGGAGCTAGTTGTTCTCTGTATTTATCTCTGTTCTTCATAGTTTCTTGATTACTTCTATTATTTCCATTATATTTCTTCTATTTTCTTCATTATGAATCTAACAACATTCAAACACATAACTCAGCTAAAAAAAAATCGTCAAAAAAAATCTTAAAAGCTTTAAAAATGCACCAAAAATTTTCAAACAAATTTCAGAAACGTTTTTAACATGATGGCAGGAAGCCCCGATAGTTGAATTCATCAAAAAACTATTTGAATTCAAGAAAAACTCATAGGTGCCTTCAATTCACTCCTTACAATCATCAAAACAACGATATATATTTTCACTGTGATAAATATTCAAAATATTAATTGTTAGAATTAAATATAGGTGACAACTCTCTCTATATATAATCAAATTCAAACGTTAGCACGGAACATAGGCTATCATGAGCTACGAGAAGCATGAATATTAATAACAACCATGGGTGCGGGGCATCAAGATGAAGCTGATAACTGGTGGCATTGAGCTACGCATTGTAATGAGAAGAATCCAAGGATGGTGAGCACCCAATTGGCACAGAAATCGGAGGACCAGGGCACCCCGTATTGTCACGCCCTTCGGGAGGGATCAAACGAGGTCTGTGCAAAGCAGGATTGATGCAGGATCCAACAATAATATCAACCAGACCTACTGCTAGAAGAATCCCTTCAACCATTCCTGAAACGACCTTCTCTTTAGAGGCAACCAGACTTATAGTTAGAGAATTGCAATGTGGGAGATAAGACCCAGAGAGAGAGGGTATCTAAAATGTGCCTCGGAGCCGTGTCACTGAACCAGCCATGGAGATGGTCACATCACCCACCGTTCCTCTAGCACTCAGCATGTAGAGCCCCCCAACCTGAAGGCTTCGGTAGAATCGATATAGGCACTGAACTATATCAGCATCGGCTTCAACCTGTACAACATGAGGCATCATTGCATCATCGCTCTCTCTGTAGACCACAAGGTTCTCTTTAGGTTTGTTTCTGGACCCACGCGGATGGCCCCTTTTGATAGATTGTTGCGTGTTATCATTATTATTATAGATGTTCCCTTCATGGTGGTTAACCCCACTAACTGCTTTGAGCGTTTCCGGTTCAAAGTTGTAATCGAAAGCAACCAGAGACCCAATCCCAGCTCCATGCTCGCGCATAGCAGAGGAGGAAATATTTGACTCCATTTCCGACCAGGGGTCCGGTTAAAAAATGATCCACAGGGAGATTACAACAGCACTGGATAAAGGTGATTGAGATCCACAGGGAGATTATGGCAGCACTGGATAAAGTCGTTCGACATCAAAAGACCTACGCCCGATTAAATAAATATGAGAAGACAAATACCATTTTTAATACATATACGTAAAAGCTATACCCTCGCTGGGTGTATTTCATTCCCAACCGACTTAATCTTATTACAACATTAAAAGTTAAAAAGTTTGGTGTGTGTCCTGTCCAGCCGACTTAATTTCTTTTATCAGAGGTGTTGGCTACTTCGAACGATTTTGTAGTTTCAAAAAGTCTGGGCCGGGATGGATGGAATGTAAATTTTTTGTGGAGTTGTTGGAACTCTTGGGCACTAAATTGTTGGAAGTGGTGGAGGAATCCAGAGTGAAGGGGAAGGTAAATGCGGTCCTCAACCCATCTTTTTAGTTTTTATCGTGCAAAGTGACAAGTTTAGGTTTTAGACTCATTTCTTTGTGTAATTTGATTTATAAGATTCTTTCCAAAATTATTGCTTCTAGAATCAGGTCTTTCTTCTCAAAAGTCATCTCAAAGTAGCACTTTAGGTTCTTGGAAAATAGGAAGATTACAAATGCAAAGGTTGTGCAAAGAATTGGTTTTGTTATAATATTTTAGTTTTCTCCTCCAAACTCAAGTTAGAGTCTCATTTATGCCACATGTTTCTCTATGTGAGAAAAATATTGTCAAAATACTTGACACTCCTATGTTATTGTGATTTCATGGATTAATATATATAAGATGATATTGAAACATTTTTTTTAAGTTTCTAGTTTTAATTAATGTATTTCTATATAAAAATTAGATATAAAATTAATTTATATAAAATGGATATTGGAATATTTAATTTATTGTTGATATCTCCTTGTTTATGGCTTTTGTGAAAAACTCATTTTAAGCACAAATGCCACATGTTAACTCCATACTATGTTTCAAAAAAAATGCACATCAATGAATTAACAATTTTTTTATTCTTAATTACTTTATCTCTCTCCCTATATATAAAGTTGATAAAAAATTATTTTTAATAAGACATAATTTGAAATATTTTATTTATAATTAAGTTTGATATTTTTTTTTAAATGCTATATGTCATCTTAATCAAGTCATGTCTAATATGTCTCGGCAGGCAAAACTTTTCCAAATCCTACAAAGCTTCATCAAACATTCCTTCAAACATTAGGCAATCTACATGAACATTGTCTCATGCATATCTGGATGGGACTTGTCACTCAAGCCCAACTACACAAGCTATAATGACAATGGTAGGAATGGATAGTGTCCTTCTATTTATCATAATATATTATATTTCATTAAGTATATGAACCCTACTTCACTTAAGGACCTAGTGAAGTCATCTTGCACTCTATTTAAATTATCGATTAGTTGAAATCAACTTATGGAAATTGTCCCTATACTATCCTCAGATGGCTTATCCAATCAAAA
>ML793068.1:74229-89929 GCA_009831015.1 Picea engelmannii
ATCTCTCACTCACAAGTTGATACATGAATATGATATGATATGGGGTAAGACACAATGGGTGCAAGCCTATAAATGGTTAATGGTTTGAGTCTTTTCTTGTTAATATTATGGAGGTCATGATGAAAGGAATGATTTGAGTTTTCGATTTGACATACAAAACAATTGGTATCTTTAATGATCCTATTTTCTACCTTCCCAATGGTGTTTTAGTTACACATTTCATATGGATTCAAGTAGAGAAACATTAGGAATCTTGTTTCTATGGGAAATAAATCCGTGAATTTAATAGATATTTTCCCAAGAAAAAAAAGTAGAGTTCATATGGGTATTCTAGGCATCGTAGTATGTTGAATTGTTGGATTTGTTTTTCATGTCCTTAAACTGTTGGTTTTATTTTCATGTTCTTGAAGCCACCATCTTAGGAAAATCATTTTTCCTTTATTACTTGGCCTGAAGTCACAATATTCTTTTGAATTTGATGGATAGCTATAAATGGTACAGTGCTCTAATGGGAATATGGTTAGTCAATTTTAATTTTGTTGAAACCAGAAGTGATATATTCTTATGGTTAGTAGCTACACTTCATGCAAAAGGATTGCAATTTTTGGCACATGTTGTTTCTATGGATACAACTAATTTGAAAGTTTTTAGTTGGAAAAGTGTGGAGATACTTATCTTTCTCGAGAGAAAAATATGAATGGGAGACTTATGTGAGGGGACATAAGCATTCTGGTTTTGTGTTATCATATGAGAATGATTGAATTGTTTGGTCTTGGGATGGTAAATGTGGGAAAGTCTCGGAAAAACAAGCCTATGAGGTACTAGATTTAGATTATCTTGATGATGTTTCAGAGGATTGGTTGATTGATGTATGGAAGTGGAATATTCACTTGAGAAATAAATTATTTAGTTGGCTATTGATTGAAAATAGAGTTCTAATTGAAGATAGAGATCTAAACTGGGATAATTTATGAAAAAAAGGTTTTATTTGTCCATGTAGATGTGTATTGTGTGGAGAGGAGGAGGAAATGATAAATCATGTGATAGTGTATGTCTCTTTCTTGAAAGAAGTTTCGAATTATATTTCAACTATTTATTGTAACATCTCGCTCTTCCGTGCACTGAGGGAACTTATTCTTTGAGGACACTTGCTTGCATGTCATCCAGATTATTATAATATTGGGAATTTGATTATGATTATGAGGCATTATGGATATGATAACATGCTATTTTGTTTTATTCATATAGACACGTGCTATTGACTTGGTTCTCCTCAGTGTCCATGATTTTGGACCTAGGGGATGCAAAGGTATCGATTAAACCCTTGGAATACAGATCGAGTCAGGGAGTCGACTATTGGGTTTTATTGTTGTATATATGACATATGTGCATATGATTAGATGTTATGATTATATATCTCTTTTTTTATGCGTAACGTTACGCTGCAGAATTTTAGACTTGACTATTTATCTTGTAGTAGTTGGGATACCCAGCTTGGTGAGGAGTGCTAGCTTGACCTTGCGGGGAGAGATTGGAGCTAGTTGTTCTCTGGATTAATGTGCGTGGACCCTTTGCGGCTCAGGGGGCTAAGGGAGGAGAAGAGTACCCTTATCATTGGCTCATAGGTACCGGTGAAGTCACATCGGTCGGTGAGTGGGAGCGGGACGAAGCGCACAGAACAACAACTCAAAGTGGGGGACTTGGGCTATGGTACGCATGAATTTATTCTACACGGTAGATTACTATTGACTTTACGCTTTCATTTCTATACTTTTAATTGAGTAAAGAAAGTGTTCGACTTAGCATTTTAACCGAGAACTTAAATTCCCCATAGCCTTAAGCTCGCTTCTTGACTTAATTTCCTTGGCATTGGATCCCTGAATTCTATGACTATACTATTGGTTTTATTGATTTATTGTGAAGAGTTGTTCTTTACATCGTCCTCATCCCCAGATCATCAGTCCATGCCTGAGGAGTCAGCCAAGAGATTTATCGACGATCGTCACTTTAGTGTTAATAGACCTATATATCTTAATGCCCTACTTTTCTCTATGTGGATGATGATCGAATGATGTTTTCCCAGTCATCTACTCATGTCGATTGTTATTGTATGATTACGGATCTTTTCGCCTTTTTTCATTGAGTAATTTTGCCATTATTATCAATCCTATCCGTGAACCGTTGATTACACCTTCTGTTTTAACTCTCCGTTTTACCATTTTACAGTCAACATTTTCCCCCCTCATTGGACAACGACCTTGCAATGCTTTAGACTGCGATCTTACCCTTGTAGAATTCAAAATTTATTTTACGTTGTTAGCATTATTAATTATCATTTTTGTCAGCATTTTCAATTGGTTTTGTATCTGCATTTTATTTGATGGGAGCGTTATCATTTTTTGACAGTATTTTCAGCAACCCATTTAATGGCTTCTTTTGTACCCAATAGACACATAAACTTAAGACTTGTAGCATTGGAAGTTTAGAACATATTCATCCTGAGCTGAACCCTTTCTAGTTTGTGTTTTCCACTTTGTATAACCTACCCTTTTAGTGTGCGTTTAAGAAATGAAAGATACATCGTTTGGATGCATCCAATTTTAATTCTGTTGATATAAGAAGTAATATATTCTTATGGTTAGTAGCTACACTTCACGCAAAAGGATTGCAGTTTCTTGCACATGTTGTTTCTATTGATACAACTAATTTGAAAGTTTTTAGCTGGAAAAGTGTGGACATACTTATATTTCTCGAGAGAAAAATGATGAATGGGATACTTATGTGGGGGGACTTAAGCATTATGGTTTTGTCTTATCATATGAGAATGATTGAATTGTTTGGTCTTGGGATGGTAAAGGTGGGAAAGTCTCGGGAAAACAAGCCTATGAGGTAAAACCTTTAGGTGATCTTGATGATGTTTCAGAGGATTGGTTGATTGATGTATGGAATTGGAAGATTCTCTTGCGAATTAAATTATTTAGTTGGCTATTCATTGAAAATAGAGGTATGATTGAAGATAGAGTTCTAACCTCGGATAATTTGTGAAAAAGAGGTTTTATTGGTCCAAGTAGATGTGTATTGTGTGTAGAGGAGGAAATGATAAATCATGTGATGGTGTATGTCTCTTTCTCGAAAGAATTTTGGAATTATACTTCAACTATTTATTGTAATATCTCACTCTTGCGAACACTCAGGGAACTTATTCTTTGAGGACACTTGCTTGCATGTGATCGAGATTATTATACTATTGGGAATTTGATTATGATTATGAAGCATTATGGATATGATGACATGTTATTTTGTTGCATTGATATATATAGGTTCTATTGACTCGGTTCTCCTTAGTGTGAAGGATTTTGGACCTCGAGGATTCAAGGTCATCGATTAAACCCTTGGAATCTCGATCAGGTCACAGAGTGAACTTGACTGCTTATCTTGTGGCAGTTGGGATACCCAGCTCGGTGAGGAGTGGTAGCTCGGTCTTGTGAGGCGAGCTTAGAGCTAGTTGTTCTCTCGATTAATGTGCATGGACTCTCTGCAGCTCAGGGGGCTAAGACCGAAGAAGAGTATCCCTAGCATTGGCTCGGAGGTACTCGTGAAGTCACATCGGTCAGTGAGCGGGAGCAGGATGAAGTGCATAGAACAACGACTCGAAGTGGACGACTTGGGATATGGTACGCATGCTTTTATTCTACAGGGTATATTACTATTGAATTTACGCTTCCATTTATGTACTTTTAATTGAGTAAAGAAAGTGTTTGACTTAGCATTTTAAGCGAGAACTTAAATTCCCCATAGCCTTAAGCTTTCTTCTTGACTTGATTACCTTGGCATTGGATCCATGAATGCTATGGTTGTCCTATTGGTTTTATTGATTTATTGTGAAGAGTTGTGATTTAGTTCGTCCTCATCCCTAGGTCATCAGTCCACACCTAAGGAGTCGACCAAGAGCTGGATTGATGGTTGCCACTTCGGTGTTAATAGACTTATATATCTTAATGCCCTGATTTTCTGTGCATGGATGATGAGAGAAGGATGTTTTCTCAGTCATCTACCCATGTCAATTGTTCTTGTGTGATTGAGGAAAACCGTTGATTACCCCTACCTTTTTAACTCTGCATCTTACCATTTTATAGTCAACATTTTTCCCACTCTTTGCACAACGACCTTTCCATGCTTTAGATTATGATCTTACCCTTCTAGACCTCAAATTTTATTTCACGTTATTAGCATTATTAATTATCATTTTTGTCGTCATTTTCAATTTGTTTTACATCTGCATTTTATTTGATGGCAGGGTTATCTGTTTTTGACAGTATTTTTAGCAACCCATTTTATGCCTTCTCTTGTACCCAACAAAAACATAAACTTAAGACACATAGCATTGGAAGTTTAGAACATCTTCAACCTGCGATCGGCCCTTTCTAGTCTGTGTTTTCCTCTTTGTATAACCTGCCCTTTCAGTGTGCATTTAAGCAATGAGAGATACATCGTTTGGCTGCATTCTTTTTCTGACCCCAACACCTGCGAACCTATTATTTACACGCGCGTGTTTAGGAACCCATGCCAGGAAACCCGTGGTCGTAGACTTTTACTATATATTTTATGGTGTTAAATTCTCCTTAGAAATGAATGTTTACACAACGATTTTGGACAATCATTTATATTATCTGCAATGAAATTTTTATAAATGTTAGATAGCCTACATTTAGTGACATGCTTGAATTATACACCTGCATTTTTTTTAAACTTGGTGATAGCTATTTATGCATTCAATCACACAACGATCCTTTTGTTTTGCTCAGCAATATCCCATATAACTTAGAGATACATTTATTGTGACAACAATGTATTAACAAAAACATTTCGGGCGGCCAATAAATATTGATTGAAAGAAAATATATTCGATAGCGATATTAGATGTATTGTGTAGTGATATCAGGTATTAATGGATAGCAATAGATCTTAGCCCGATTTTTTTTAGTTATCTTTGCGAAATTTTTATATGCATTCTTTCCTTTTCCCTAAGGCTAAGACACCATGAAATTTATGCCCTTACCATTGCAAGACAACGATTTAAACTTTCTCTGATCACACAATTCTAGACCACGCATTTTCTTTGTGATATAATTCAGCGATTTATGATTTTTTTATTAAGCAACAACTTCATTATTCACTCTGCCATCTGGTATGTTAAGTGTCATCTATTTCAGTTAGTTACTCTGCATTTGTGTATATACAGCATATTTATTAATGTTGGGTGACAACGATATCATTAAATATTTATGCATGTCATGTTGATTGTGTCAATTCTTGCATTTTGAACCTCAACGTTTGGTGAAAGATAGTGAGAGTTACCTTTAAATGTTAGACAGAATGCCAATGCTTGGAAAGGCATAAATAGTCGAAAACTCTCTTGTGATACGGTTTTACCTTATAAATTTTTGTTTACCTTCTTTCGTGTAGATAGCAATGTTCTTATTTTTTTTCCTTTAACACAAAATGGATATCCACACACAACATTTTAATCTTGACTGCAAATCTGGTGGAGGCGTTTTAGCTCAGTGCTTGAACAACATTGAAATTTTACTGGGAGACGTCTTTGTTGATTAATAACAAATTTTTCTTTATTATGACAACTATATATAAGATATCCTCTTGCTAATTTCATCTTTATTTATATGGTGTAAATCCCGTTTCATAATGTTAATCTTTTTTTTATATATATAGTGTAATTTTGTTTCATATTGTAAACTCATTTTTTATTTATTTATATAGTGTTAATCCCACTTATATATAGTGTAAATCTTTTTCATAGTGTAAAACCATTTTTATGCATATAGTGTAAATTCATTTTTATATATCATGGAAATCTTGTTTCAATGACAACTATATAATTGATAGTTTAAATAGATATTATGGATAAAAGAGAGAGATTTTATTAATAGCATAGTGACCGTGATTTTATTGATATCGTGTTTTATTAGCGGAGATTTTTAGTAATAGCATATTGATATCATGTTAATTGTTTTTCATTAAAAGGAGACAAGGTCATTAACAATCAACAAATTTATATTTAAATACAACAATTAAATTTTTGTAGTTTCACTTTTAAAGGATGGCGATAGATGCTTATCTCATCTTGGGATTTGGATTTTAGTTGCAACAAGAAAGTGTTTAATAATAATATTTTATTAAGTACAAATTGATTTTTGTTTCTTGTTGAGTTGTCGGTTGTGTGGGAGAGTTTTTAGTCATGTGTTGGGATGGTTAAGTTGTTCTCCGACCGAGTTGGATTTATCTTGAGTCCTTGGTCCGGATAGGTCATGTGTGCCACGGTATTATCACACCTATAACCTAGGGCAGGATGATTCCTAACGAGGGGATCATGGCACGCCCTATCGGATAGAGGCGAATGCTGACTTGGTCGAAGTCTGTGCTTCTCTTTGAGGGTGTTTGTTCATTGTAGTTGTTAACGGTGCTTGGGTTTTAACGCGTTGCTGCATTTGTTTGCATGCCATAGTGGTTCTAGTTAACGGCCGTCGAAACCGTTGTGTCATATTTGTGGATGTTTACCCTCAACATGTAGGCGTTATCGACTTTTTTCTAGCGGGTAGTCGTTTCTCTCTGTTGCTTTACACATGTTTCACCTAGTTGCTCTTGTGCTAGTGCATGGAGTCGTAGTTGCCTTATACTTTCTCTGCGGGCATGTGTTCGTGGTCAGGTGGCTTCTTGACAAAAAAATCGTGAGGGGCAAACCATTGGTTTGTGTAACCAAGCAATTGAGATCCAATGACGGGATGATCTGCCAGTAGACAAGAGGATGTGGCTATCTAAGTGTGAGCCTCAACTATCAAAGGGAGAATCTCACTGTAGCCATAGAGGAGGGCACACTTACTTCATCTCTAAAAAGGAGAAACCAACAAGAGTGAAAACCCCAGGTTGGTGCGCCCTCCTTTCTGCCTCAGAATCTTGATGGAAAACTATTTTCTCCCTAAGAGGTTGGATAGGTAACATAATAATCTCTCTCTCAAAGTTGGAAGCATGGAAAACGGAGCAACCAAGATGCATCCATGAAGGAAGGCGCATTGGTTAACCCTGAGAACCCCAAAAAATGATATTGCAGCAAATGTGAAATGTAAACTCAGAAAATAAAAATCAAATGAGACACATAGCTTCATGGAAAAAGATAAGAATAATTTATTTGAGATACGGTTCACATCTTCTTAATTAAATAACATCAAAAGGTGAAAATGGGTCGCGTGGTTGAATTGTGTGCCCCACGTGGGCGTTCTCGTAGGTGGCCTCCTTGACCCAATTACTCCTTGTTTGCGTCCTGGGTTCCATGAGAAGGTGAGGAAATTTGTTGTGAAATACTTCAGTTGTGATCCACTTTTCCTGAGCTGTAGTTTGTGCTTAGGAGATTACCACATATGAAGTGTATGTCCGATGCCTTGTAGAGCGATTCTGGGTGCCCAACACAGTGTCTTTGGCCAATGGGAGTTGGAAATACAAAATGTTGTCCACCGAATGAGTGATGGTGATTGTTTCTTCAAAGAGGGGAGGCTCAAACAAATTTAATTTATTTACATTAATAACATTATGGTTTCCTAGTTGTGGTGGCAGATTCAACCTATAAGCATTTTTTCCAATATTTTCGAGGATGGTATAGGGACCATATATTATTGGTTGAAGCTTGTGATGGTGTCCTTTGAAGCACTTAGTATCCAACTGTAACCAGACTTGATCCCCTGTTTGAAAGGACATGAAGCTACTTTGTTTGTCATGGCACTTCTTGGCATGCTCTTGAGCTGCTTTAAGTGTTGTTGTTACTGTAGTGTGGCATTGTGCAATTTGTTGAAGAAACTGTTGTGCTGAGAATTGTTCCTTCTATTGATGGAAGGTACCTTGACGAGCCCAAGTGACTGGGAGCTCGATTGGAGATGTTGGTTGGAATCCCAAGCAGACTTCAAAAGGTGAAAATCCTATAGAAGAATGTGTTGTCTTGTTGTAGCTATGTTGTAAAATGTGCAAGTAATTGTCCTTCTTCCATAGAGGAAATTGGGCAGGGGGGTTAGGCCTTTTCCTTGAAAAATACCTAACATGGGAGCATTCCTAGCATGCTCTTTGTCCACACCATAGACCCACACCCCAGAAATAACCAATGTCAAAGTAGTTCACATTGTGCCTCTAAACAAATTTCGCCCATAATTTTCTCAAAATATATAAAGGAACCTCCCTATTATTGAGGGGAGGTTTATCAAACACCATGAACCATCTATCCATCCAATTTTGAATAATTTGTGGTTGGATGGACCGTTTAATAAATTTGTGTTTCATGGTGATAGGTGATTGTTGTCCATATCAAGGATCAATAAAAAGATACACCAACTATTGTTTTGAAATACCCAAGTCACTAACTTGGTTTCTATTCAATCTAGTCCTATAAAACTCGAAAATTATAGACCTATTTTAAGAAATAGTAGTTAAATTCCTTTGAGAACATGCAATGGATGATACAATGGTGTCCAATGAAGTGGCCAACTAAAATTTGGTAGGTTCTATTATGTCCCTTAATTCATGGATAAGAGACATCAATGTGGCCAACCCCTCATCAATCTATATGTTTATTTTGGGTGGCTATGGTGGGTTGGGGTTGTTTGGGTCTTGGTATTCTTGTGTATTCTTTTCATTGTCTTTGGGTTCCATCTTAATAATATCTACTATAATTTAATAAGGCCTCACATCAAACCAATCATATCATGAAGCCAACTCAATCAACTAGTAACAATATATAATGGGTGCACGAAAGACCTAACCATCAAACCTATCAGATCATGAAGACAAGGGTTAATTAAGAACTAATCAATACCATAAATCCAATTTACAAATTACCAGAACAACTGAAGGTGATCGAAATGAGATTTGCTACAACATTTAATAAAGTAATTAGAGTTCCCAAGATTAGTAGAAACTTATGAGTTGTTTTCCTCGTTATCCACCTATCTTAAGTCTCACCCTCGGTACTAGATAAGGGGTAATTAATTATTATGAAAAAAATCCATAACAAAAAATTAAACTAAATAAAATCATAACTAAAAATTAAACAAAGTAAAGAACGCTGGAAATGAATAACCGTTTATTTAATACATCACATTGAGAAACTATTACATGTTTTAAAATAGAACATTGCTAATGAAATCATTGCACTTAATGAAATTAAAAGGTTAATATAAAACATATAAACTATATGAAATCATTGCACTCAATGAAATTAAAAGGTTAATACATATAAAAAAAAAATACATGAGGGTCAATCATCACATATACTATTGGCCGTAGGTAAAAATTACTGGCAATTTTTTTATACATTGATACCATATTTCAAAATAATATAACTAGTAAATCAGAAAAGTCAAGATGGATTCAAACACATAACTCAGCTAAAAAAATCATCAAAAAAAATCTTAAAAGCTTTAAAAATGCACCAAAAATTTTCAAACAAATTTCAGAATCGTTTTTAAGATGATGGCAGGGAAGCCCCAATAGTTGGATTCATCAAACAACTATTCGAATTCAAGCAAAACTCAGAGGTGCTTTCAATTCACTCCTTACAATCATCAAAAGAGCGATATATATTTTCACTGTGCTAAATATTCAAAATATTAATTGTTAGAATTTAATATAGGCGACAACTCTCTATATATAATCAAATTCAAACGTTAGCACGAAACACAGGCTATCACGAGCTGCGAGCAGCATGAATATTAATAACAACCATGGGCGCGGGGCATCAAGATGAAGCTGATAACTGGTGGCATTGAGCTACGCATTGTAATGAGAAGAATCCAAGGATGGTGAGCACCCAATGGGCACAGAAACCGGAGGACCAGGGCGCCCTGTATTGTCACGCCCTTCGGGAGGGATCAAACGAGGTCTGTGCAAAGCAGGATTGATGCAGGATCCAACAATAATATCAACCGGACCCGCTGCTAAAAGAATCCCTTCAACCATTCCTGAAACGACCTTCTCTTTAGAGGCAACCAGAGTTATAGTTAGAGAATTGCAATGTGGGAGATAAGACCCAGAGAGAGAGAGTATCTGAAATGTGCCTCGGAGCTGTGTCACTGAACCAGCCATGGAGATGGTCACATCACCCACCGTTCCTCTAGCGCTCATCACGTAGAATCGATATAGGCACTGAACTATATCAGCGCCGGCTTCAACCTGTACAACATGAGGTATCATTGCATCATCGCTCTCTCTGTAGACTACAGGGTTCTCTTTAGGTTTGTTTCTGGACCCACGCGGACGACCCCTTCTGATAGATTGCTGGGTGTTATCATTATTATTATAGATGTTCCCTTCACGGTGGTTACCCCCACTAACTGCTTCGAGCGTTTCCGGTTCAGAGTTGTAATCGAAAGCAGCCAGAGACCCAATCCCAGCTCCATGCTCGGGCATAGCAGAGGAGGAAATATTTGACTCCATTGCCGACCAGGGGTCCGGTTAAAAAATGATCCACAGGGAGATTACAGCAGCACTGGATAAAGGTGATTGAGATCCACAGGGAGATTACGGCAGCACTGGATAAAGCCGTTCGACATCAAAAGACCTACGCCCGATTAAATATATATGAGAAGACAAATACAATTTTAAATACATATACATAAAAGCTATACCCTCGCTGTGTGTATTTCATCCCCAGCCGACTTAATCTTATTACAACATTAAAAGTTAAAAAGTTTGGTGTGTGTCCTGTCCAGCCGACTTAATTTCTTTTATCAGAGGTGTTGGCTACTTCGAACGATTTTGTCGTTTCAAAAAGTCTGGGCCGGGATGAATGGAATGTAAATTTTTTGTGGAGTTGTTGGATCTCTTGGGCTCTAAATTGTTGGAAGTGGTGGAGGAATCCAGAGCGAAGGGGAAGGTAAATGGGGTTCTCAACCCATCTTTTTAGTTTTTATCGTGCAAAGTGACAAGTTTAGGTTTTAGACTCATTTCTTTGTGTAATTTGATTTATAAGATTCTTTCTAAAATTTATTGCTTCTAGAATCAACTCTTTCTTCTCAAAAGTCATCTCAAAGTAGCACTTTAGGTTCTTGGAGAATATGAAGATTACAAATGCAATTGGAGTGGCTCATGAGGCTGTGCAAAGTATTGGTTTTGTTATAATATTTTAGTTTTCTCCTCCACACTCAGGTTAGAGTCTCATTTATCCCACATGTTTCTCTATGTGAGAAAAATATTTTCAAAATATTTGACCCTCCTATGTTATTGTGATTTCATCGATTAATATATATAAGATGATATTGAAATATTTTTTTTAAGTTTCTAGTTTTAATTAATGTATTTCTATATAAAAATTAGATATAAAATTAATTTATATAAAATGGATATTGGAATATTTAATTTATTGTTGACATCTCTGTTTATGGCTTTTGTGAAAAACTCATTTTAAGCACAAATGCCACATGTTAACTCCATACTATGTTTCAAAGAAAATGCACATCAATGAATTAAGAATTTTTTTATTCTTAATTACTTTATCTCTCTCCTTATATATAAAGTTGATAAAAAATTATAAGACATAATTTGAAATATTTTCTTTATAATTAAGTTTGATATTTTCTTTTAAATGCTATATGTCATCTTAATCAAGTCATGTCTAATATGTCTCGGCAGAAAAAACTTTTCAAAATCCTACAAAGCTTCATCAAACATTCCTTCAAACATTAGGCAATCTACATGAACATTGTCTCATGCATATCTGCATGGGACTTGTCACTCAAGCCCACCTACAGAAGCTATAATGACAATGGTAGGAATGGATAGTGTCCTTCTATTTATCATAATGTCTTATATTTCATTAAGTATATGAACCCTACTTCACTTAAGGACCTAGTGAAGTCATCTTGCACTCTATTTAAATTATCGATTAGTTGAAATCAACTTATGGAAATTGTCCCTATACTATCCTCAGATGGCTTATCCAATCAAAAATCACTAGCATAGTAAGAATAGTTACTTCATTCTAAACTGTTTACATTGATCTAATTCCCTAATTCTCTTCTGGGTCACAAATCCACCTGTGCAACACCTATCTCCTTGTCTAACATATCTCATCATCTTCTCTCCCCTCACCATTTTCCACTCATACTCATATACCTTCCCAAATACTTTATCCCCTACAACACCTCCAACCCTCATATCTAACCTCCCCTAGCCAAACAAATCCTCACTTCCCCTCTACCCGACCCTTTCCTAGTATCGTCTCCTCTCCACCTTCCTCTTCATATTTCCTTAACCTCCACCTTGGATCTTACGACATATTTTTTATTTTTATTTTTTTCATTAAACACATCACACGTGTTTGGCAACAACATCAACACATCATTCACAAGTATAAACAAAACAATAATAATATCTTTAGAAAAAAGTACTATTCTTAAATACATAGACTTCCTGTTCTACCTAAGAAGGCGATCTACTCGAGAAGGTGACCACACAAGACATAGTTCGACTTCTTGACCAAAAACTCGTGAGGGGCAAACCATTGGTTTGTGTGACCAAGCAATGGAGATCCAATGCTGGGATGATCTGGGAGTAGCCAAGAGGATGTGTCTATCTAAGTGTGAGCCTCAAATATCAAAGGGATAAGCTTAGTGTAGCCATAGAGGAGGGTGCACTTACTTCATCTCGACAAAGGAGAAACCAACAAGGGTGAAAACCCCAGGTTGGTGCACCCTCCTTTCTGCCTTAAAAACTTGATGGAAAGTTATTTTCTCCCTAAGAGGTTGCATAGGTAACAAAATAAGCTCTCTCTCAAAGTTGGAAGCATGGAAACCGAAGCAACCAAGATGCATCCATGAAGGAAGGCGCATTGGTTAACCCTGAGAACATTAAAAATGATATTGCAATAAATGTGAAATGTAAACTTAGAAAATAAAAATAAAATGAGACACATAGCTTCACTAAAAAAGACAAGAATAATTTATTTGAGATACGGTTCACCTTATATATTGAGGGAGCCATTTATTTACATCTTCTTAATTAAATAACATCAAAAGGTGAAAATGGGTCGTGCCTAGGTGGTTGAATTGTGTGCCTCAGGTGGGCATTCCCGTAGGCAACCTCCTTGGCCCAATTACTCCTTGTTTATATCTGGAAGTGTAATGGCTTCCATGAGAAGGTGAGGAAATTTGTTTTGAAATACTTCAGTTGTGATCGACTTTGCCTGAGCTGGAGTTTGCGCTTGGAAGGCTACCAGATATGAAGTGTATGTCTGATGCCTTGTAGAGTGATTTCGGGTGTCCAACATAGTGTCTTTGGCCAATGGGCGTTGGAAATACAAAATGTTGTTCACTGGATGAGTGATGGTGATTGTTTCTTCAAAGAGGGGATGCTCAAACAACTTTAATTGATTTACATTAATAACATTATGGTTTCCAAGTTGTGGTGGCACATTCAACCTATAATCATTTTCTCCAATATTTTCGAGGATGGTATAGGGACCCTATATTAATTGGTAGAATCTTGTGATGGTGGCCTTTGAAGGGCTTATTATCCAAGTGTAAAAAGACTTAGTCCCTTGGTTGAAAGTACATGAAGGTACTTTGTTTGTCATGGCGCTTCTTGGCATGCTCTTGAGCTGCTTTAAGTGTTGTTGTTACTGTAGTGTGGCATTGTGCAATTTGTTGGAGAAACGGTTGTGCTGAGAATTGTTCCTTCTATTGATGGAAGGTACCTTGATGAGCCCAGGTGAGTGGGATATCGGTTGGATATGTTGGTTGGAAGCCCAAACAGACTTCAAAAGGTGAAAATCCTATAGAATAATGTGTTTCCTTGTTGTAGCTATGTTGCAGATTGTGCAAGTAATTGTCCAATTGTTTGTTGCGCCCAAAGTGAGTTCGGAGAGCATGAACCAAGACTCTTTTGACAACCTTTGTTTGGGCATCTGTTTGAGGATGGAATGCAGTAGAAAACTTGAGGTGATGCCCCAATAGTGCCCATATTGTCTTCCAAAATGTGTTGAGGAAGCGATAATCTCTGTATTATATGATAGTGTTTGGGAGGCCAAAATGGGGCGAGACATGTCAGAAGTAGAGTTCCGATGTTTGCGTATTTGTAGTAGTCTTTGTGCATGGGATCAAAGTGTCATTTTGTTGAAGCGCAATACCACTACTGAGATTGCATCATGTTTCTTTTGGGTTGTTGGAAGTCCACTCAGGAAGTCCATTGAGATTGAAATACCTTTGGTTCCTTGTACACGTTTTTACCTCGAAAAGTGAACATTTGGTCTATTTTCAATTCCTATGTAGAAACCTAACACCAATTGTGTTGGACATTGGGTTCAGTGCTTCCTGCGAGTTTTGTGACATGGGTTAACCCCCTCTCATGGATCTCCACTCTCACAATAGTGGTAGAGATTAATTCTTGCAGGTTTTGTTCCAACAATCATCATAGTCCAACAAATGTTATTAGACCTACAAGTCTCGAGTTTGAAATTTTCCCAATGAGTGGTGGGGGATATTGTTGGACATTGGTTTCAACACTTCCCGTGGGTTTCACGTCATGGGTTAACCCCCTCTCGTGGATCCTAACTCTTGTAATTTTTGTGGATATTAATTCTTGTGGTTGTTGGTCTAACAACAATATTATTGCAACAAATTGTCTAGAAAAGTAATACCAATTGTCTCATATCCCTACATTGTGGTTCTTTCGCATATTGGCACTTGCAATAATTTTGTATAATGGATTGTGGAATGGCATCTGGTTTCCATGATGGATAGTTCATTCATGTTAGGTTTATTTGCTCACATTTACTAGGAGAGAATTGATTTAGAACTACTCGAGAGAAAATGTGTAGTTGTTCCATGTGTTGGCGAATTGTTTCTATTTATGATTGGGAATATTTCAAAGGTGATTCATTTGTGTGGAAACATAATTTTAGTAAATACAAGACTTTCATTTTTCCTTGAAGCAATTGGAGCTGTGTGATGTATATTTGTTTTTAAATATCCACGAAAAATTCTTTTTTTACGAGGAATTTTTCGCAAGTTTTATCGACGATTTTTCTATGGACATATGTCTGCATTCAATGCAACTATGTGTTCGACATCTCCTCTCTCCACAAAGGCACATGGAAAATTACATAGCCAAAAATATTTTTTTATAGAGGATTTTTTTTTACGTTGCAAGAACGATTTTTCTATGGAGATATGTCAGCAGCTCGATCTATTTCCCACCTCCATACAATGTAGAGGCATATGGCTAGCATAGGAAGTACTTGTGTATTGTAATGTACCCCATATTTACCCATAATTGTTTTTTCCTAGGGTCATTATAAAATGATTTAATTACTTCAGTAACATTTCTTAATGATACTATGATGTGATTTAACACTACTTTTCTTTGCACCCTTAACATTTACCATATCCTTGATAATTGAAATGAAAGACTCTAACTCATTCCTATTCTCAAGGAACGTAGCTTGATTACCTAAGTGAATATAACTATATACATATATACCTAAGCGAATATAAACAAGGGCTTGACTCTACTTAATAAAATTCCTCTAGGGTTTCCTTGCTTTCCTAAGGTTGTGTATCATAATACTTAGGCATGCGAGAAGGTGATTTCTACATTGCATTTTCTACCCTTCACACTAAGGGATGCATTTGAATCATTTTAGGGCTTA
>ML793068.1:90721-102381 GCA_009831015.1 Picea engelmannii
ATTTGAAAGTTTTTAGTTGGAAAAGTGTGGAGATACTTATCTTTCTCGAGAGAAAAATATGAATGGGAGACTTATGTGAGGGGACTTAAGCATTCTGGTTTTGTGTTATCATATGAGAATGATTGAATTGTTTGGTCTTGGGACGGTAAATGTGGGAAAGTCTCGGAAAAACAAGCCTATGAGGTACTAGATTTAGATTATCTTGATGATGTTTCAGAGGATTGGTTGATTGATGTATGGAAGTGGAATATTCGCTTGAGAAATAAATTATTTAGTTGGCTATTGATTGAAACTAGAGTTCTAATTGAAGATAGAGATCTAAACTGGGATAATTTGTGAAAAAAAGGTTTTATTTGTCCAAGTAGATGTGTATTGTGTGGAGAGGAGGAGGAAATGATAAATCATGTGATAGTGTATGTCTCTTTCTCGAAAGAAGTTTCGAATTATATTTCAACTATTTATTGTAACATCTCGCTCTTCCGTGCACTGAGGGAACTTATTCTTTGAGGACACTTGCTTGCATGTGATCGAATGATGTTTTCTCAGTCATCTACTCGTGTCAATTGTTCTTGTATGATTACGGATCTTTGTGCCTTCTTTCATTGAGTAATTCTGCCATTATTATCAATCTTATCCGTGAACCGTTGATTACACCTTCCTTTTTAACTCTCTGTTTTACCATTGTACAGTCAACATTTTCCCCCCTCATTGGAAAATGACCTTGCCATGCTTTAGACTGTGATCTTACCCTTGTAGAATTCTAAATTTATTTTACGTTGTTAGGATTATTAATTATCATTTTTGTGAGCATTTTCAATTGGTTTTGTATCTGCATTTTATTTGATGGTAGCGTTATCAGTTTTTGACAGTTTTTTCAGTAACCCATTTGACTTGTAGCATTGGAAGTTTAGAACATATTCATCCTGAGCTGAACCATTTCTAGTCTATGTTTTCTACTTTGTATAACCTAACCTTTTAGTGTGCGTTTAAGAAATGAGAGATACATCATTTGGCTGCATTCAATTTTAATTCTTTTGAAACAAGAAGTAATATATTCGTATGGTTAGTAGCTACACTTCACGCAAAAGGATTGTAGTTTCTTGCACATGTTGTTTCTATGGATACAACTAATTTGAAAGTTTTGAGCAGGAAAAATGTGGAGATACTTATATTTCTCGAGAGCAAAATGATGAATGGGATAGTTTTGTGAGGGGACTTAAGCATTACGGTTTTGTCTTATCATATGAGAATGATTGAATTGTTTGGTCTTGGGACGGTAAAAGTGGGAAAGTCTCAGAAAAACAAGCCTATGAGGTACAAGTTTTAGATGATCTTGATGATGTTTCAGAGGATTGGTTGATTGATGTATGGAGTTGGAGGATTTCTTGCGAATTAAATTATTTAGTTGGCTATTGATTGAAAATAGAGTTATGATTGAAGATAGAGTTCTAACCTCGGATAATTTGTGAAAAAAAGGTTTTATTGGTCCAACTAGATGTGTATTGTGTGGAGAGGAGGAGGAACTGATAAATCATGTGATGGTGTATGTCTCTTTCTCGAAGGAAGTTTCGAATTATATTTCAACTATTTATTGTAATATCTCACTCTTGCACACACTCGGGGAACTTATTCTTTGAGGACACTTTCTTGCATGTCATCGAGATTATTATACTATTGGGAATTTGATTATGATTATGAAGCATTATGGATATGATGACATGTTATTTTGTTGTATTGATATACATAGGTGCTATTGACTCCGTTCTCCTCAGTGTGAAGGATTTTGAACCTCGGGGATTCAAGGGCATCGATTAAATCCTTGGAATCTCAATCGGGTCACAGAGTGGACTATTGGGTTTAATTGTTGTATATATGAAATATGTGCATATTATTACATGTTATGATTATATATCTCTTCTTTTATGCATAACGTTACGCTGCATAATTTTAGACTTCACTGCTTATCTTGTGGTAGTTGGGATACCCAGCTCGGTGAGGAGTGGTAGCTCGGTCTTGTGAAGCGAGCTTAGAGCTAGTTGTTCTCTCGATTAATGTGCATGGACTCTTTTTAGCTCAGGGGGCTAAGGGAGAAGAAGAGTATCCCTAGCATTGGCTCGGAGGTACCAGTGAAGTCACATCGGTCAGTGAGCGGGAGCAGGACGAAGTGCATAGAACAACGACTCAAAGTGGGCGACTTGGGCTATGGTACGCATGCATATATTCTACAGGGTATATTACTATTGAATTTACGCTTCCATTTATGTACTTTTAATTGAGTAAAGAAAGTGTTTGACTTAGGATTTTAAGCGAGAACTTAAATTCCCCATAGGCTTAAGCCTGCTTCTTGACTTGATTACCTTGGCATTGGATCCGTGAATGCTATGGTTGTCCTATTGGTTTTATTGATTTATTGTGAAGAGTTGTGATTTAGTTCGTCCTCATCCCTAGGTCATCAGTCCACACCTGAGGAGTCGACCAAGAGCTGGATTGATGGTTGCCACTTCGGTGTTAATAGACTTATATATCTTAATGCCCCGATTTTCTGTGCATGGATGATGAGGGAAGGATGTTTTCCCAGTCATCTACCCATGTCAATTGTTCTTGTGTGATTGAGGATCTTTGTGTCTTCTTGCGTTGAGTAATAATGCAATTATTATCAATCCTATCCGCAAACCGCTGATTACCCCTACCTTTTTAACTCTGCATTTTACCATTTTACAGTCAACATTTTTCCCACTCATTGCACAAGGACCTTTCCATGCTTTAGATTATGATCTTACCCTTCTAGACCTCAAATTTTATTTCATGTTATTAGCATTATTAATTATCATTTTTGTTTTCATTTTCAATTGATTTTACATCTGCATTTTATTTGATGGCAGGGTTATCTGTTTTTGACAGTATTTTTAGCAACCCATTTAATGGCTTCTCTTGTACCCAACAAAAACATAAACTTAAGACACATAGCATTGGAAGTTTAGAACATCTTCAACCTGCGATCGGCCCTTTCTAGTCTGTGTTTTCCGCTTTGTATAACCTGCCCTTTCAGTGTGCATTTAAGCAATGAGAGATACATCGTTTGGCTACATTCTTTTTCTGACCCCAACACCTGCGAACCTATTATTTACACGCGCGTGTTTAGGAACCCATGCCAGGAAACCCGTGGTCGTAGACTTTTACTATATATTTTATGGTGTTAAATTCTCCTTAGAAATGAATGTTTGCACAACGATTTTGGACAATCATTTGTATTATCTGCAATGAAATTTTTATAAATGTTGTATAGCCTGCATTTATTGACATGCTTGAATTATACGCCTGCATTTTTTTAAAACTTGGTGATAGCTATTTATGCATTCAATCACACAACAATCCTTTTGTTTTGCTCAGCAATATCCCATATAACTTAGAAATACATTTATTGTGACAACAATGTATTAACAAAAACATTTCTGGCGGCCAATAAATATTGATTGAAAGAAAATATATTTGATAGCGATATTAGATGTATTGTGTAGTAATATCAGGTATTAATGGATAGCAATAGATCTTAGCCCGAGTTTATTTAGCGAAATTTTTATATGCATTCTTTCCTTTTCCTTAAGGCTAAGACACCCTGAAATTTATGCCCTTACCATTGCAAGACAACGATTTAAACTTTCTCTGATCACACAATTCTAGACCACGCATTTTCTTTGTGATATAATTCAGCGATTTATGATTTTTTTATTACCCAACAACTTCATTATTCACTCTCCGATCTGGTAGATTAAGTGTCATCTATTTCAGTTAGTTACTCTGCATTTGTGTATATACATCATATTTATTAATGCTGGGCCACAACGATATCATTAAATATTTATGCATGTCATGTTGATTGTGTCAATTCTTGCATTAAATTGGAAAAATGCATGTGTTTTGAACCTCAACGTTTGGTGAAAGATAGTGAGAGTTACCTTTAAATGTTAGACAGCATGCCGATGCTTGGAAAGGCATAAATAGTCGAAAACACTGTTGTGATACGGTTTTACCTTATAAATTTTTGTTTACCTTCTTTCGTGTAGATAGCAATGTTCTTATTTTTTTCCTTTAACACAAAACATATATCCACACACAACATTTTAATCTTGACTGCAAATCTGGTGTAGGCGTTTTAGCTCAGTGCTTGAACAACATTGAAATTTTACTGGCAGACGTCTTTGTTGATTAATAACAAATTTTTCTTTATTATGACAACGATATATAAGATATCCTCTTGCTAATTTCATCTTTATTTTAATGGTGTAAATCCTGTTTCATAATGTTAATCTTTTTTTTATATATATAGTGTAATTTTGTTTCATATTGTAAACTCATTTTTATTTATTTATATAGTGTTAATCCCACTTCAAGGACAGTTATATATAGTGTAAATCTTTTTCATAGTGTAAAACCATTTTTATGCATATAGTGTAAATTCATTTTTATATATCATGGAAATATTGTTTCAAGGACAACTATATAATTGATAGTTTAAATAGATATTATGGATAAAAGAGAGAGATTTTATTAATAGCATAGTGACCGTGATTTTATTGATATCCTGTTTTATTAGCCGAGATTTTTAGTAATAGCGTATTGATATCAAGTTAACTGTTTTTAATTAAAAGGAGACAAGGTCATTAACAGTCAACACATTTATATTTAAATACAACAATTAAATTTTTGTAGTTTCAGTTTTAAAGGATGGCAATAGATACTTATCTCATATTGGGATTTGGATTTTAGTTGCAACAAGCGATTGTTTAATAATAATATTTTATTAAGTACAAATTGATTTTTGTTTCTTGTTGAGTTGTCGGTTGGGTGGGAGAGTTTTTAGTCATGTGTTGGGATGGTTAAGTTGTTCTCCGATGGAGTTGGATTTATCTTGAGTCCTTGGTCCGGATAGGTCATGTGTGCCAGGGTATTGTCACACCTATAACCTAGGGCGGGATGATTCCTAACGAGGGGATCATGGCACGCCCTATCGGATAGAGGCGAATGACGACTTGGTCGAAGTCTGTGCTTCTCTTTGAGGGTGTTTGTTCATTGTAGTTGTTAATGGTGCTTGGGTTTTAATGCGTTCCTGTGTTTGTTTACATGCCATAGTGGTTCTAGTTAACGGCCTTCAAAACCATTGTGTCAGATTTGTGGATGTTTACCCTTAGCATGTAGGCGTTATCGACGTGTTTATGGTGGGTAGTCATTTCTCTCTGTTGCTTTATGCATGTTTCACCTAAGTGCTCTTATACTTTCTCTGCGGGCATGTGTTCGTCGTGAGGTGGTGTGGTTCAACTATTGTCTTCATCACCTTCTTGCCTAAAAACCAAAAACAAATTGCACTTTTTTCTTCGCTTGTAATCGTAACATTTAAGGGGTCTTCACATATGGTATCAGAGCGGGTTCAAACCGCGACTTGGGAACACTACGAATTTCGCTGATATGATTTTGATTATGATGTTGCTAATTAAGTTGACTTGTATTCGTGAAGATAATCATGGTTATAGGATGCCACGGAGGCAGAAGATGGGGTGCTAGGGGAGGAGGCACGATGCCCACAGTGGAATCCATGCCTGGGGGTTCTAACCCGGATGGAGAGGAACAAGTTTCCAGGAAAGCGCACATAGTGTTGGGTGATGCGGTTTCGATGATGAGGTCTTTTTAGTGCATGTCTAAGGAACTGGTTAGCCATTTGGACAGATATGAGGCCAGGAAGCCGACACCCCCTAAAGTTCTATCGCGCACTACGTTTGGTACTAGTAGCATTCAATGTGAACTCGAGAAGGTCAAATTTCTTGTGCTCTTTGGTGCCCAAGACAAAGCAGCCATCGAGGCATGGTTGAAGAATATGGCAATGTTCTTTTCACTTTGCAACTATACATCCAACATGAACGTCCATACATCGGTATTTCAACTTAAGGGGAGCACTCTTCTTTGGTGGAAGACGCTCCTCCCACAATTGAACATGATCGTCGAAGACATGTCATGGGAACTATTAGAGGAATAATTCTGAGAGAGGTACCTATCAGAGGAATTCATTGAGGGTCAACTCAACGAGTTCAATGACTTACAACAGGGTGGTCGTACGGAGCCCGAGTACAAGGCCCATTTTATGGAGTTTCTTCAGTATGCTCTGCATATTAATACTGAGAAAGTTAAGGTCAACAGGTTCTTATTCATCTTTAATGTTAGCATACGTGCAAAGATTAGGATTTTGATTCCCTAGAACTTGCATGATGTCATCGAGAAGGCCCTCATAGCAGAGGAGGATCTTATCAGTGGGGGTCAGAGTAGCACTCTAGCGGGGACAACAAGGAAGTTGTCATCTAATGCGCTGCAACATCTGATACCAGTTAGACATATGCCATGATATCGTGGCTTTGAGAGTGGATCCACTTTCCCTAAACCTCGATGATCAGCTCCTCAGCAACGGACTCCTTATCGGGGACCACAACATCAGCAACAATGTCGACTACATCAACAACAGTTTAGGTCTGTTCAGCAGAACATACCAGGATTCCAGGACATTGGGCCTTCAGCTTCTACTTTGGGTACGAGGAGTACTCGACCGAAGAAGGAGTGTTGGAGATGTGGAGAGACATACTATGAGCGCAACTGCCCAATGGAGAGGAATAAAGGATTTGTATCAGCCAGACCCACTATCATGGGAGATTTGGGCAAGGCCCATCAGATTCATGCAGTGGTGAATAACTGCTAGGAATATCACCAGTAGACTTTGTTTGAGACGTCAGGTACCGTCTTTGACCATACCCTTAGTATTTTGATAGATCCTGGTGCTACCGAGAGTTTCATTTCTGGTGCAGTGCTAAAAAGGATTAAAGTAAAGGCAGTCAAACAAGATGAGTTTATCTTTGTAGAGATTGCTTCGGGAGACAAACAAAAGGTTGCAGGAAGGGTTATGGGATGTACTCTTAATCTGGGATATATTGTCTCTAGGGCCACCCTGTAGATCATGATCATAGGATATTATGACATCGTGATCGGTATGGGCCCTTCCACATCAAAAGACCTATGCCCTGGATTAAATATATATGAGAAGAAAAATACCATTTTAAATACATATACATAAAATCTATACCCTCGCTGGTGTATTTCATCCCCAACCAAATTAATCTTAATACAACATTAAAAGTTAAAAAGTTTGGTGTGTGTCCTGTCCAACCGACTTAATTTCTTTTATCAGAGGTGTTGGCTACTTCGAACGATTTTGTCGTTTCAAAATGTCTGGGGCGGGATGGATGGAATGTAAATTTTTTGTGGAGTTGTTGGATCTCTTGGGCTCTAAATTGTTGGAAGTGGTGGAGCAATCCAAAGCAAAGGGGAAGGTAAATGGGGTTCTCAACGCATATTTTTAGTTTTTATCATGCAAAGTGACAAGTTTAGGTTTTAGACTCATTTCTTTGTGTAATTTGATTTATAGGATTCTTTCTAAAATTATTACTTCTAGAATAATTAAGTTTGATATTTTTTTTTAAATGCTATATGTCATCTTAATTAAGTCATGTCTAATATGTCTCAGCAGGAAAAAAATTTCCAAATCCTACAAAGCTTCATCAAACATTCCTTCAAACATTAGCCAATCTACATGAACATTGTCTCATGCATATCTGCATGGGACTTGTCACTCAAGCCCAACTACACAAGCTATAATGACAATGGTAGGAATGGATAGTGTCCTTCTATTTATCATAATATCTTATATTTCATTAAGTATATGAACCCTACTTCACTTAAGGACTTAGTGAAGTCATCTTGCACTCTATTTAAATTATCGATTAGTTGAAATCAATTTATGGAAATTGTCCCTATACTATCCTCAGATGGATTATCCAATCAAAAATCACGAGCATAGTAAGAATAGTTACTTCATTCTAAACTTTTTACATTGATCTAATTGCCTAATTCTCTTCCGGGTCACAAATCCACCTGTGCACCACCTATCTCCTTGTCTAACATATCTCATCATCTTCTCTCCCCTCACCATTTTCCACTCATACTCATATACCTTCCCAAATATTTCATCCCCTACAACACCTCCAACCCTCATATCTAACCTCCCCTAGCCAAACAAATCCTCACTTCCCCTCTACCCGACCCTTTCCTAGTATCGTCTCCTCTCCACCTTCCTCTTCATATTTCCTTAACCTCCACCTTGGATCTTACGAAATATTTTTTATTTTTATGTTTTTCATTAAAAACATCACACGTGTTTGGCAACAAAATCAACACATCATTCACAAGTATAAACAAAAAATAATAATAGCTTTAGAAAAAAGGACTATTCTTAAATACATAGACTTCTTGTTCTACCTAAGAAGGAGATCTACTCGAGAAGGTGACCACACAAGCCATAGTTTGACTTCTTGACCAAAAAATCGTGAGGGGAAAACCATTGGTTTGTGCGACGAAGCAATGGAGATCCAGTGCCGGGATGATCTGGGAGTAGCCAAGAGGATGTGGTTATATAAGTGTGAGCCTCGACTATCAAAGGGAGAAGCTCAGTGTAGCCATAGAGGAGGGTGCACTTACTTCATCTCGACAAAGGAGAAACCAACAAGGGTGAAAACCCCAGGTTGGTGCGCCCTCCTTTCTGCCTTAAAAACTTGATGGAAAATTATTTTCTCCCTAAGATGTTGCATAGGTAACAGAATAAGCTCTCTCTCAAAGTTGGAATCTTGGAAAACGAAGCAACCAAGATGCATTCATGAAGGAAGGCGCATTGGTTAACCGTGAGAACCCCCAAAAATGATATTGCAATAAATGTGAAATGTAAACTTAGAAAATAAAAATCAAATGAGACACATAGCTTCACGAAAAAAGATAAGAATAATTTATTTGAGCTACGGTTCACCTTATATACCGAGGGAGCCATTTATTTACATCTTATTAATTAAATAACATCAAAAGGTGAAAATGGGTCGCGCCTAGGTGGTTGAATTGTGTGCCTTAGGTGGGCGTTCCCCTAGGCAACCTCCTTGTCCCAATTACTCGTTGTTTATATCTGGAAGTGTAATGGATTCCATGAAAAGGTGAGGAATTTTGTTTTGAAATACTTCAGTTGTGATCGACTTTTCCTGAGCTGGAGTTTGCACTTGGCAGGCTACCAAATATGAAGTGTATGTCTGATGCCTTGTAGAGTGATTCCGGGTGTCCAACATAGTGTCTTTGGCCAATGGGAGTTGGAAATACAAAATGTTGTTCACTGGATGAGTGATGGTGATTGTTTCTTCAAAGAGGGGAGGCTCAAACAACTTTAATTGATTTACATTAATAACATTACGGTTTCCCAGTTGTGGTGGCAGATTCAACCTATAATCATTTTCTCCAATATTTTCGAGGATGGTATAAGGACCCTATATTAATTGGTAGAAGCTTGTGATGGTTGCCTTTGAAGCACTTATTATCCAAGTGTAACAAGACTTGATCCCTTGGTTGAAAGTACATGAAGGTACTTTGTTTGTCATGGTGCTTCTTGGCATGCTCTTGAGCTGCTTTAAGTGTTGTTGTTACTGCAGTGTGGCATTGTGCAATATGTTGGAGAAACGGTTGTGTCGAGAATTGTTCCTTCTATTGATGGAAGGTACCTTGATGAGACCAAGTGAGTGGGATATCGGTTGGAGATGCTGGTTGGATGCCCAAACAGACTTCAAAAGGTGAAAATCCTATAGAATAATGTGTTTCCTTGTTGTAGCTATGTTGTAGATTGTGCAAGTAATTGTCCCATTGTTTGTTGCGCCCAAAGTGAGTTCGGAGAGCATGAACCAAGACTCTTTTGACAACCTTTGTTTGGTCATTTGTTTGAGGATGGAATGCAGTAGAAAACTCGAGGTGATGCCCCAATAGTGCCCATATTGTCTTCCAAAATGTGTTGACGAAGCGATAATCTCTGTATTATATGATAGTGCTTGGGAGGCCAAAATGGGGCAAGACATGTCAGAAGTAGAGTTCCGATGTTTGCATTTTTGTAGTAGTCTTTGTGCATGGGATAAAAGTGTCATTTTGCTGAAGCGACATACCACTACTGAGATTGCATCATGTTTCTTTTAGGTTGTTGGAAGTCCACTGAGGAAGTCCATTGAGATTGAAATACCTTTGTTTCCTTGTACACATTTTTACCTCGAAAAGTGAACATTTGGTCTATTTTCAATTCCAATGTAGAAACCTAAGACCAATTGTGTTGGATATTGGGTTCAGTGCTTCCTGTGAGTTTTGTGACATGGGTTAACCCCCTCTCATGGATCTCCACTCTCACAATAGTGGTAGAGATTAATTCTTGCATGTTTTTTTCTAACAACAATCATAGTCCAACAAATGGTATTAGACCTACAAGTCTCGAGTTTAAAATTTTCCCAACGAGCGGTGGGGGATATTGTTGGACATTGGTTTCAACGCTTCCCGTGGGTTTCGCGTCATGGGTTAACCCCCTCTCGTGGATCCTAACTCTTGTAATTTTTGTGGAGATTAATTCTTGCGGTTGTTGGTCTAACAACAATATTATTGCAGCAAATTGTCTATAAAACAAATACCAATTGTCTAATATCCCTACATTGTGGTTCTTTGGCATATTGGCACTTGCAATAATTTTGTAGAATGGATTGTGGCATGGCATCTGGTTTCCATGATGGATAGTTCATTCATGGTAGGTTTATTTGCTCACATTTACTAGGAGAGAATTGATTTAGAACTACTCCAGAGAAAATGTGTAGTTGTTCCATGTGTTGGTGAATGGTTTTTATTTATGATTGGGAATATTTCAAAGGTGATTCATTTGTGTGGAAACATAATTTTAGTAAATACAATACTTTCAGTTTTCCTTGAAGCAATTGGAGCTGTGCAATGTAAATTTGTTTTTAAATATCCACGACAAATTCTTTTTTTATGAGGATTTTTTCGCATGTTTTCTGGAGGATTTTTCTATGGACATATGTCTGCATTGAATGCAACTATGTGCTCGACATCTCCTCTCTCCACAAAGGCACATGGAAAATTACATAGCCAAAAATATTTTTTTATAGAGGATTTTTTTTTACGTTGCAAGAAGGCTTTTTCTATGGAGATATGTCAGTAGCTCGATGTATTTCCGACCTCCATACAATGTAGAGGTATATGGCTAGCATGGGAAGTACTTGTGTATTGTAATGTACCCCATATTTACCCATAATTTTTTTTTTCCTAGGTTCATTATAAAATGATTTAATTACTTCAGTAACATTTCTTAATGATACTATGATGTGATTTAACACTACTTTTCTTTGCACCCTTAACATTTACCATATCCTTGATAATTGAAATGAAAGACTCTAACTCATTCCTATTCTCAAGGAACGTAGCTTGATTACCTAAGTGAATATAACTATATACATATATACCTAAGCGAATATAAACAAGGGCATGACTCCACTTAATAAAGTTCCTCTAGGGTTTCCTTGCTTTCCTAAGGTTGTGTATCATAATACTTAGGCATGCGAGAAGGTTATTTCTACATTGCATTTTCTACCCTTCACACTAAGGGATGCATTTGAATCATTTTAGGGCTTAACTAATGCAATGATTATATAGTTATGAGTATGGCTAGAGGGAAAATATTGCCAAATATATGTGATTCCACATGAGGTTAC
>ML793068.1:102522-138891 GCA_009831015.1 Picea engelmannii
GGGTATTCTAGGCATCGTAGTATGTTGAATTGTTGGATTTGTTTTTCATGTCCTTAAATTGTTGGTTTTATTTTCATGTCCTTGAAGCCACCATCTTAGGAAAATCATTTTTTCTTTATTACTTGGCTTGAAGTCACAATATTATTTTGAATTTGATGGATAGCTATAAATGGTACAGTGCTCTAATGGGAGTATGGTTAGTCAATTTTAATTTTGTTGAAACCAGAAGTGATATATTCTTATGGTTAGTAGCTACACTTCATGCAAAAGGATTGCAATTTCTGGCACATGTTGTTTCTATGGATACAACTAATTTGAAAGTTTTTAGTTGGAAAAGTGTGGAGATACTTATCTTTCTCGAGAGAAAAATATGAATGGGAGACTTATGTGAGTGGACTTAAGCATTATGGTTTTGTGTTATCATAAGAGAATGATTAAATTGTTTGGTCTTGGGATGGTAACTGTGGGAAAGTCTCTGAAAAACGAGCCTATGAGGTACTAGATTTAGATTACCTTGATGATGTTTCAGAGGATTGGTTGATTGATGTATGGAAGTGGAATATTCGCTTGAGAAATAAATTATTTAGTTGGCTATTGATTGAAAATAGAGTTCTAATTGAAGATAGAGATCTAAACTGGGATAATTTGTGAAAAAAAGGTTTTATTTGTCCAAGTAGATGTGTATTATGTGGAGAGGAGGAGGAAATGATAAATCATGTGATAGTGTATGTCTCTTTCTCGAAAGAAGTTTCGAATTATATTTCAACTATTTATTGTAACATCTCACTCTTCCGTGCACTGAGGGAACTTATTCTCTGAGGACACTTGCTTGCATGTGATCCAGATTATTATAATATTGGGAATTTGATTATGATTATGAGGCATTAGGGATATGATAACATGCTATTTTTTTTTATTGATATAGACAGGTGCTATTGACTTGGTTCTCCTCATTGTGCAGGATTTTGGACCTCGAGGATGCAAAGGTATCGATTAAACCCCTGGAATACAGATCGAGTCAGGGAGTGGACTATTGGGTTTTATTGTTGTATATATGACATATGTGCATATGATTAGATGTTATGATTATATATCTCTTCTTTTATATGTAACGTTACGTTGCAGAATTTTAGACTTGACTATTTATCTTGTGGTAGTTGCGATACCCAGCTCGGTGAGGAGTGCTAGCTCGTCCTTGCGAGGAGAGCTCGAGGCTAGTTGTTCTCTGGATTAATGTGCGTGGACCCTTTGCGGCTCAGGGGGATAAGGGAGGAGAAGAGTACCCTTATCATTGGCTCATAGGTACCGGTGAAGTCACATCAGTCGGTGAGCGGGAGCAGGACGAAGCGCATAGAACAACAACTCGAAGTGGGGGACTTGGGATATGGTACGCATGAATTTATTCTACACGGTAGATTACTATTGACTTTACGCTTTCATTTCTATACTTTTAATTGAGTAAAAAATGTGTTCGACTTAGCATTTTAACCGAGAACTTAAATTCCCCATAGCCTTAAGCTCGCTTCTTGACTTGATTCCCTTGGCATTGGATCCCTGAATTCTATGACTATACTATTGGTTTTATTGATTTATTGTGAAGAGTTGTGCTTTACTTCGTCCTCATCCTTAGATCATGAGTCCATGCCTAAGCAGTCAGCCAAGAGATTTATCAACGGTCGTCACTTTAGTGTTAATAGACCTATATATCTTAATGCCCTACTTTTCTCTGTGTGGATGATGATCGAATGAGGTTTTCCGAGTCGTCTACTCGTGTCGATTGTTCTTGTATGATTACGGATCTTTGCATCTTCTTTCATTGAGTAATTCTTCCATTATTATCAATCCTATCTATGAACTGTTGATTACACCTTCCTTTTTAACTCTGCGTTTTACCATTTTACAGTCAACATTTTTCCCCCTCATTGGACAACGACCTTGCCATGCTTTAGACTGCGATCTTACCCTTGTAGAATTCAAAATTTATTTTACGTTGTTAGCATTATTAATTATCATTTTTGTGAGCATTTTCAATTGGTTTTGTATCTCCATTTTATTTGATGGCAGCGTTATCAGTTTTTGACAGTATTTTTAGCAACCCATTTAATGGCTTATTTTGTACCCAATAGACACATAAACTTAAGACTTGTAGCATTGGAAGTTTAGAACATATTCATCCTGAGTTGAACCCTTTCCAGTCTATGTTTTCCACTTTGTATAACCTCACCTTTTAGTGTGCGTTTAAGCAATGAGAGATACATCATTTGGCTGCATTCAATTTTAATTCTTTTGAAACAAGAAGTAATATATTTGTATGGTTAGTAGCTACACTTCACGCAAAAGGATTGCAGTTTCTTGCACATGTTGTTTCTATGGATACAACTAATTTGAAAGTTTTGAGCTGGAAAAGTGTGGAGATACTTATATTTCTCGAGAGCAAAACGATGAATGGGATACTTATGTGAGGGGACTTAAGCATTATGGTTTTGTCTTATCATATGAGAATGATTGAATTGTTTCGTCTTGGGATGGTAAAGGTGGGAAAGTCTCGGAAAAACAAGCCTATGAGGTACAAGTTTTAGATGATCTTGATGATGTTTCAGAGGATTGGTTGATTGATGTATGGAATTGGAAGATTCGCTTGCGAATTGAATTATTTAGTTGGCTATTGATTGAAAATAGAGTTATGATTGAAGATAGAGTTCTAACCTAGGATAATTTGTGAAAAAAAGGTTTTATTGGTCCAAGTAGATGTGTATTGTGTGGAGAGGAGGAGGAAATGATAAATCATGTGATGGTGTATGTGTCTTTCTCGAAAGAAGTTTCGAATTATATTTCAGCTATTTATTGTAATATCTCACTCTTGCGCACACTCAGGGAACTTATTCTTTGAGGACACTTGCTTGCATGTGATCCAAATTATTATACTATTTGGAATTTGATTATGATTATGAAGCATTATGGATATGATGACATGTTATTTTGTTGTATTTATATATATAAGTGCTATTGACTCGGTTCTCCTCAGTGTGAAGGATTTTGGACCTCGGGGATTCAAGGGCATCAATTAAACCCTTGGAATCTCGATCGGGTCACGGAGTGGACTATTGGGTTTAATTGTTGTATATATGAAATATGTGCATATTATTACATGTTATGATTATATATCTCTTCTTGTTACGCTGCATAATTTTAGACTTGACTGCTTATCTTGTGGTAGTTGGGATACCCAGCTCGGTGAGGAGTGGTAGCTCGGCCTTGTGAGGGGAGCTTAGAGCTAGTTGTTCTCTGGATTAATGTGCATGGACTCTTTGCAGCTCAGGGGGCTAAGGGCGAAGAAGAGTATCCCTAGCATTGGCTGAGAGGTACCGGTGAAGTCACATCGGTTAGTGAGCGGGAGCGGGACGAAGTGCATAGAACAACGACTCAAAGTGGGCGAATTGGGCTATGGTACGCATGCATTTATTCTACAGGGTATATTACTATTGAATTTACGCTTCCATTTATGTAGTTTTAATTGAGTAAAGAAAGTGTTTGACTTAGCATTTTAAGCGAGAACTTAAATTCCCCATAGCCTTAAGCTTTCTTCTTGAATTGATCACATTGGCATTGGATCCCTGAATGCTATGGTTGTCCTCTTGGTTTTATTGATTTATTGTGAAGAGTTGTGATTTAGTTCGTCCTCATCCCTAGGTCATCAGTCCACACCTGAGGAGTCGACCAAGAGCTGGATTGATGGTTGCCACTTCGGTGTTAATAGACTTATATATCTTAATGCCCTAATTTTATGTGCATGGATGATGAGAGAAGGATGTTTTCCCAGTCATCTACCCATGTCGATTGTTCTTGTGTGATTGAGGATCTTTGTGTCTTCTTGCGTTGAGTAATAATGTCATTATTATCAATCCTATCCGTAAACCGCTGATTACCCCTACCTTTTTAACTCTGCATTTTACCATTTGACAGTTAACATTTTTCCCACTCATTGCACAACGACCTTTCCATGATTTAGATTATGATCTTACCCTTCTAGACCTCAAATTTTATTTCATGTTATTAGCATTATTATTATCATTTTTGTCGTCATTTTCAATTGGTTTTACATCTGCATTTTATTTGATGGCAGCGTTATCTATTTTTGACAGTATTTTTAGCAACCCATTTAATGGCTTCTCTTGTACCCAACAAAAACATAAACTTAAGACCTGTAGCATTGGAAGTTTAGAACATCTTCAACCTGCGATCGGCCCTTTCTAGTCTGTGTTTTCCGCTTTGTATAACCTGTCCTTTCAGTGTGCATTTAAGCTTGAGAGATACATCGTTTGGCTGCATTCCTTTTCTGACCCTAACACCTGCGAACCTATTATTTACACGGGAGTGTTTAGGAACCCATGCCAGGAAACCCGTGGTCGTAGACTTTTACTATATATTTTATGGTGTTAAATTCTCCTTAGAAATGAATGTTTACACAACGATTTTATACAATCATTTGTATTATCTGCAATGAATTTTTTATAAGTGTTAGATAGCCTGCATTTATTGACATGCTTGACTTATACACCTGCATTTTTTTAAAACTTGGTGACAGCGATTTATGCATTCAATCACACAACGATCTTTTTGTTTTGCTCAGCAATATCCCATATAACTTAGTAATACATTTATTGTGACAACAATGTATTAACAAAAACATTTCAGGCGACCAATAAATATTGATTGAAAGAAAATATATTCGATAGCGATATTAGATGTATTGTGTAGTGATATCAGGTATTAATGGATAGCAATAGATCTTAGCCCGAGTTTATTTAGTTATCTTTGCGAAGTTTTTATATGCATTCTTTCCTTTTCCTTAAGGCTAAGACACCCTGAAATTTATGCCCTTACCATTGCAAGACAACGATTTAAACTTTCTCTGATCACACAATTCTAGACCACGCATTTTCTTTGTGATATAATTCAACGATTTATGATTTTTTTATTGCGCAAAAACTTCATTAGTCACTCTGCGATCTGGTAGATTAAGTGTCATCTATTTCAGTTAGTTACTCTGCATTTGTGTATATACATCATATTTATTAATGTTGGGTCATAACGATATCATTAAATATTTATGCATGTCATGTTGATTGTGTCAATTCTTGCATTAAATTGGAAAAATGCCTATGTTTTGAACCTCAACGTTTGGTGAAAGATAGTGAGGGTTACCTTTAAATGTTAGACAGCATGCCAATGCTTGGAAAGGCATAAATAGTCGAAAACTCTCCTGTGATACGGTTTTACCTTATAAATTTTTGTTTACCTTCTTTCGTGTAGATACCAATGTTGTTATTTTTTTCCTTTAACACAAAACGGATATCCACATACAACATTTTAATCTTGACTGCAAATCTAGTGGAGGCGTTTTAGCTCAGTGCTTGAACACCATTGAAATTTTACTCGGAGACGTCTTTGTTGATTAATAACAAATTTTTCTTTATTATGACAACTATATCTAAGATATCCTCTTGCTAATTTCATCTTTATTTATATGGTGTAAATCCGGTTTCATAATGTTAATCTTATATATATATATAGTGTAATTTTGTTTCATATTGTAAACTCATTTTTATTTATTTATATAGTGTTAATCCCACTTCAAGGACAGTTATATATAGTGTAAATCTTTTTCATAGTGTAAAACCATTTTTATGCATATAGTGTAAATTCATTTTTATATATCATGGAAATCTTGTTTCAAGAACAACTATATAATTGATAGTTTAAATAGATATTATGAATAAAAGAGAGAGATTTTATTAATAGCATAGTGAGCGTGATTTTATTGATATCGTGTTTTATTAGCGGAGATTTTTAGTAGTAGCATATTGATATCATGTTAACTGTTTTTAATTAAAAGGAGACAAGGTCATTAACAATCAACAAATTTATATTTAAATACAACAATTAAATTTTTGTAGTTTCATTTTTAAAGGATGGCGATAGATGCTTATCTCATCTTGGGATTTGGATTTTAGTTGCAACAAGCAATTGTTTAATAATAATATGTTATTAAGTACAAATTGATTTTTGTTTCTTGTTGAGTTGTCGGTTGGGTGGGAGAGTTTTTAGTCATGTCTTGGGATGGTTAAGTTGTTCTCCGACCGAGTTGGATTTATCTTGAGTCCTTGGTCCGGATAGGTCATGTGTGCCAGGGTATTATCACACCTATAACCTAGGGCAGGATGATTCCTAACGAGGGGATCATGGCACGCCCTATCGGATAGAGGCGAATGCTGACTTGGTCGAAGTCTGTGCTTCTCTTTGAGGGTGTTTGTTCATTGTAGTTGTTAATGGTGCTTGGGTTTTAACGGGTTCATGTGTTTGTTTGCATGCCATATTGGTTCTAGTTAACTGCCATCGAAACCGTTGTGTCATATTTGTGGATGTTTACCCTTAGCATGTAGGCGTTATCGACGTGTTTCTGGCGAGTAGTCATTTCTCTCTATTGCTTTACGCATGTTTCACCTAGTTGCTCTTGTGCTAGTGCACGGAGTCGTAGTTGTCTTATACTTTCTCTGCGGGCATGTGTTCGTGGTCAGGTGGTGTGGTTCAACTATTGTCTTCATCAGCTTATTGCCTAAAAACCAAAAACAAATTGCACTTTTTTCTTCGCTTGTAGTCATAATGTTTGAGGAGCCTTCACATATGGTATCAGAGCGGGTTCAAACCGCGACTTGGGAACACAACGAATTTCGCTGATATGATTTTGATTATGATGTTTCTAATTAAGCTGACTTTTATTCGTGAAGATAATCATGGTTATAGGACGCCACGGAGGCAGAATATGGGGTGCTAGGGGAGGAGGTACGATGCCTACAGTGGAATCCACGCCTGGGGGGTCTAACCCGGAGGGAGAGGAATAGGTTGCGAGGAAAGAGAACATAGCAGTGGGTGATGTGGTTTCGATGATGAGGTCTTTTCAGTGCATGTCTAAGGCACTGACTAGCCATTTGGACATATATGAGGCCAGGAAGCCGACACCCCCTGAAGGTCCATCACGCACTACATTTGGTACTAGTAGCATTCAATGTGAACTCGAGAAGGTCAAATTTCTCGTGTTCTTTGGTGCCCAAGACAACACAACCACCAAGGCATGGTTGGAGAATATGGGAATGTTCTTTTCACTTTGCGAATATACGTCCAACATGAAATTCCACATGGAGGTCTTTCAACTTAAGGGGAGCACTCTTCATTGGTGGAAGACGCTCCTCCCACAATTGAACATGATCGTCGAAGACATGTCATGGGAACTGTTCGACGAACAATTCTGAGAGAGGTACCTATCAAAGGAATTCATTGAGTGTCAACTCAACGAGTTCAACGACTTACAATAGGGTGGTCGTACAGAGCCCGAGTACGAGGCCCATTTTATGGAGTTTCTTCAGTATGCTCTTCATATTAATACTGAGAAAGTTAAGGTCAACAGGTTCTTATTCAACCTTAATGCTAGCATACGTGGAAAGGTTAGGATTTTTATTCCTCAAACCTTACATGATGTCATCGAGAAGGCCCTCAGAGCAGAGGAGGAGCTTATCAGTGGGGGTCAGAGTAGGACTCTAGCGAGGACAACAAGGAAGCTATCAGCCAATGCGCTACAATATCAGATACCAGTGAGACATATGCCATGATATCATGGCTTCGAGAGTGGATACACTTTCCATAAACCTTGGAGATCAACTCCTCAGCAATGGACTCCATATCAAGGACCACAACAACAACAACAACGTGGACTGCATCAACAACAGTTTAGGCCTGTTCAACAAAACATACAAGGATTCTAGGCCTGTGGTCCGTGAGCTTCTACTTTGGGTACGAGGAGTACTGGATAGAAGAAGGAGTGTTGGACATGTGGGGAGACTACTATGAGCGCAAATACCCAATGGAGAGGAATAAAGGATTTGTATCAGCGAGACCCACTATCATGGGAGATTTGGGCAAGGCCCATCAGATTCATGCAGTGGTGAATAACTGCTAGGAAGATCACCAGTAGACTTTGCTTGAGACGTCAGGTACTGTCTCTGACCATACCCTTAGTATTTTGATAGATCCTGGTGCTACCGAGAGTTTTATTTCGGTTGCAGTGCTAAAAAGGATTAAAGTAAAGGCAGTCAAACATGATGAGTTTATCTTTGTAGAGATTGCTTCAGGAGACAAAAAAAAGGTTGGAGCAAAGGTTATGGGATGTACTCTTAACCTAGGATATATTGTCACCAGGGCCAACCTGTAGATCACGATCATAGGATATTATGACATCGTGATCGGTATGGACTGGTTGGAATCGCATGAGGTGATACTCAACTGTAAGACGAAATGGTTGATCTTGGTCGATGATGAGGGACAAAGACGCATGATTTTTGGATGGAACGAGGGAGTTTCCCTAAGGTTCATATTTTCCTTGTAGTTATGGAAGAGCTTGTGCAAGGGATGTAATCTTTACGCAATCCTTGCGTTAAACGAGAAGGGAGTAGCGAAAGGACTAGAACACCTTCCTGTGGTGAGAGAGTTTGAAAACGTCTTCCCAAGGGATTTACCTAGGATGCTTCTGGACAGGGAATTGGATTTTATCATTGACCTAAAATCGCATATTGAACCAACGGAGAGAATGTCGTATCATATTTCAACCCCAGAGTTACAAGAGTTGAGAATGAAACTGAAGGATTTGTTGGACCTGCGACTTATATGTCCGAGTGTGTGACCGTGGGGTGTGCCTGTTATTTTCATACGAAAGAAGGATGGGTCATGGAGACTCTACATTGACTACCATCAATTGAACAAGGAAACGATCAAGAATCAATATCCATTACCAAGGATTGATGATCTATTCGATTAGATGAAGGGTGTGACGATGTTTTCCAAGATCGATTTATGATCAGAATGTCACCAGTTACAGATCAAGGAGGATGACATCCCTAAGATCACCTTTAAGATGAGGTTTGGTCATTACAATTTGATTGTTTTACTATTTGGACTGACAAACTCCCTAGGGGTATTTATTAGTTTGATGAAGAGGGTGTTTCGTGAGTACTTGGACAAGTTTGTCCAAGTATTCATTGACGATATTTTTATTGATTCTCAAGCGATGGAGGAGCATGACGAGCACTTATGCTTGGTACTACAATGTCTGCAAGAGAACAAATTGTATGAGAAATTGTTCAAATGCTCATTTTATCAATCGAAGATTCACTACTTAGGGCATGTCATCTTCGGTGAAGGTATCGTCGTGGATCCATCAAAGTCAAGGCTCTTATGGAATGGCCTCCATTGACGAATGTCCTGGAAGTGCAGAGCTTCATGGGTTTAGCAGGATACCATCGAAGGTTCATCCAGGGATTTTAAATATTGTTGATGTTGATTCATTGAGTAATTATATTCTTTCGCGCCATTGAATAATGTTGATGTATGGTATATTTAGTAATTACATTACTCTTGCACCATGACCACTTGTTAATTGAGATTGATTGTTCATCTAATTGGTTTTCAGCTTGATTGTATTAGTGGGCTTTAGATACCTCCTTGTTCCTCAGAACAGTTTTCATCCCTAGGCTTGAGAGTTGTGTCCTAGAGGTCCTAACCATGCATGATTTGGCATGTAGTTACTTAAATGCTCCGTGACATGGTTGATCAGTTATGTGTAATTCACTTCAGTTGATCATGATGGGTTGAATCACGTTTCCATTTTATTAATGTGTAACACAATTATTTATAATAGAACTAGAAAAAAGGACTATTATTACATACATAGACTTCCTCATCTACCTAAGAAAGAGATCTACTCGAGAAGGTGACCACACAAGCCATAGTCCGGCTTCTTGACAAAAAAATTGTGAGGGGAAAACCATTGGTTTGTGTAACCAAGTAATGGAGATCCAATGACAGGATGATGTGCGAGTAGCCAAGAGGATGTGGCTATCTAAGTGTGAGACTCAACTATCAAAGGGAGAAGCTCACTGTAGCCATAGAGGAGGGCACACTTACTTCATCTTGAAAAAGGAGAAACCAACAAGAGTGAAAACCCCAGGTTGGTGCGCCCTCCTTTCTGCCTTAGAATCTTGATCGAAAACTATTTTCTCCCTAAGAGGTTGGATAGGTAACATAATAATCTCTCTCTCAAAGTTGGAAGCATGGAAAACGGAGCAACCAAGATGCATCCATGAAGGAAGGCGCATTGGTTAACCCTGAGAACCCCAAAAAATGATATTGCAGTAAATGTGAAATGTAAACTCAGAAAATAAAAATCAAATGAGACACATAGCTTCACGGAAAAAGATAAGAATAATTTATTTGAGATACGGTTCACATCTTCTTAATTAAATAACATCAAAAGGTCAAAATGGGTCGCGTGGTTGAATTGTGTACCCCACGTGGGCGTTCCCGTAGGTGGCCTCCTTGACTCAGTTACTCGTTGTTTATATCTGGAAGCGTCCTGGCTTCCATGAGAAGGTGAGGAAATTTGTTGTGAAATACTTCAGTTGTGATCCATTTTGCCTGAGCTGGAGTTTGTGCTTGGGAGACTACCACATATGAAGTGTATGTCCGATGCCTTGTAGAGATATTTTGGGTGTCCAACACAGTGTCTTTGGCCAATGGGAGTTGGAAATACAAAATGTTGTCCACCGGATGAGTGATGGTGATTGTTTCTTCAAAGAGGGGAGGCTCAAACAACTTTAATTTATTTACATTAATAACATTATGGTTTCCTAGTTGTGGTGGCAGATTCAACCTATAAGCATTTTTTTAAATATTTTCGAGGATGGTATAGGGACCATATATTATTGGTAGAAGCTTGTGATGGTGGCCTTTGAAGCACTTATTATCCAATTGTAACCAGACTTTATCCCCTAGTTGAAAGGACATGAAGCTACTTTGTTTGTCATGGCACTTCTTGGCATGCTCTTGAGCTTCTTTAAGTATTGTTGTTACTGCAGTGTGGCATTGTGCAATTTGTTGAAGAAACCGTTGTGCTGAGAATTGTTCTGTCTATTGATGGAAGGTACCTTGACGAGCGCAAGAGAGTGGGAGCTCGGTTGGAGATGTTGGTTGGAAGCCCAAGCAGACTTCAAAAGGTGAAAATCCTATAGAAGAATGTGTTGTCTTGTTGTAGCTATGTTGTAAAATCTGCAAGTAATTGTCCCTCTTCCATAGAGGAAATTGAGCACGGGGGTTAGGCCTTTTCCTTGAAAAATACCTAAGATGGGAGCATTCCTAGCATGCTCTTTGTCCACACCCTAGACCCAACCCCCAGAAATAACCAATGTCAAAGTAGTTCACATTGTGACTCTAAACAAATTTCGCCCATAATTTTCTCAAAAAATATAAAGGAACCTCCCTATTATTGAGGGGAGGTTTATCAAACACCATGAACCACCTATAAAACTCGAAAATTCTAGACCTATTTTAAGAAATAGTAGTTAAATTCATGGATAAGAGACATCAATGTGGCCAAACCCTCATCAATCTATATGTTTATGTTGGGTGGCTATGGTGGGTTGGGGTTGTTTGGGTCTTGGTATTCTTGTGTATTCTTTTCATTGTCTTTGGGTTCCATCTTAATAATATCTACTATAATTTAATAAGGCCTCACATCAAACCAATCATATCATGAAGCCAACTCAATCAACTAGTAAAAATATATAATGGGTGCACGAAAGACCTAACCATCAAACCTATGAGATCATGAAGACAAGGGTGAATTAAGAACTAATCAATACCATAAATCCAATTTACAAATTACGAGAACAACTGAAGGTGATCGAAATGAGATTTGCTACAACATTTAATAAAGTAATTAGAGTTCCCAAGATTTGTAGAAACTTATGAGTTGTTTTCCTCGTTATGCACCTATCTACTTGTTAGGGCTTGTGATATCTTAAGTCTCACCCTCCGTACTCGATAAGGAGTAATTAATTATTATGAAAAAAATCCATAACTAAAAATTAAACTAAATAAAATCATAACTAAAAATTAAACTAAGTAAAGAATGCTGGAAATGAATAACCGTTTATTTAATACATCACATTACGAAACTATTACATGTTTTAAAATAGAACATGGCTAATGAAATCATTGCACTCAATGAAATTAAAAGGTTAATATAAACTATTACATGTTTTAAAATAGAACATTGCTAATGAAATCATTGCACTCAATGAAATTAAAAGGTTAATATAAAACATATTGAAAAAAAAAAATACATAAAAAAATACATGAGGGTCAATCATCACATATACTATTGGCCGTAGGTAAAAATTACTGGCAATTTTTTTATACATTGATACCATATTTCAAAATAATATAACTAGTAATTGAAAAAAGTCAAGATGGATTTAAAAACATAACTCAGCTAAAAAAATCATCAAAAAAAATCTTAAAAGCTTTAAAAATGCACCAAAAATTTTCAAACAAGTTTCAGAATCATTTTTAAGATGATGGCAGGGAAGCCCCAATATTTGGATTCATCAAACAACTATTCAAATTCAAGCAAAACTCAGAGGTGCTTTCAATTCACTCCTTACAATCATCAAAAGAGCGATATATATTTTCACTGTGCTAAATATTCAAAATATTAATTGTTAGAATTAAATATAGGCGACAACTCTCTCTATATATAATCAAATTCAAACGTTAGCAGGAAACACAGGCTATCACGAGCTGCGAGCAGCATGAATATTAATAACAACCATGGGCGCGGGGCATCAAGATGAACCTGATAACTGGTGGCATTTTGCTACGCATTGTAATGAGAAGAATCCAAGGATGGTGAACACCAAATTGGCCCTTCGGGAGGGATCAAACGAGGTCTGTGCAAAGCAGGATTGATGCAGGATCAAACAATAATATCAACCGGACCCGCTGCTAGAAGAATCCCTTCAACCATTCCTGAAACGACCTTCTCTTTAGAGGCAACCAGAGTTATAGTTAGAGAATTGCAATGTGGGAGATAAGACCCAGAGAGAGAGTATCTGAAATGTGCCTCGGAGCTGTGTCACTGAACCAGCCATGGAGATGGTCACATCACCCACCGTTCCTCTAGCGCTCATCAGGTAGAGCCCCCCAACCTGAAGGCTTCGGTAGAATCGATATAGTCACTGAACTATATCAGCGCGGGCTTCAACCTCTACAACATGAGGCATCATTGCATCATCGCTCTCTCTGTAGACTACAGGGTTCTCTTTAGGTTTGTTTCTAGACCCACGCGGACGACCCCTTCTGATAGATTGCTGCGTGTTATCATTATTATTATAGATGTTCTTTTCACGGTGGTTACCCCCACTAACTGCTTCGAGCGTTTCCGGTTCAGAGTTGTAATCGAAAGCAACCAGAGACCCAATCCCAGCTCCATGTTCGGGCATAGCAGAGGAGGAAATATTTGACTCCATTGCCGACCAGCGGTCCGGTTAAAAAATGATCCACAGGGAGATTACAGCAGCACTGGATAAAGGTGATTGAGATCCACAGGGAGATTACGGCAGCACTGGATAAAGCCGTTCGACATCAAAAGACCTACGCTCGATTAAATATATATGAGAAGACAAATACCATTTTTAATACATATACATAAAAGCTATACCCTCGCTGGGTGTATTTCATCCCCAGCCGACTTAATCTTATTACAACATTAAAAGTTAAAAAGTTTGGTGTGTGTCCTGTCCAGCCGACTTAATTTCTTTTATCAGAGGTGTTGGCTACTTCGAACGATTTTGTAGTTTCAAAAAGTCTGGGCCGGGATGGATGGAATATAAATTTTTTGTGGAGTTGTTGGAACTCTTGGGCTCTAAATTGTAGGAAGTGGTGGAAGAATCTAGAGCGAAGTGGAAGGTAAATGGGGTTATCAAACCATATTTTTAGTTTTTATCATGCAAAGTGACAAGTCTTTCTTCTAAAATTATTGCTTCTAGAATCAAGTCTTTCTTCTCAAAAGTCATCTCAAAGTAGCACTTTAGGTTCTTATATAAATTCTCCATTTATGCCCCCTCCCGAAAGTCATCTCAAAGTAGCACTTTAGGTTCTTGGAGAATAGGAAGATCACAAATGCAATTGGAGTGGTTCATGAGGTTGTGCAAAGTATTGGTTTTGTTATAATATTTTAGTTTTTTCCTCCACACTGAGGTTAGAGTCTCATTTATGCCACGTGTTTTTCTATGTGAGAAACCTATTCTCAAAATACTTGACCCTCCTATGTTATTATGATTTCATGGATTAATATATATAAGATGATATTGAAATATTTTTTTTAAGTTTTTAGTTTTAATTAATGTATTTCTATATAAAAATTAGATATAAAATTAATTTATATAAAATGGATATTGAAATATTTAATTTATTGTTGACATCTCCCTGTTTATGGCTTTTGTGAAAAACTCATTTTAAGCACAAATGCCACATGTTAACTCCATACTATGTTTCAAAGAAAATGCACATCAATGAATTAAGAATTTGTTTATTCTTAATTACTTTATCTCTCTCCCTATATATAAAGTTGATAAAAAATTATTTGAAGTAAGACATAATTTGAAATATTTTATTTATAATTAAGTTTGATATTTTTTTTTAAATGCTATATGTCATCTTAAGCAAGTCATGTCTAATATGTCTCTGCAGGCAAAACTTTTCCAAATCCTACAAAGCTTCATCAAACATTCCTTCAAACATTAGGCAATCTACATGAACATTGTCTCATGCATATCTGCATGGGACTTGTCACTCAAGCCCAACTACACAAGCTATAATGACAATGGTACGAATGGATAGTGTCCTTCTATTTATCATAATATCTTATATTTCATTAAGTATATGAACCCTACTTCACTTAAGGACCTAGTGAAGTCATCTTGCACTCTATTTAAATTATCCATTAGATGAAATCAACTTATGGAAATTGTCCCTATACTATCCTCAGATGGCTTATCCAATCAAAAATCACTAGCATAGTAAGAATAGTTACTTCATTCTAAACTTTTTACATTGATCTAATTCCCTAATTCTCTTCTAGGTCACAAATCCACCTTTGCACTACCTATCTCCTTGTCTAACATATCTCATCATCATCTCTCCCCTCACCATTTTCCACTCATACTCATATTTCATCCCCTACAACACCTCCAACCCTCATATCTAACCTCCCCTAGCCAAACAAACCCTCACTTCCCCTCTACCCGACCCTTTCTTAGTATCGTCTCCTCTCCACCTTCCTCTTCATATTTCCTTAACCTCCACCTTCGATCTTACGACATATTTTTTATTTTTATTTTTTTCATTAAACACATCACATGTGTTTGGCAACAACATCAACACATCATTCACAAGTATAAACAAAACAATAATAATAGCTTTAGAAAAAAGGACTATTCTTAAATACATAGACTTCTTGTTCTACCTAAGAAGGCGATCTACTCGAGAAGGTGACCACACAAGCCATAGTTCGACTTCTTGACCAAAAACTCGTGAGGGGCAAACCATTGGTTTGTTCGACCAAGCAATGGAGATCCAATGCCGGGATGATCTAGGAGTAGCCAAGATCATGTGGCTATCTAAGTGTGAGCCTCAACTATCAAAGGGATAAGCTCAGTGTAGCCATAGAGGAGGGTGCACTTACTTCATCTCGACAAAGGAGAAACCAACAAGGGTGAAAACCCCAGGTTGGTGCGCCCTCCTTTCTGCCTTAAAAACTCGATGGAAAATTATTTTCTCCGTAAGAGTTTGCATAGGTAACAGAATAAGATCTCTCTCAAAGTTGGAAGCATGGAAAACAAATCCACCAAGATGCATCCATGAAGGAAGGTGCATTGGTTAACCCTGAGAACCCCCAAAAATGATATTGCAATAAATGTGAAATGTAAACTTGGAAAATAAAAATCAAATGAGACACATAGCTTCACGGAAAAAGATAAGAATAATTTATTTGAGCTATGGTTCACCTTATATACTGAGGGAGCCATTTATTTACATCTTCTTAATTAAATAACATCAAAAAGTGAAAATGGGTCGCGCCTAGGTGGTTGAATTGTGTGCCTGAGGTGGGTGTTCCCGTAGGCAACCTCCTTGGCACAATTACTCCTTGTTTATATCTGGAAGTGTAATGGCTTCCATAAGAAGGTGAGGAAATTTGTTTTGAAATACTTGAGTTGTGATCGACATTGCCTGAGTTGGAGTTTGCGCTTGGCAGGCTACCAGATATGAAGTGTATGTCCGATGCCTTGTAGAGTGATTCCGGGTGTCCAACATAGTGTCTTTGGCCAATGGGAGTTCGAAATACAAAATGTTGTTCACTCGATGAGTGATGGTGATTGTTTCTTCAAAGAGGGGAGGCTCAAACAACTTTAATTGATTTACATTAAAAACATTATGGTTTTCGAGTTGCGGTGGCAGATTCAACCTATAATCATTTTCTCCAATATTTTCGAGGATGGTATAGGGACCCTATATTAATTGTTAGAAGCTTGTGATGGTGGCCTTTGAAGTGCTTATTATCCAAGTGTAACAAGACTTGATTCCGTGGTTGAAAGTACATGAAGGTACTTTGTTTGTTATGGCACTTCTTGGCATGCTCTTGAGCTGCTTTAAGTGTTGTTATTACTGCAGTGTGGCATTGTGCAATTTGTTGGAGAAACAGTTGTGCTGAGAATTGTTCCTTCTATTGATGGAAGGTACCTTGACGAGCCCAAGTGAGTGGGATATCGGTTGGAGATGATGGTTGGAATCCCAAACAGACTTCAAAAGGTGAAAATCCTATAGAATAATGTGTTTCCTTGTTGTAGCTATGTTGTAGATTGTGCAAGTAATTGTCCCATTGTTTGTTGCGCCCAAAGTGAGTTCGGAGAGCATGAACCAAGAATCTTTTGACAACCTTTGTTTGGCCATCTGTTTGAGGATGGAATGTAGTAGAAAACGTGAGGTGATGCCCCAATAGTGCCCATATTGTCTTCCAAAATGTGTTGAGGAAGCGATAATCTATGTATTATATGACAGTGCTTGGGAGGCCAAAATGGGGTGAGACATGTCAGAAGTAGAGTTCCGATGTTCGCGTTTTTATAGTAGTCTTTGTGCATGGGATAAAAGTGTCATTTTGGTGAAGCTAAATACCAGTACTGAGATTGCATCATGTTTCTTTTGGGTTGTTGGAAGTCCACTCGGGAAGTCCATTGAGATTGAAATACCTTTGGTTCCTTGTACACGTTTTAACCTCGAAAAGTGAACATTTGGTCTATTTTCAATTCCTATGTAGAAATATAACACCAATTTTGTTGGACATTGGGTTCAGTGCTTCCTGCGAGTTTTGTGACATGGGTTAACCCCCTCTCATGGATCTCCACTCTCACAATAGTGGTAGAGATTAATTCTTGCAGGTTTTGTTCTAACAACAATCATAGTCCAACAAATGGTATTAGACCTACAAGTCTCGAGTTTGAAATTTTCCCAACGAGCGGTGGGGGATATTGTTGGACATTGGTTTCAACACTTCCCGTAGGTTTCGCGTCACGGGTTAAGCCCCTCTCATGGATCCTAACTCTTGTAATTTTTGTGGAGATTAATTTTTTCGGTTGTTGGTCTAACAACAATATTATTGCAACAAATTGTCTAGAAAACTAATACCAATTGTCTCATATCCCTACATTGTGGTTCTTTGGCATATTGGCACTTGCAATAATTTTGTAGAATGTATTGTGGCATGGCATCTGGTTTCCATGATGGATAGTTCATTCATGGTAGGTTTGTTTGCTCACATTTACTAGTAGAGAATTGATTTAGAACTACTCCACAGAAAATGTGTAGTTGTTCCATGTGTTGGTGAATGGTTTCTATTTATGATTGGGAATATTTCAAAGGTGATTGATTTCTCTAGAAACATAATTTTAGTAAATACAAGACTTTCATTTTTCCTTGAAGCAATTGGAGCTGTGTGATGTATATCTGTTTTTAAATATCCACGGCAAATTCTTTTTTTACGAGGAATTTTTCGCATGTTTTCTGGAGGATTTTTCTATGGAAATATGTCTGCATTCAATGCAACTATGTGTTCGACATCTCCTCTCTCCACAAAGGCACATGGAAAATTACATAGCCAAAAATATTTTTTTATAGAGGATTTTTTTTTACGTTGCAAGAAGGCTTTTTCTATGGAGATATGTCAGCAGCTCAATGTATTTCCCACCTCCATACAATGTAGAGGTATATGGCTAGCATAGGAAGTACTTGTGTATTGTAATGTACCAAATACTTACCCATAATATTTTTTTTCCTAGGGCCATTATAAAATGATTCAATTACTACAGTAACATTTCTTAATGATACTATGATGTGATTTAACACTACTTTTCTTTGCACCCTTAACATTTACCATATCCTTGATAATTGAAATGAAAGACTCTAACTCATTCCTATTCTCAAGGAACGTAGCTTGGTTACCTACGTGAATATAACTATATACATATATACCTAAGCGAATATAAACAAGCGCATGAATCCACTTAATAAAATTCCTCTAGGGTTTCCCTGCTTTCCTAAGGTTGTGTATTATAATACTTAGGCATGCGAGAAGGTGATTTCTACATTGCATTTTCTACGTTTCACACTAAGGGATGCATTTGAATTGTTTTAGGGCTTAACTAATGCAATGATTATATAGTTATGAGAATGGCTAGAGGGAAAATATTGCCAAATATATGTGATTCCACATGAGGTTAACACACCTACACTAGTACAATAATATCTATATGATACCACATGAGGTTTCCACACCTATGCCAGTACAATGATGTCTATCTAATTCCACATGAGGTTACCACACCTACACCAATACAATAATGTCCATGTAAATCTTGGGGGATTCCGTTGATCTCTCACTCACAAGTTGATACATGAATATGATATGATATGGGGTAAGACACAATGGGTGCAAGCCTATAAATGGTTAATGGTTTGAGTCTTTTCTTGTTAATATTATGGAGGTCATGAAGAAAGGAACGATTTCAGTTTTCAATTTGACATACAAAACACTTGGTATCTTTATTGATCCTATTTGCTACCTGCCCAATGGTGTTTTAGTTACATATTTCATATGGATTCAAGTAGAGAAACATTGGGAATCTTGTTTCTATGGGAAATAAATCCGTGAATTTAATAGATATTTTCCCAAGAAAAAAAAGTAGAGTTCATATGGGTATTCTAGGCATCGTAGTATGTTGAATTGTTGGATTTGTTTTTGATGTCCTTAAATTGTTGGTTTTATTTTCATGTCCTTGAAGCCACCATCTTAGGAAAATCATTTTTTCTTTATTACTTGGCTTGAAGTCACAATATTCTTTTGAATTTGATGGATAGCTATAAATGGTACAGTTCTCTAATGGGAATATGGTTAGTCGATTTTAATATTGTTGAAACCAGAAGTGATATATTCTTATGGTTAGTAGCTACACTTCATGCAAAAGGATTGCAATTTCTGGCACATGTTGTTTCTATGGATACAACTAATTTGAAAGTTTTTAGTTGGAAAAGTGTGGAGATACTTATCTTTCTCGAGAGAAAAATATGAATGGGAGACTTATGTAAGGGGACTTAAGCATTTTGGTTTTGTGTTATCATATGAGAATGATTGAATTTTTTGGTATTGGGATGGTAAATGTGGGAAATTCTCAGAAAAACAAGCCTATGAGGTACTAGATTTAGATTATCTTGATGATGTTTCAGAGGATTGGTTGATTGATGTATGGAAGTGGAATATTCGCTTGAGAAATAAATTATTTAGTTGACTATTGATTGAAAATAGAGTTCTAATTGAAGATAGAGATCTAAACTGAGATAATTTTTGAAAAAAAGGTTTTATTTGTCCAAGTAGATGTGTATTGTGTAGAGAGGAGGAGGAAATGATAAATCATGTGATAGTGTATGTCTCTTTTTCGAAAGAAGTTTCGAATTATATTTCAACTATTTATTGTAACATCTCGCTCTTCCGTGCACTGAGGGAACTTATTCTTTGAGGAAACTTGCTTGCATGTGATCCAGATTATTATAATACTGGGAATTTGATTATGATTATGAGGCATTATGGATATGATAACATGGTATTTTGTTTTATTGATATAGACAGGTGCTATTGACTTGGTTCTCCTCAGTGTGCAGGATTTTGGACCTCGAGGATGCAAAGGTATCGATTAAACCCTTGGAATACAGATCCAGTCAGGGAGTGGACTATTGGGTTTTATTGTTGTATATATGACATATGTGCATATGATTAGATGTTATGATTATATATTTCTTCTTTTATGCGTAACAATACGCTTCAGAATTTTAGACTTTTATCTTGTGGTAGTTGGGATACCCAGTTCGGTGAGGAGTGGTAGCTCGGCCTTGCGAGGAGAGCTCAGAGCTAGTTGTTCTCTGGATTAATGTGTGTGGAGCCTTTGCAGCTCAGGGGGATAAGAGAGGAGAAGAGTACCATTATCATTGGCTCATAGGTACCGGTGAAGTCACATCGATCGGTGAGCAGGAGCGGGACGAAGCACACAGAACAACAACTCAAAGTGGAGGACTTGGGCTATGGTACACATGAATTTATTCTACACGGTAGATTACTATTGACTTTATGCTTTCATTTCTATACTTTTAATTGAGTAAAGAAAGTGTTTCACTTAGCATTTTAACCAAGAACTTAAATTCCCCATAGCCTTATGCTCGCTTCTTGACTTAATTCCCTTGGCATTGGATCCCTGAATTCTATGACTATACTATTGGTTTTATTGATTTATTGTGAAGAGTTGTGCTTTACTTCGTCCTCATCCCCAGATCATGAGTCCATGCCTGAGTAGTCAGCCAAGAGATTTATCGACGGTCGTCACTTTAGTGTTAATAGACCTATATATCTTAATGCCCTAATTTTCTCTGTGTGGATGATGATTGAATGATGTTTTCCGAGTCGTCTACTCGTGTCGATTGTTCTTTTACGATTACATATCTTTGCGCCATCTTTCATTGAGTAGTTCGGCCATTATTATCAATCCTATCCGTGAACCATTGATTCCACCTTCGTTTTTAACTCTGCATTTTACCATTTTACAGTCAACATTTTTCCCCCTCATTGGACAACGACCTTTCCATGCTTTAGAGTGTGATCTTACCCTTGTAGAATTCAAAATTTATTTTACGTTGTTAGCATTATTAATTATCATTTTTGTCAACATTTTCAATTGGTTTTGTATCTGCATTTTATTTGATGGCAGCGTTATCAGTTTTTGACAGTATTTTCAGCAACCCATTTAATGGCTTCTTTTGTACCCAATAGACACATAAACTTAAGACTTGTAGCATTGGAAGTTTAGAACATATTCATCCTGATCTGAACCCTTTCTAGTCTATGTTTTCCACCTTGTATAACCTGACCTTTTAGTGTGCGTTTAAGCAATGAGAGATACATCGTTTGGCTGCATTGAATTTTAATTCTTTTGAAACAAGAAGTAATATATTCGTATGGTTAGTAGATACACCTCACGCAAAAGGATTGCAGTTTCTTGCACATGTTGTTTCTATGGATACAACTAATTTGAAAGTTTTGAGATGGAAAGGATGGTTTTGTCTTATCATATGAGAATGATTGAATTGTTTGGTCTTGGGATGGTAAAGGTGTGAAAGTCTCAGAAAAACAAGCCTATGAGGTACAAGTTTTAGATGATCTTGATGATGTTTCGTAGGATTGGTTGATTGATGTATGGAATTGGAAGATTCGCTTGCGAATTAAATTATTTAGTTGGCTATTGATTGAAAATAGAGTTATGATTGAAGATAGAGTTCTAACCTGGGATAGTTTGTGAAAAAAAGGTTTTATTGGTCCAAGTAGATGTGTATTGTGTGGAGAGGAGGAGGAAATGATAAATCATGTGATGGTGTATGTCTCTTTCTCGAAATAAGTTTCGAATTATATTTCAACTATTTATTGTAATATCTCACTCTTGCGCACACTCAGGGAACTTATTCTTTGAGGACACTTGCTTGCATGTGATCCAGATTATTATACTATTGGGAATTTGATTATGATTATGAAGCATTATGGATATGATGACATGTTATTTTGTTGTATTGATATATATAGGTGCTATTGACTCGGTTCTCCTCACTGTGAAGGATTTTGGACCTCGGGGATTCAAGGGCATCGATTAAACCCTTGGAATCTCGATCAGGTCACACGTCGACTATTGGGTTTAATTGTTGTATATATGAAATATGTGCATATTATTATATGTTATGATTATATATCTCTTCTTTTATGCGTAACGTTACGCTGCATAATTTTAGACTTGACTGCTTATCTTGTGGCAGTTGGGATACCCAGCTCGGTGAGGAGTGGTAGCTCGGCCTTGTGAGGCGAGCTTAGAGATAGTTGTTCTCTGGATTAATCTGGATGGACTCTTTGCAGCTCAGGGGGCTAAGGGCGAAGAAGAGTATCTCTAGCATTGGCTCGGAGGTACCGGTGAAGTCACATCGGTCAGTGAGCGGGAGCGGGATGAATTGCATAGAACAACGACTCGAAGTGGGCGACTTGGGCTATGGTACGCATGCATTTATTCTACAGGGTATATTACTATTGAATTTACGCTTCCATTTATGTACTTTTAATTGAGTAAAGAAAGTGTTTGACTTAGCATTTTAAGAGAGAACTTAAATTCCCCATAGCCTTAACCTTGCTTCTTGACTTGATTACCTTGGCATTGGATCCCTGAATGTTATGGTTGTCCTATTGGTTTGATTGATTTATTGTGAAGAGTTGTTATTTAGTTCGTCCTCATCCCTATGTCATCAGTCCACACCTGAGGAGTCGACCAAGTACTGGATTGATGGTTGCCACTTCGGTGTTAATAGACTTATATATCTTAATGCCCTGATTTTCTGTGCATGGATGATGAGAGAAGGATGTTTTCCCAGTCATCTACCCATGTCGATTTTTCTTGTGTGATTGAGGATCTTTGTGTCTTCTTGCGTTGAGTAATAATGCCATTATTATCAATCCTATCCGTAAACCGCTGATTACCCCTACATTTTTAACTTTGCATTTTACCATTTTACAATCAACATTTTCCCACTCATTGCACAATGACCTTTCCATGCTTTAGATTATGATCTTACCCTTCTAGACCTCAAATTTTATTTCATGTTATTAGCATTATTAATTATCATTTTTGTCGTCATCTTCAATTGGTTTTACATATGCATTTTATTTGATTGCAGTGTTATCTATTTTTGACAGTATTTTTAGCAACCCATTTAATGGCTTCTCTTGTACCCAACAAAAACATAAACTTAAGACCCGTAGCATTGGAAGTTTGGAACATCTTCAACTTGCTTTCGACCCTTTCTAGTCTGTGTTTTCCTCTTTGTATAACCTGCCCTTTCAATGTGCATTTAAGCAATGAGAGATACATTGTTTGGCTGCATTCTTTTTCTGACCCCAACACCTGCGAACCTATTATTTACAAGGGCGTGTTTAGGAACCGATGCCAGGAAACCCGTGGTCGTATACTTTTACTATATATTTTATGGTGTTAAATTCTCCTTAGAAATGAATGTTTACACAACGATTTTGGACAATCATTTGTATTATCTCCAATGAAATTTTTATAAATGTTAGATACCCTTCATTTATTGACATGCTTGAATTATACACCTGCATTTTTTTTAAACTTGGTGATGGCGATTTATGCATTCAATCACACACCGATCCTTTTGTTTTGCTCAAGAATATCCCATATAACTTAGAAATACATTTATTGTGACAACAATGTATTAACAAAAACATTTCGGGCGGCCAATAAATATTGATTGAAAGAAAATATATTCGATAGCTATATTAGATGTATTGTGTAGTGATATCAGGTATTAATGGATAGCAATAGATCTTAGCCCGAGTTTATTTAGTTATTTTTGCGAAATTTTTATATGCATTCTTTCCTTTTCCTTAAGGCTAAGACACCCTGAAATGCACGCCCTTACCATTGCAAGACAATGATTTAAACTTTCTCTGATCACACAATTCTAGACCACTCATTTTCTTTGTGATATAATTCAGCGATTTATGATTTTTTTACTACGCAAGAACTTCATTTGTCACTCTGCGATCTGGTAGATTAAGTGTCATCTATTTCAGTTAGTTACTCTGCATTTGTGGATATACATCATATTTATTAATGTTGGGTCACAACGATATCATTAAATATTTATGCATGTCATGTTGATTGTGTCAATTCTTGCATTAAATTGGAAAAATGCCTGTGTTTTGAACCTCAACGTTTGGTGAAAGATAGTGAGAGTTAAATTTAAATGTTAGACAACATGCCAATGCTTGGAAATGCATAAATAGTCGAAAACTCTCCTGTGATAGTGTAATTTTGTTTCATATTGTAAACTCATTTTTTTTTATTTATCTAGTGTTAATCCCACTTCAAGGAGAGTTATATATAGTGTAAATCTTTTTCATAGTGTAAAACTATTTTTATGCATATAGTGTAAATTCATTTTTATATATCATGGAAATCTTGTTTCAAGGACAACTATATAATTGATAGTTTAAATAGATATTATAGATAAAAGAGAGAGATTTTATTAATAGCATAGTGACCGTGATTTTATTGATATCGTGTTTTATTAGCGGAGATTTTTAGTAATAGCATATTGATATCATGTTAATTGTTTTTAATTAAAAGGAGACAAGGTCATTAACAATCAACAAATTTATATTTAAATACAACAATTAAATTTTTGTAGTTTCAGTTTTAAAGGATGGCGATAGATACTTATCTCATCTTGGGATTTGGATTTTAGTTGGAACAAGCGATTGTTTAATAATAATATTTTATTAAGTACAAATTGATTTATGTTTCTTGTTGAGTTATCGGTTGGGTGGGAGAGTTTTTAGTCATGTGTTGGGATGGTTAAGTTTTTCTCCGACTGAGTTGGATTTATCTTGAGTCCTTGGCCCGGATAGGTCATATGTGCCAGGGTATTATCACACCTATAACCTAGCGCGGGATGATTCCTAATGAGGGGATCATGGCACGCCCTATCGTATAGAGGCGAATGATGACTTGGTCGAAGTCTGTGCTTCTCTTTGAGGGTGTTTGTTCATTGTATTTGTTAATGGTGCTTGGGTTTTAACATGTTCGTGGGTTTGTTTGCATGCCATAATGGTTCTACTTAACGGCCGTCGAAACCGTTGTGTCAGATTTGTTTATGTTTACCCTTAGCATGTAGGCATTATCGACGTGTCTCTGGTGGGTAGTCGTTTCTCTCTGTTTCTTTACGCATGTTTCACCTAGCTTCTCTTGTGCTAGTGCATGGAGTCGTAGTTGTCTTATACTTTCTTTGCATGCATGTGTTCGTGGTCAGGTGGTGTGGTTCAACTATTGTCTTCATCACCTTCTTTCCTAAAAGCTAAAAACAAAATGCACTTTTTTCTTCGCTTGTAGTCGTAACGTTTGAGGGGTCTTCACATATGGTATCAGAGTGGGTTCAAACCGCGACTTGGGAACACTACGAATTTCGCTGATATGATTTTGATTATGATGTTGCTAATTAAGTTGACTTGTATTCGTGAAGATAATCATGGTTATAGGATGCCATGGAGGCAGAAGATGTGGTGCTAGGGGAGGAGGCACGATGCCTGCAGTGAAATCCACGCCTGAGGGGTCTAACCCGAAGGGAGATGAACAGGTTTCCAGGAAAGAGCACATAGCGGTGGGTGATGTGGTTTCGATGATGAGGTCTTTTCAGTGCATGTGTAAGGCACTGATTAGCCATTTGGACAAATATGAGTCCAGGAAGTCGAGACCCCCTGAGGGTCCATCACGTACTGTGTTTGGTACTAGTAGCATTCAATTGGAACTCGAGAAGGTCAAATTTCTCATGTTCTTTGGTGCCCAAGACAATGCAGCCACCGAGGCATGGTTGGAGAATATGGAAATGTTCTTTTCACTTTGTGACTATACGTCCAACGTGAATTTCCACAAGGCGATCTTTCAACTTAAGGGGAGAACTCTTCTTTGGTGGAAGACGCTCCTCCCACAATTGAACATGATCGTCGAAGACATGTCATGGGAACCGTTCGAGGAACAATTCTGAGAGAGGTACCTATCAGAGGAATTCATTGAGTGTCAACTGAACGAGTTCAACGACTTACAACAAGGTGGTCGTATGGAGCCCGAGTACGAGGCCCATTTTATGGAGTTTCTTTAGTATGATCTGCATATTAATACTGAGAAAGGTAAGGTCAACAGGTTCTTATTCATCCTTAATGTTAGCATACATGCAAAGGTTAGGATTTTGATTCCTCAGACCTTGCATGATGTCATCGAGAAGGCCCTCATAGCAGCAAAGGATCTTATCAGTGGGGGTCAGAGTAGGACTCTAGCGGGGACAACAAGGAAGCTTTCATCCAATGCGCTGCAACATCAGATACCAGTGAGACATATGCCATGGTATCGTGGCTTCGAGAGTGGATACACCTTCCCTAAACCTCGGCGATCAACTCCTCAACAACGGACTCCTTATCGGGGACCACAACATCAGCAACAACGTCGACTGCATCAACAACAGTTTAGGCCTGTTCAGCAGAATAGACCAGGATTCCAGGCCTGTGGGCCGTCAGCTTCTACTTTGGGTACCAGGAGTACTGGACCGAAGAAGGAGTGTTGGTCACGTGGGGAGACATACGACGAGCGCAACTGCCCAATGGAGAGGAATAAAGGATTTGTATCAGCCAGACCCACTATCATGGGATATTTGGGCAAGGCCCATCAGATTCATGCAATGGTGAATAATTGCTAGGAAGATCACCAGTAGACTTTTCTTGAGACGTCAGGTACCGTCTCTGACCATACCCTTAGCATTTTGATAGATCCCGGTGCTACCGAGAGTTTCATTTCGGGTGCAGTGCTAAAAAGGATTAAAGTAAAGGCATTCAAACATGATGGGTTTATCTTTGTAGAGATTGCCTCGGGAGCCAAAAAAAAGGTTGGAGGAAAGGTTATGGGATGTACTCTTAACCTGGGATATATTGTCACCAGAGCCAACCTGTAGATCACAATCATAGGATATTATGACATCACGATCGGTATGGACTGGTTGGAATCGCATGAGGCGATACTCAACTGTAAGACGAAATGGTTGATCTTGGTCGATGATAAGGGACAAAGACACATGATTTTTGGATGGAATCAGGGAGTTTCCCTAAGGTTCATCTCTTCCTTATAGTTATGGAAGAGCTTGTGCAATGGATGTAATATTTACGCAATCCTTGCGTTAAACGAGAAGGGAGTAGCGAAAGGACTAGAACACCTTCCTGTGGTGAGAGAGTTTGCAGCCGTCTTCCTGGAGGATTTACCTAGGATGCCTCCGGAGAGGGAATTGGATTTTATCATTGAACTAAAATCGCATATTGAACCAATAGAGAGAATGTTGTATCATATGTCAACCCCATAGTTACTATTTGGACTGACAAACACCCTAGGGGTATTTATGAGTTTGATGAACGGGGTGTTCCACGAGTACTTGGACAAGTTTGTCCAAGTATTCATTGACGATATTTTTATTTATTCTCAGGCAATGGAGGAGCATGACGAGCACTTATGCTTGGTACTACAACGTCTGCAAGAGAACAAATTGTATGAGAAATTGTTCAAATGCTCGTTTTATCAATCGAATATTCACTACTTAGGGCATGTCATCTTCGGTGAACGTATCATCGTGGATCCATGAAAGTTAAGGATCTTATGGAATGGCCTCCATCGATGAATTCCCTGGAAGTGCAGAGCTTCATGGGTTTAGCAGGATACTATCGAAGGTTCATCGAGGGATTTTAAATATTGTTGATGTTGATTGATTGAGTAATTATATTCTCTCGCACCATTGAATAATGTTGATGTATGGTAGATTTAGGAATTACATTACTCTTGCACCATGACTACTTGTTAATTGAGATTGATTGTTCATCTAATTGGTTTTCAGCTTGATTGTATTAGTGGGATTTAGATACATCCTTGTTCCTCAGAATAATTTGCATCCCTAGGCTTGAGAGTTGTGTCCTGGAGGTCCTAACCATGTATGATAGGTTGGGCATGTAGTTACTTAAATGCTTTGTGACATGGTTGATCAGTTATGTGTAATTCACTTCAGTTGATCTTGATGGGTTGAATCACGTTTCCATTTTATTAATGTGTAACACAATTATTTATAATAGAATTAGAAAAAAGGACTATTCTTGACAAAAAAATCGTGAGGGGCAAACCATTGGTTTGTGTAACCAAGGAATGGAGATCCAATGATGGGATGATCTGCGAGTAGCCAAGAGGATGTGGCTATCTAAGTGTGAGCCTCAACTATCAAAGGGAGAAGCTCACTATAGCCATAGAGGAGGGCACACTTACTTCATCTCGAAAAAGGAGAAACCAACAAGAGTGAAAACCCCAGGTTGGTGCGCCCTCCTTTCTGCCTCAGAATCTTGATGGAAAACTATTTTCTCCCTAAGAGGTTGGATAGGTAACATAATAAGCTCTCTCTCAAAGTTGGAAGCATGGTAAATGGAGCAACCAAGATGCATCCATGAAGGAAGGCGCATTGGTTAACCCTGAGAACTCCAAAAAATGATATTGCAGTAAATGTGAAATGTAAACTCAGAAAATAAAAATCAAATGAGACACATAGCTTCACGGAAAAAGATAAGAATAATTTATTTGAGATACGGTTCACATCTTATTAATTAAATAACATCAAAAGGTGAAAATGGTTCGCGTGGTTGAATTGTGTTCCCCACGTGGGCGTTCCCGTAGGTGGCCTCCTTGACCCAATTACTCCTTGTTTATATCTGGAAGCGTTCTGGCTTCCATGAGAAGGTGAGGAAATTTGTTGTGAAATACTTCAGTTGTGATCCACTTTGCCTGAGCTGGAGTTTGTGCTTGGGAGACTACCACATATGAAGTGTATGTCTGATGCCTTGTAGAGCGATTCTGGGTGTCCAACACAGTGTCTTTGGCCAATGGGAGTTGGAGATAAAAAATGTTGTCCACCAGATGAGTGATGGTGATTTTTTCTTCAAAGAGGGGAGGCTCAAACAAATTTAATTTATTTACATTAATAACATTATGGTTTCCCAGTTGTGGTGGCAGATTCAACCTATAAGCATTTTTTCCAATATTTTCGAGGATGGTATAGGGACCCTATATTATTGGTAGAAGCTTGTGATGGTGGCCTTTGAAGCACTTATTATCCAAGTGTAACTAGACTTGATCCCGTGGTTGAAAGGACATGAAGGTAATTTGTTTGTCATGGAAATTCTTGGCATGCTCTTGAGCTCTTTAAGTGTTGTTGTTACTGCAGTGTGGCATTGTGTAATTTGTTGAAGAAATCGTTGTGCTGAGAATTGTTCCTTCTATTGATGGAAGGTACCTTGATGAGCCCAAGCGAGTGGGAGCTCGGTTGGAGATGTTGGTTGGAAGCCCAAGCAGACTTCAAAAGGTGAAAATCCTATAGAAGAATGTTTTGTCTTATTGTAGCTATGTTGTAAAATGTGCAAGTAATTGTCCCTCTTCCATAGAGGAAATTGGCCAGGGGGGTTAGGCCTTTTCCTTGAAAAATACCTAACATGGGAGCATTCCTAGCATGCTCTTTGTCCACACCCTAGACCCACCCCCCAGAAATAACCAATGTCAAAGTAGTTCAGATTGTGACTCTAAACAAATTTCGCCCATAATTTTCTCAAAAAATATAAAGGAACCTCCCTATTATTGAGGGGAGGTTTATCAAACACCATGAGCCACCTATCCATCCAATTTTGAATAATTTTTGGGTGGATGGACCGTTTAATAAATTTGTGTTTCATGGTGATAGGTGGTTGTTGTCCATATCAAGGATCAATAAAAAGATACACCAACTATTGTTTTGAAATACCCAAGTCACTAACTTGGTTTCTATTCAATCTAGTCCTATAAAACTCGAAAATTGTAGACCTATTTTAAGAAATAGTAGTTAAATTCCTTTGAGAACATGCAATGGATGATACAATGGTGTCCAATGAAGTGGCCAACTAAAATTTGGTAGGTTCTATTATGTCCCTTAATTCATGGATATGAGACATCAATGTGGCCAACCCCTCATCAATCTATATGTTTATGTTGGGTGGCTATGGTGGTTGGGGTTGTTTGGGTCTTGGTATTCTTGTGTATTGTTTTCATTGTCTTTGGGTTCCATCTTAATAATATCTACTATAATTTAATAAGGCCTGACATCAAACCAATCATATCATGAAGCCAACTCAATCAACTAGTAAAAATATATAATGGGTGCACGAAAAACCTAACCATCAAACCTATCAGATCATGAAGACAAGGGTTAATTAAAAACTAATCAATACCATAAATCCAATTTACAAATTACCAGAACAACTAAATGTGATCCGAAATGAGATTTGCTACAACATTTAATAAAGTAATTAGAGTTCCCAAGATTAGTAGAAACTTATGAGTTGTTTTCCTCATTATGCACCTATCTACTTGTTAGGGCTTGTGATATCTTAAGTCTCACCCTCGGTACTCGGTAATTAATTATTATGAAAAAAATCCATAACTAAAAATTAAACTAAATAAAATCATAACTAAAAATTAAACTAAGTAAAGAATACTGGAAATGAATAACCGTTTATTTAATACATCACATTGAGAAATTATTACATGTTTTAAAATAGAACATTGCTAGTGAAATCATTGCACAAAATGAAATTAAAAGGTTAATATAAAACATATAAACTATTACATGTTTTAAAATAGAACATTTCTAATGAAATCATTGCACTCAATGAAATTAAAAGGTTAATATAAAACATATAGAAAAGAAAAAAAATACATGAGGGTCAATCATCACATATACTATTGGCCGTAGGTAAAAATTAATGGCAATTTTTTTATACATTGATACCATATTTCAAAATAATATAACTAGTAAATGAGAAAAGTCAAGATGGATTCAAACACATAACTCAGCTAAAAAAATCATCAGAAAAAATCTTAAAAGCTTTAAAAATGCACCAAAAATTTTCAAACAAATTTCAGAAACGTTTTTAAGATGATGGCAGGGAAGCCCCAATAGTTGGATTCATCAAACAGCTATTCGAATTCAAGCAAAACTCAGAGGTGCTTTCAATTCACTCCTTACAATCATCAAAAGAGCGATATATATTTTCACTGTGCTAAATATTCAAAATATTAATTGTTAGAATTAAAAATAGGCGACAACTCTCTCTATATATAATCAAATTCAAACGTTACCAAGAAACACATGTGTAACAACCCTCCTAGTTAAGGAAAACTACTCTGTCAACCTATGCAATTTTTTTTTTTTTTTCTTTTTTCTTTCTTTTTGGGGTGTTAAGGTGTGTGCGCGCGTGTAGAAGAAACAATTCCCTCGACTCTACGCAACACTCGAACCAATAGGACGCAAGTGAGACGAACACAATCAAGATGACCCGACATATCATAGTGACAACAATAAACCAACGCCCCTGGACATGAGGCAGGCAACTAGCAGCTGTAAGCAGAAACAGACACCAGGGGTTAGGCACAGTAATGTCACAGAATGAAAGAATCCAACAGTAGAGTCGCAGTAGTGGAACTGTGCCTTTAAACAGCCTGAGACTACTGATACGGCTCAGAGTGTGTCGCAAGAGTGGAACTGTGCCTTTAAACAGCCCGAGACTCTTGATACGCCACTGGATTCCTTCCACCGGATTTACACACAGACATAAATACTAGGCTACAAGAGGTGTCTATATCCCGCCAGACACGAATAGACTACGCAATACAATACCACCAAGTACTACAAAATCGGGGACAATCATGACCACTACGAGAGGCGCAAGTCAGGGGGACTCAATCGACACTGTACTTAATTCAAGGAATTCCAACATATAAGTTCCTCATTAATAATAAACATTACCATCTCCTAATAATTAACACGGAACAATAATAATGTCGGCATTCCTTACCCTACGCCTACAATCAGCCTCCTTGCTTTGATTAGTGCTCTAGCCAATGATAACATTTAACCTTAACAATTATTATTAACATTAACTTGACCAAGAGCATTAACATTAGGCATTACCATCAATGGCAACTAAAAAGAATCCAACTTAACATTGACATGACAATAATCATTATCATTCAACTAGGCCAATAATAACATTGCGATCTAAACATCATCCGAACATTCATTTAACAATATTAACCTCGCGACTTAAGCATCCCCATTAACATTGCAATTTGAACAATTACTCAACATTGCAACTCAACTCACATTAACATTTCACTTACTGATATTATATTGCAATTAAACATTTCCATTAAATAATATTAATATTGCAATTACACAATAAGTAAACAATTACTTAACAATGTGATTCCACTAGCATTAACAATTCAGATAAATAATATTAATAATTCTATTAAGCAAAGACTTAATACTGCAATTTAACTAGAATTAACATTTCAGTAAATAATATTAATATTACGATTTAACAATGTTAATTTTTCCGGTCAAACATCATCATTGACCTTGCTCCATTCTCGAGCCTGTGTTTTTCAGCTCACTAATTCTCCATATCTATGAGACATTCTTATTATTATACATAAACAAACTTTGTCCATAATGTTAAAAGCACATATATATATTTGAGAAACAACATCGACACGCAGTCCTGCTCTTCTATATTGAATTAGGGCACACGCAACTGAATGCAAGCATACAATGAGAAACATATAAAGTGGGTGGCAAGTTATAAAATTCTTTCCTATGTTATCAAGGCTCCATAGCGAGGGTATTACATTCACATCATTCTTAACAAAAGGGTTGGTAACCTTTCCACCAAAATGACAATACCCTCACCCTATTGTCAATATATAAAACTAGCATCATATTAAAATAACAAAAATAACAAAGTAACCTCATAATTAAATGACAACATATAAAGATAACAATGTTTAAATGTGATTAAAAACCACTCCTTCCGGTAACCCTGCAATTAAGTAATGAGGACTTTCTCCTTTTGTCTGATATTAAAAACAACAAACTACCCCACCTAACCGTAACTAACCATGTACTCGCCTTTATGAATAGAATAGTATTGTACCTTAACGAAGAGTGCCCTTCCATTTCAACTATTGTAATAAACAAAATCGAAGTTTAACACCATAAATTTAAATCAAGGAATACCTATTGTAAGAAGAATGTAGCGAATTCTCATGTCAATGTATATTGAACTAATATAGAGGCTTTTCCTTACAGCACATTGTAATCATTAAAAACTGATGTTTAACACAATAATATAAAATCAAGGAATACCTAGGGTAAATGGATTTGGATTGCATTTTCACAGCAATGTAAATTGAACCATTATGAAGGCTTTTCATTACAGAACCTTTAAAAATAAATTAGCCGATGTTTGACATAACAAATTAAAATCAAGGGGAACGTAATGTAAATTGGAAGGCAGCTGGAATTTCTTTTTATGCAATCATATCCTTTAATTCCACAGAAATCATAATCATTTAGCTACACCTGAGCCTCAATTCTGTTTACCATAAATAAATTAATATTCACTTTAACTGAACATGGTTTTTCAATCAAATTAATGAAAATTAAAACAACGGTGATGAATCGTAAAGGTTGGACTCAAGGAAAACCTGGGGGAAGGAGAGCCCACGAGGGCATCCCCGTGGTCTGTGCATAAAGGGGCCGTCTACTCAGGCGGCTCTCCCAATAAACTAATAATAAAATTAAAATGAAGGTCGCTGCCAGCAGGAAATCAACTGATAATAAATAAAACTGAAGGTCGTTGCCAGCGTTGAATAACCTAAAATTTAATAAGAATTTACGGTCGTTGCACTATCAGACCCAAGGGGCACGCCGCCCAGGAGCAGGCGAATCTACGGTAATCCATCTCTGATGACTTCCAACAACGCGTAGGAGGTAAAAATCAAGGAAAAATAAATACAACACGCTCAGACACATTCTTAAGGAAACGAATGGTGGGAAATTACGACAGTCGTGATTGACTATAAGGGCCAAGTTCGCGAACTATAACCACGGTCTCAGTCTCGTTGAATGGCCCGGCGTGACCCATACGCATTGAACTCGAACCTATCCGAACAGTAATATCGAGAGGGAAAAATAAAAGTGAACCCAAACACAGTCGTCCCTTTAAGCTAACGCGGTAAATATGAAAACCACGACCCTCTTTCTCAGGTCAAATCGTGGTCCCCAATCAGTGTTCAATCCAGCGGCATACAATCAACTGCAGAGGGATAAACGCTGGAAATCAAAGAAATTGTATTCGTTCTTACGGCTCATGACTGTCAATCAAGTCCACCGCCGAGAGGTCAACGCAGGCATTGATTTACTACTGTTAAAAGGATTAAAGAGAGAGGTACTTTGAAACCAAGCCACTCCCCTGACCGGATCTGGAGGTAGCGACTCTTTGCTGGTGAAAACTTTTAACTGACAGCTGTGTGGTCAAATTATCCAGAGGTTAGGTTGAGACCAAACGAGGACCGGACTGTGGGTTGTCATGATTTTTGGTTTTCTTTATTTTTCTTTGATGCGAAGTGGAACTTGCAGAAGGGAAGGAGGTGCAAGCCATAAGGGCGAGAGTGCAAGGGGGGTAGGGTGACAGTAGGGACGCGATCCATCACGATGTGACAAAGTAAAACTTAGAAAAGAACACCAAGATAAGACCAGAGCTGGATTCGACCAGTAACTACAGCCCAAATTTAAGGCTCTTAAAGTAACTAAAGGGTGGCTGTCCGAAAATACTAAAGCCGGTGGAAGCCTAACTGAGATGTACACCAAAAGCATACAGATATTGTAATCCTTTCACTACCATTCCACTGGTCTAATAACTGAGTTTTAAACTAACCAGGTCGCTGAAATTAGGTTAAGAATTACAGCCTGAGACTGAATTCTTTTCATTCCGGTACCTTCATATAACACAGACATAGAATGGTAAACTGTTCTCCCCCCCTCCTTCTTTTCTTTTTCTTTTTCAGGTTCCAAGTAACTACAAGCATCAAGGATCAATAATTATACCCAATGCTAGAATATCGATGAAACAAGTAAACACGCAATTTAAACATTTATTTTTCAGTCAGATGTTCCATTACTCATGCAAACTATATACTACATCCTACAACATTCCCTCATTCAACAGAGAAACATACCATTGCCTTAACACTTGCATTCTACTCTACTCAGTTCAGGAACATACCTTGGCCTTATTCGCTTGCCGCAACGACTCATGTGCTCCTGCTGCTCCCACTCCTGCTTGCCGACCACCAAGAACTCACCGGTACCTCCCAGCCAAACGCTAGGGGTACTCTTCTTCCCCCTCATCCCCCCGAGCCGCAAAGGGGCCACACACAATCAGAGAGTAACTAGCTCCTCAGCTCGCCTCCAAGGCTGAGCTACCACTCAAGTCTGCTGAGAATTCCCAACTTCTACCAGAAATCAGTCAGTCTCTATTCTCGCAGCATAACAGCACCAATCTCAGCAAAAAGGTCCCTTCTTGCCCCCTCTCCCTTTCTTTTATCCAGTCTCAAACCCTAATTCTTGTTTTTCTTAGGTTTCCTCCCCCCTTTTTCTCTTTTGACTATCTTATTTTTCTTTTTAGTTTATTTTGTTTATATATTTCATTTTTATTTTTCTTTTCAAAAACTCAAAGAGTATGTGCGCTCATTTTTAACTTCCTTTTTATTTTCACATGCTTAACTTTATTTGTTTATAATTTGTTTATAATATAAATATACATATATATATTTTTTAATTTTTCTATTAATAAGCATGCATTCATCATTGTAGTTTATCATTATCCATCATTTAATTTACCATTAATATATCTGTATATTTAGGATTAATGAGAGATTAAGGCGATGGCAAACTAGTATAGGGGAAAAGTAAATGTATTACAAAAACGAATAAAGAGGAATTACGAGGAGGGATGGTGATATAGTAATGTGAAATAGACAAGTAAAAGGGAGATGGATACTAGAAGATCTAGGCGATGGAGGATAGTTTTATTAAGTAGACAAGGATAAAGGGAGGGTGATGGTTTGAGTTTTTGTTTTCTTTTTTTTTTTGAATTTTCATTGGTTAAGGCCACACTAAAATTTCCCCTCGGTTTCTAGAAGGTCTTAGGCTTAGGGTTTAGATTCTGAGCTAGGCGACGATTGGTTAAGGGTAATGCTTAAGGTTTTATTCAGGTGCTGATGACTTAGGGCTAATTAGGTTGACTCCTTCAACCACCTTTATCGCGACGTG
>ML793068.1:147589-160711 GCA_009831015.1 Picea engelmannii
TCATTATAAAATGATTCAATTACTTCAGTAACATTTCTTAATGATACTATGATGTGATTTAACACTACTTTTCTTTGCACCCTTAACATTTACCATATCCTTGATAATTGAAATGAAAGACTCTAACTCATTCCTATTCTCAATGAACGTAGCTTGATTACCTAAGTGAATATAACTATATACATATATACCTAAGCGAATATAAACAAGGGCATGACTCCACTTAATAAAATTCCTCTAGGGTTTCCTTGCTTTCCTAAGGTTGTGTATCATAATACTTAGGCATGCGAGAAGGTGATATCTACATTGCATTTTATACCCTTCACACTAAGGGATGCATTTGAATCATTTTAGGGCTTAACTAATGCAATGCTTATATAGTTATGAGTATGGCTAGAGGGAAAATATTGCCAAATATATGTGATTCCACAGGAGATTACCACACCTACACTAGTACAATAATATCTATATGATTCCACATGAGGTTACCACACCTACGCCAGTACAATAATGTCTATCTAATTCCATGTGAGGTTACCACACCTACACCGGTACAATAAGTTGATACATGAATATGATATGATATGGGGTAAGACACAATGGGTGGAAGCCTATAAATGGTTAATGGTTTGAGTCTTTTCTTGTTAATATTATGGAGGTCATGATGAAAGCAATGATTTGAGTTTTCAATTTGACATACAAAACACTTGGTATCTTTATTGATCCTATTTTCTACCTACGCAATGGTGTTTTAGTTACATATTTAATATGGATTCAAGTAGAGAAACATTGGGAATCTTGTTTCTATGGGAAATAAATCCGTGAATTTAATAGATATTTTCCCAAGAAAAAAAAGTAGAGTTCATATGGGTATTTTAGGCATCGTAGTATGTTGAATTGTTGGATTTTTTTTTCATGTGCTTAAATTGTTGGTTTTATTTTCATGTCCTTGAAGCCACCATCCTAGGAAAATCATTTTTTCTTTATTACTTGGCTTGAATTCACAATATTCTTTTGAATTTGATGGATTGCTATAAATGGTATAGTGATCTAATTGGAATATGGTTAGTCAATTTTAATTTTGTTGAAACCAGAAGTGATATATTCTTATGGTTAATAGCTACACTTCATGCAAAAGGATTGCAATTTCTGGCACATGTTGTTTCTATGGATACAACTAATTTGAATGTTTTTAGTTGGAAAAGTGTGGAGATACTTATCTTTCTAGAGAGAAAAATATGAAAGGGAGACTTATGTGAGGGGACTTAATCATTCTGGTTTTGTGTTATCATATGAGAATGATTGAATTGCTTGGTCTTGGGATGGTAAATGTGGGAAAGTCTCAGAAAAACAAGCCTATGAGGTACTAGCTTTAGATTATCTTGATGATGTTTCAGAGGATTGGTTGATTGATGTATGGAAGTGGAATATTTGCTTGAGAAATAAATTATTTAGTTGGCTATTGATTGAAAATAGAGTTCTAATTGAAGATAGAGATCTAAACTGGGATAATTTGTGAAAAAAAGGTTTTATTTGTCCAAGTATATGTGTATTGCGTGGAGAGGAGGAGGAAATGATAAATCATGTGATAGTGTATGTCTCTTTCTCGAAAGAAGTTTCGAATTATATTTCAACTATTTATTGTAACATCTCGCTCTTCCGTGCACTGAGGGAAGTTATTCTTTGAGGACACTTGCTTGCATGTGATCCAGATTATTATAATATTGGGAATTTGATTATGATTATGAGGCATTATGGATATGATAACATGCTATTTTGTTTTATTGATATAGACAACTGCTATTGACTTGGTTCAACTTAGTGTGCAGGATTTTGAACCTCGGGGATGCAAAGGTGTCGATTTAACCCTTGGAATACAAATCGAGTCAGGGAGTGGACTATTGGGTTTTATTGTTGTAGATATGACATATGTGCATATGATTAGATGTTATGATTATATATCTCTTCTTTTATGCGTAACGTTACACTGCAAAATTTTAGACTTGACTATTTATCTTGTGGTAGCTGGGATACCCAGCTCGGTGAGGAGTGGTAGCTAGGCCTTGGGAGGAGAGCTCAAAGCTATTTGTTCTCTGGATTAATGTGCGTGGACCCTTTGCGGCTCAGGGGGCTAAGAAGGGAGAAGAGTACCCTTATCATTGGCTCATAGGTACCGGTGAAGTCACATGGGCCAGTGAGCGGGAGCGGGACGAAGCACACAGAACAACAACTCGAAGTGGGGGACTTGGGCTATGGTATGCATGAACTTATTCTACACGGTAGATTACTATTGACTTTACGCTTTCATTTCTATACTTTTAATTGAGTAAAGAAAGTGTTCGACTTAGCATTTTAAACGAGAACTTAAATTCCCCATAGCCTTAAGCTCGCTTCTTAACTTAATTCCCTTGGCATTGGATCCCTGAATTCTATGACTATACTATTGGTTTTATTGATTTATTGTGAAGAGTTGTGCTTTACTTCATCCTCATCCCTAGATCAGCAGTCCAAGCATGAGCAGTCAGCCAAGAGATTTATCGACGGTCGTTACTTCAGTGTTAATAGACCTATATATCTTAATGCCCTACTTTTCTCTGTGTGGATGATGAGCGAATGATGTTTTCCCAGTCATCTACTCATGTCGATTGTTCTTGTATGATTATGGATCTTTGCGCCTTCTTTATTTGAGTAATTATGCCATTATTATCAATCCTATCCGTGAACCGTTGATTACACCTACCTTTTTAAATTTGCGTTTTACCATTTTATAGTTAACATTTTTCCCCCTCATTGGACAATGACCTTGCCATGCTTTAGACTACGATCTTACCCTTGTAGAATTCAAAATTTATTTTTCGTTGTTAGCATTATTAATTATCATTTTTGTTAGCATTTTCAATTGGTTTTGTATCTGCATTTTATTTGATGGCAACGTTATCAGTTTTTGCAATATTTTCAGCAACCCATTTAATGGCTTCTTTTGTACCCAATAGACACATAAACTTAAGACTTGTAGCATTGGAAGTTTAGAACATATTCATCCTAAGTTGAACCCTTTCTAGTCTATGTTTTTCACTTTGTATAACCTTCCCTTTTAATGTGCGTTTAAGCAATGAGAGATACATCGTTTGGATGCATTCAATTTTAATTATTTTGAAACAAGAAGTAATATATTCATATGGTTAGTAGCTACACTTCACGTAAAAGGATTGCAGTTTCTTGCACATGTTGTTTCTATGGATACAACTAATTTGAAAGTTTTGAGCTGGAAAAGTGTGGAGATACTTATATTTCTCGAGAGAAAAACGATGAATGGGATACTTATGTGAGGGGACTTAAGCATTATGGTTTTTCCTTATCATATGAGAATGATTGAATTGTTTGGTCTTGGGATGGTAAAGGTGGGAAAGTCTCTGAAAAACAAGCCTATGAGGTACAAGTTTTAGATGGTCTTGATGATGTTTCGGAGGATTGGTTGATTGATGTATGGAATTGGAAGATTCGCTTGCAAATTCAATTATTGAGTTGGCTATTGATTGAAAATAGACTTATGATTGAAGATAGAGTTCTAACCTAGGATAATTTGTGAAAAAAAGGTTTTATTGGTCCAGGTAGATGTGTATTGTGTGGAGAGGAGGACGCAATGATAAATCATGTGATGGTGTATGTCTCATTCTCGAAAGAAGTTTCAAATTATATTTCAACTATTTATTGTAATATCTCACTCTTGCGCACACTCAGGGAACTTATTCTTTGAGGACACTTGCTTGCATGTGATCCAGATTATTATACTATTGGGAATTTGATTATGATTATGAAGCATTATGGATATGATGACATGTTATTTTGTTGTATTGATATATATAGGTGCTATTGACTCGCTTCTCCTCAGTGTGAAGGATTTTGGACCTCGGGGATTCAAGGGCATCGATTAAACCCTTGGAATCTCGATCGGGTCACGGAGTGGACGATTGTGTTTAATTATTGTATATATGACATATGTGCATATTATTACATGTTATGATTATATATTTCTTCTTTTATGCATAACGTTACACTGCGGAATTTTAGACTTGACTGCTTATCTTGTGGCAATTGGGATATCCAGCTCGGTGAGGAGTGGTAGCTTGACCTTGTGAGGTGAGCTTAGAGCTATTTTTTCTCTGGATTAATGTGCATGGACTCTTTGCATCTCAGGGGGCTCAGGGCGAAGAAGATTATCCCTAGCATTGGCTCGGAGGTACCAGTGAAGTCACATCGGTCAGTGAGCAGGAGCGGGACGAAGCGCATAGAACAACGACTCGAAGTGGGGGACTTGGCCTATGGTACGCATGCATTTAATCTACAAGGTATATTACTATTGAATTTCCACTTCCATTTATGTACTTCTATTTAAGTAAAGAAGGTGTTTGACTTAGCATTTTAAGCGAGAAATTAAATTCCCCATAGCCTTAAGCTCGCTTCTTGACTTGATTACCTTGGCATTGGATCCCTGAATGCTATGGTTGTCCTATTGATTTTATTGATTTATTGTGAAGAGTTGTGATTTAGTTCGTCCTCATCCCTAGATCATCAGTCCACACCTTAGGAGTCGACCAAGAGCCGGATTGATGGTTGCAACTTCGGTGTTAATAGACTTATATATCTTAATGCCCTGATTTTCTGTGCATGGATGATGAGATAAGGATGTTTTCCCAGTCATGTACCCATGTCGATTGTTCTTGTGTGATTGAGGATCTTTGTGTCTTCTTACGTTGACTAATTATGCCATTATTATCAATCCTATCCGCAAACCCTTGATTACCCCTACCTTTTTAACTCTTCATTTTACCATTTTACAGTCAAAATTTTTCCCACTCATTGCACAATGACCTTTCCATGCTTTAGATTATGATCTTACCCTTCTAGACTTCAAATTTTATTTCATGTTATTAGCATTATTAATTATCATTTTTGTCGTCATTTTCAATTGGTTTTACATCTGCATTTTATTTGATGGCAGCGTTATCTATTTTTGACAGTATTTTTAGCAACCCATTTAATGGTTTCTCTTGTACCCAACACAAACATAAACTTAAGACCCGTAGCATTGGAAGTTTAGAACATCTTCAACCTGAGATCGGCCCTTTCTAGTCTGTTTTTTCTGCTTTCTATAACCCGCCCTTTCAGTGTGCATTTAAACAATGAGAGATACATCGTTTGGCTGCATTCTTTTTTCTGACCCCAACACTTGCGAACCTATTATTTACACCCGCGTGTTTAGGAACCCATGCCAGGAAACCCGTGGTCGTAGACTTTTACTATATATTTTATGGTGTTAAATTCTCCTTAGAAATGAATGTTTACACAACCAATCATTTGTATTATCTGCAATGAAATTTTTATAAATGTTAGATAGCCTGCATTTATTGGCATGCTTGAATTATACACCTGCATTTTTTTTAAACTTGGTGATAGCGATTTATGCATTCAATCACACAACGATCCTTTTGTTTTGCTCAACAATATCCCATATAACTTAGAAATACATTTATTGTGACAACAATGTATTAACAAAAAAAATTCGGGCGGCCAATAAATATTGATTGAAAGAAAATATATTCGATAGCGATATTAGATGTATCGTGTAGTGATATCAGGTATTAATGGATAGCAATTGATCTTAGCCCGAGTTTATTTAGTTATCTTTGCGAAATTTTTATATGCATTCTTTCCTTTTCCTTAAGGCTAAGACACCCTGAAATTTATGCCCTTACCATTGCAAGACAATGATTTGAACTTTCTCTGATCACACAATTCTAGACCACACATTTTCTTTGTGATATAATTCAGCGATTTATGATTTTTTTATTACCCAACAACTTCATTATTCACTTTGTGATCGTAGATTGTCATCTATTTCAGTTAGTTACTCTGCATTTGTGTATATACATCATATTTATTAATGTTCGGTCACAACGATATCATTAAATATTTATGCATATCATGTTGATTTTGTCAATTCTTGCATTAAATTGGAAAAATGCATGTGTTTTGAATCTCAACGTTTGGTGAAAGATAGTGAGAGTTACCTTTAAATGTTAGACAACATGCCAATGCTTGGAAACACATAAATAGTCGAAAACTCTCGTGTGATATGGTTTTACCTTATAAATTTTTCTTTACCTTCTTTCGTGTAGATAGCAATGTTGTTATTTTTTTCCTTTAACACAAAACGTATATCCACACACAACATTTTAATCTTGACTGCAAATCTGGTGGAGGCGTTTTAGCTCAGTGCTTGAAAAACATTGCAATTTTACTGGCAGACGTCTTTGTTGATTAATAACAATTTTTTCTTATTATGACAACGATATATAAGATATCCTCTTGCTAATTTCATCTTTATTTATATGGTGTAAATCCCGTTTCATAATGTTAATCTTTTTTTTATATATGTAGTGTAATTTTGTTTCATATTGTAATTTTGTTTTATGCATATAGTGTAAATTCATTTTTATATATCATGGAAATCTTGTTTCAAGGACAACTATATAATTGATAGTTTAAATAGATATTATGGATAAAAGAGAGAGATTTTATTAATAGCATAGTGACCGTGATTTTATTGATATCGTGTTTTATTAGCTGAGATTTTTAGTAATATCATATTGATATCATGTTAACTGTTTTTAATTAAAAGGAGACAAGGTCATTAACAATCAACAAATTTATATTTAAATACAACAATTAAATTTTTGTACTTTCAGTTTTAAAGGATGGTGATAGATACTTATCTCATCTTGGGATTTGGATTTTAGTTGCAACAAGCCATTGTTTAATAATAATATTTTATTAAGTACAAATTGATTTTTGTTTCTGGTTGAGTTGTCAGTTGGGTGGGAGAGTTTTTAGTCATGTGTTGGGATGGTTAAGTTGTTCTCCGACCGAGTTGGATTTATCTTGAGTCCTTGGTCCGGATAGGTCATGTGTGCTAGGGTATTATCACACCTATAACCTAGGGCGGGATGATTCCTAACGAGGGGATCATGGCACACACTATCGGACAGAGGCAAATGATGACTTGGTCGAAGCCTGTGCTTCTCTTTGAGGGTGTTTGTTCATTGTAGTTGTTAATGGTGCTTGGGTTTTAACGCATTCGTGCATTTGTTTGCATGCCATAGTGGTTCTAGTTAATGTCCTTCGAAATCGTTATGTTAGATTTGTGGATGTTTACCCTTAGCATGTAGGCGTTATCGACGTGTGTCTGGCGGGTAGTCGTTTCTCTTTGTTGCTTTACGCATGTTTCACCTAGTTTCTCTTGTGCTAGCGCATGGAGTCGTAGTTGTCTTATACTTTCTCTGCGGGCATGTGTTCGTGGTCAGGTGGTGTGGTTCAACTATTGTCTTCATCACCTTCTTGCCTAAAAACCAAAATCAAATTGCACTTTTTTCTTCGCTTGTAGTCGTAACGTTTGAGGGGTCTTCACATATGGTATCAGAGTGGGTTCAAACCGTGACTTGGGAACACTACGAATTTCGCTGATATGATTTTGATTATGATGTTGCTAATTAAGTTGACTTGTATTCGTGAATATAATCATGGTTATAGGACGCCACGGAGGCAGAACATGGGTTGCTAGGGGAGGAGGCACGATGCCTATAGTGGAATCCATGCCTAAGGGGTCTAACCCGGAGGGAGACGAAAAGGTTGCCAGGAAAGAGCACATAGCGGTGGGTGATGTGGTTTCGATGATGAGGGATTTTCAGTGCATGTCTAAGGAACTGATTAGCCATTTGGACAGATATGAGGCCAGGAAGCCGACACCCCATGAAGGTCTATCGCGCACTACATTTGGTACTAGTAGGATTCAATGTGAACTCGAGAAGGTCAAATTTATCGTGTTCTTTGGTGCCCAAGACAGCGCAGCCACCGAGGCATGGTTGGAGAATATGGCAATGTTCTTTTCACTTTGCGACTATACGTCCAATATGAACGTCCACATGGCGGTCTTTCAACTTAATTGGAGCACTCTTCTTTGGTGGAAGACGCTCCTCCCACAATTGAACATTATCGTCAAAGACATGTCATGGGAACTATTCGAGGAACAATTCTGAGAGAGGTACCTATCAGAGGAATTCATTGAGTGTCAACTCAACGAGTTCAACGACTTACAAAAGGGTGGTCGTATGGAGCCTGAGTACGAGGACCATTTTATGGAGTTTCTTCAGTATGCTCTACATATTAATACTGAGAAAGTTAAGGTCAACAGGTTCTTATTCATCCTTAATGTTATCATACATGCAAAGGTTAGGATGTTGATTCCTTAGACCTTGCATGATGTCATCGAGAAGGCCCTCATAGCAGAGGAGGATATTATCAGTGGGGGTCAGAGTAGGACTCTAGCGAGGACATCAAGGAAGTTGTCATCCAATTCGCTGCAACATCAGATACCAGTGAGACATATGCCACGATATCGTGCCTTCGAGAGTGGATACACTTTCCCTAAACCTCGGTGATCAACTCCTCAACAACGGAATCCTTATCGGGGACCACAACATCAGCAACAACATCGACTGCATCAACAACAGTTTAGGCTTGTTCAGCAGAACAGACCAGGATTCCAGGCCTGTGGGCCGTCAGCTTCTACTTTGGGTACGAGGAGTACTGGACCGAAGAAGGAATGTTGGACATGTGGGGAGATTTGGGCAAGGCCCATCAGATTCATGCAGTGTTGAATAATTGCTAGGAATATCACCAATAGATTTTTTTTGAGACGTCAGGTACCGTCTCTAACCATACCCTTAGTATTTTGATAGATCCCGGTGCTACCGAGAGTTTCATTTTGGGTGCAGTGCTAAAAAGGATTAAAGTAAAGGGAGTCAAACATGATGAGTTTATCTTTGTAGAGATTGCATCGGGAGACAAAAAAAAGGTTGGAGGAAAGGTTATGTGATGTACTCTTAACCTGGGATATATTGTCACCTGGGCCAACCTATAGATCACGATCATAGGATATTATGACATCGTGATCGGTATGGACTGGCTGGAATCGCATGAGGCGATACTCAACTATGAGACGAAATGGTTGATCTTGGTCGATGATGAGGGACAAAGACGCATGATTTTTGGATGGAACGAGGGAGTTTCTCTAAGGTTCATCTCTTCCTTGTAGTTATGGAAGAGCTTGTGTAAGGGATTTAAGCTTTACATAGTCCTTGCGTTAAACGAGAAGGGAGTAGAGAAAGGACTAGAACACCTTCTCATGGTGAGAGAGTTTGCAGAAGCCTTCTCAGAGGATTTACCTAGGATGCCTCCAGAGAGGGAATTGGATTTTATCATTGACCTAAAATCGCATATTGAACCAATAGAGAGAATGTCGTATCATATGTCAACCCCAGAGTTACAGGAGTTGAGAATGAAACTGAAGGATTTGTTGGACCTGTGACTTATATGTCCCAGTGTGTGACCGTGGGGTGTGCCTGTTATTTTCATACGAAAGAAGGATGGGTCATGGAGACTCTACATTGACTACCATCAATTGAACAAGGAAACGATCAAGAATTAATATCCATTACCAAGGATTGACGATCTATTCAATTAGATGAAGGGTGCGACAATGTTTTTCAAGATCGATTTATGACCAGGGTGTCACCAGTTACATATCAAGGAGGATGACATCCCTAAGATCGCCTTTAAGATGAGGTTTGGTCATTACGATTTGATTTCTTTACTATTTGGACTGACAAACGCCCTAGGGGTATTTATGAGTTTGATGAACGGGGTGTTCCGTGAGTACTTCGACAAGTTTGTCCAAGTATTCATTGACGATATTTTTATTTATTCTCAGGCAATGGAAGAGCATCACGAGCACTTATGATTGGTACTACAGTGTCCAGAAGAGAACAAATTGTATGAGAAATTGTTCAAATGCCCGTTTTATCAATCAAAGATTCACTATTTGGGGCATGTCATATTCGGTGAAGGTATCGTCGTGGATCCATCAAAGTCAAGGCTCTTATGGAATGGCCTCCATCGACGAATGCCCGAGAAGTGTAGAGCTTCATGGGTTTAGCAGGATACTATGGAAGGTTCATCGAGGGATTTTAAATATTGTTGATGTTGAATGATTGAGTAATTATATTCTCTCACGGCATTGAATAATGTTGATGTATCGTAGATATAGTAATTACATTGCTCTTGCACCATGACTACTTTTTAATTGAGATTGATTGTTCATCTAATTGGTTTTCAGCTTGATTGTATTAGTGGGCTTTAGATACCTCCTTGTTCCTCAGAACAATTTTCATCCCTAGGCTTGAGAGTTGTGTCCTGGAGGTCCAAATCATGCATGATAGGTTGGGCATGTAGTTACTTAAATGCTCCGTGACATGGTTGATTAGTTATGTGTAATTCACTTCAGTTGATATTGATGGGTTGAATCACGTTTCCATTTTATTAATGTGTAACACAATTATTTATAATAGCATTAGAAAAAAGGACTATTCTTACTTACATAGACTTCTTGATCTACCTAAGAAAGCGATCTACTCGAGAAGGTGACCACACAAGCCATAGTCCGACTTCTTGAAAAAAAAATCGTTAGGGGCGAACCATTGGTTTGTGTAACCAAGCAATGGAGATGCAATGACAGGATGATCTGCGAGTAGCCAAGAGGATGTGGCTATCTAAGTGTGAGCCTCAACTATCAAAGGGAGAATCTCACTATAGCCGTAGAGGAGGGAACACTTACTTCATCTCGAAAAAGGAGAAACCAACAAGAGTGAAAACCCCAGGTTGGTGCGCCCTCCTTTCTGCCTCAGAATCTTGATGGAAAATTATTTTCTCCCTAAGAGGTTTGATAGGTAACATAATAAGCTCTCTCTCAAAGTTGGAAGCATGGAAAACGGAGCAACCAAGATGCATCCATAAAGGAAGGCACATTGGTTAGCCCTGAGAACCCCCAAAAATGATATTGCAGTAAAAGTGAAATGTAAACTCAGAAAATAAAAATCAAATGAGACACATAGCTTCACGGAAAAAGATAAGAATAATTTATTTGAGATACAGTTCACATCTTCTTAATTAAATAACATCAAAAGGTGAAAATGGGTCGCGTGGTTGAATTGTGTGCTCCACGGGGGCGTTCCCGTAGTTGGCCTCCTTGACCCAATTACTCCTTGTTTATATCTGGAAGCGTCCTTGCTTCCATGAGAAGGTGAGGAAATTTGTTGTGAAATACTTCGGTTGTGATCCACTTTGCCTGATTTGGAGTTTGTGCTTGGGAGACTACCACATATGAAGTGTATGTCCGATGCCTTATAGAGCGATTCTGGGTGTCCAACACAGTGTCTTTTGCCAATGGGAGTTGGAAATACAAAATGTTTTCCACCGGATGAGTGATGGTGATTGTTTCTTCAAAGAGGGGAGGCTCAAACAACTTTAATTTATTTACATTAATAACATTGTGGTTTCCCAGTTGTGGTGGTAGATTCAACCTATAAGCATTTTTTCCAATATTTTCGAGGATGGTATAGGGACCATATATTATTGGTAGAAGCTTGTGATGGTGTCCCTTGAAGCACTTATTATCCAAGTGTAACCAGACTTGATCCCCTGGTTGAAAGGACATGAAGGTACTTTGTTTGTCATGGCACTTCTTGGCATGCTCTTGAGCTGCTTTAAGGGTTGTTGTTACTGCAGTGTTTCATTGTGCAATTTGTTGAAGAAACCGTTGTAATGAGAATTGTTCCTTCTATTGATGGACGGTACCTTGACGAGCCCAAGTGAGTGGGAGCTCGGTTGGAGATGTTGGTTGGAAGCCCAAGCAAACTTCAAAAGGTGAAAATCCTATAGAAGAATATTTTGTCTTGTTGTAGCTATGTTGTAAAATGTGCAAGTAATTGTCCCTCTTCCATAGAGGAAATTGAGAAGGGGGGTTAGGCCTTTTCCTTGAAAAATACCTAACATGGGAGCATTCCTAGCATGCTCTTTGTCCACACAGTAGACCCACCCGCCAGAAATAACCAATGTTAAAGTAGTTCACAGTGTGACTCTAAACAAATTTCGGCCATAATTTTCTCAAAAAATATAAAGGAACCTCCCTATTATTGAGGGGAGGTTTATCAAACACCATGAACCACCTATCCATCTAATTTTGAATAATTTGTGGGTGGATGGACCATTTAATAAATTTGTGTTTCATGGTGATCGATGGTTGTTGTTCATAAAGGATCAATAAAAAGATACACCAACTATTGTTTTGAAATACCCAAGTCACTAACTTTGTTTCTATTCAATCTAGTCTTATAAAACTCGAAAATTCTAGACCTATTTTAAGAAATAGTAGTTAAATTCCTTTGAGAACATGCAATGGCTGAAGGTGATCCGAAATGAGATTTGCTACAACATTTAATAAAGTAATTAGAGTTCCCAAGATTAGTAGAAACTTATGAGTTGTTTTCCTCGTTATGCACGTATCTACTTGTTAGGGCTTGTTATATCTTAAGTCTCACCCTAGGTAATTAATTATTATGAAAAAAATCCATAACTAAAAATTAAACTAAATAAAATCATAACTAAAAATTAAACTAAGTAAAGAACGCTGGAAATGAATAACCGTTTATTTAATACATCACATTGAGAAACTATTACATGTTTTAAAATAGAACATTGCTAATGAAATCATTGCAATAAATGAAATTAAAAGGTTAATATAAAACATATAAACTATTACATGTTTTAAAATAGAACATTGCTAATGAAATCATTGCACTCAATGAAATTCAAAGGTTAATATAAAACATATAGAAAAAAAAAAAATACTTGAGGGTCAATCATCACATATATTATTGCTTAAAAAAATCATCAAAAAAAATCTTAAAAGCTTTAAAAATGCACCCAACATTTTCAAACAAATTTCAGAAACGTTTTTAAAATGATGGCAGGGAAGCCCCAATAGTTGGATTCATCAAACAACTATTCGAATTCAAGCAAAACACAGAGGTGCTTTCAATTCACTCCTTACAATCATCAAAAGAGCGATATATATTTTCACTGTGCTAAATATTCAAAATATTAATTGTTAGAATTAAATATAGGCGACAACTCTCTCTATATATAATCAAATTCAAACGTTAGCAG
>ML793068.1:167065-207071 GCA_009831015.1 Picea engelmannii
ATTTGAAAGTTTTTAGTTGGAAAAGTGTGGAGATACTTATCTTTCTCGAGAGAAAAATATGAATGGGAGACTTATGTGAGGGGACTTAAGCATTCTGGTTTTGTGTTATCATATGAGAATGATTGAATTGTTTGGTCTTGGGATGGTAAATGTGGGAAAGTCTCAGAAAAACAAGCCTATGAGTTACTAGATTTAGATTATCTTGATGATGTTTCAGAGGATTGTTTGATTGATGTATGGAAGTGGAATATTCACTTGAGAAATAAATTATTTAGTTGGCTATTGATTGAAAATAGAGTTCTAATTAAAGATAGAGATCTAAACTGGGATAATTTGTGAAAAAAAGGTTTTATTTGTCCAAGTAGATGTGTATTGTGTGGAGAGGAGGAGGAAATGATAAATCATGTGATAGTGTATGTCTCTTTCTCGAAAGAAGTTTCGAATTATATTTCAACTATTTATTGTAACATCTCGCTCTTCCGTGCACTGAGGAAACTTATTCTTTGAGGACACTTGCTTGCATGTGATCCAGATTACTATAATATTGGGAATTTGATTATGATTATGAGGCATTATGGATATGATAACATGCTATTTTGTTTTATTGATATAGAAAGGTGCTATTGACTTGGTTCTCCTCAGTGTGCAGGATTTTGGACCTAGGGGATGCAAAGGTATCGATTAAACCCTTGGAATACAGATCGAGTCAGGGAGTGGACTATTGGGTTTTATTGTTGTATATATGACATATGTGCATATGATTAGATGTTGTGATTATATATCTCTTCTTTTATGTGTAACGTTATGCTGCAAAATTTTAGACTTGACTATTTATCTTGTGGTAGTTGGGATACCCAGCTCGGTGAGGAGTGCTAGCTTGGCCTTGTGAGGAGAGCTCGGAGCTAGTTGTTCTCTGGATTAATGTGCGTGGACCCTTTGCGGCTCAGGGGGCTAAGGGAGGAGAAGAGTACCCTTGGGCTATGGTACGCATGAATTTATTCTACACGATAGATTACTATTGACTTTACGCTTTCATTTCTATACTTTTAATTGAGTAAAGAAAGTGTTCGACTTAGCATTTTAACCGAGAACTTAAATTCCCCATAGCCTTAAGCTCACTTCTTGACTTGATTCCCTTGGCATTGGATCCCTGAATTCTATGACTATACTATTGGTTTTATTGATTTATTGTGAAGAGTTGTGCTTTACTTCATCCTCATCCCCAGATCATCAGTCCATGCTTGAGGAGTCAGCCAAGAGATTTATCGACAGTCGTCACTTTAGAGTTAATAGACCTATATATCTTAATGCCCTACTTTTCTGTGTGTGGATGATGATCGAATGATGTTTTACCAGTCGTCTACTCGTGTCGATTGTTCTTGTATGATTACAGATATTTGCGCCTTCTTTCATTGAGTAATTCTGCCATTATTATCAATCATATCCGTGAATCATTGATTACAACTTCCTTTTTAACTCTGCATTTTACCATTTTACAGTCAACATTTTTCCCCCTCATTGGAAAACGACCTTGCCATGCTTTAGACTATGATCTTACCCTTGTAGAATTCAAAATTTATTTTACATTGTTAGCATTATTAATTATCATTTTTGTGAGCATTTTCAATTGGTTTTGTATCTGCATTTTATTTGATGGCAGCTTATCAGTTTTTGACAGTATTTTCAGCAATCCATTTAATGGCTTCTTTTGTACCCAATACACACATAAACTTAAGACTTGTAGCATTGGAAGTTTAGAACATATTCATCCTGAGCTGAACCCTTTCTAGTCTATGTTTTCCACTTTGTATAACCTGACCTTTTAGTGTGCGTTTAAGCAATGAGAGATACATCGTTTGGCTGCATTCAATTTTAATTCTTTTGAAACAAGAAGTAATATATTCGTATGGTTAGTAGCTACACTTCACGCAAAAGGATTGACGTTTCTTGCACATGTTGTTTCTATGGATACAACTAATTTGAAAGTTTTGAGCTGGAAAAGTGTGGAGATACTTATATTTCTCGAGAGCAAAACGATGAATGGGATACTTATGTGAGGGGACTTAAGAATTATGGTTTTGTCTTATCATATGAGAATGATTGAATTGTTTGGTCTAAGGATGGTAAAGGTGGGAAAGTCTCAGAAAAACAAGCCTATGAGGTACAAGTTTTAGATGATCTTGATGATGTTTCGGAGGATTGGTTGATTGATGTGATGGTGTATGTCTTTTTCTCGAAAGAAGTTTTGAATTATATTTCAACTATTTATTGTAATATCTCAGTCTTGCGCACACTCAGGGAACTTATTTTTTGAGGACACTTGCTTGCATGTGATCCAGATTATTATACTACTCGGAATTTGATTATGATTATAAAGCATTATGGATATGATGACATGTTATTTTGTTGTATTGATATATATAGGTGCTATTGACTCGGTTCTCCTGAGTGTGAAGGATTTTGGACCTCGGGGATTCAAGGGCATCGATTAAACCCTTGGAATCTCAATCGGGTCACGGAGTGGACTATTGGGTTTAATTGTTGTATATATGAAATATGTGCATATTATTACATGTTATGATTATATATCTCTTCTTTTATGTGTAACGTTAGGGTGCATAATTTTAGACTTGACTGCTTATCTTGTGGTAGTTGGGATACCCAGCTGGGTGACGAGTGGTAGCTCGGCCTTGTGAGGTGAGGTTAGAGCTAGTTGTTCTCTGGATTAATGTGCATGGACTCTTTGCAGCTCAGGGGGCTAAGGGAAAAGAAGAGTATCCCTAGCATTGGGTCGGAGGTACCGGTGAAGTCACATCGATCAGTGAGAGGGAGTGGGACGAAGTGCATAGAACAACGACTCGAAGTGGGCGACTTGGGATATGGTATGCATGCATGTATTCTACAGGGTATATTACTATTGAATTTACGCTTCCATTTATGTACTTTTAATTGAGTAAAGAAAGTGTTTGACTTAGCATTTTAAGCGAGAACTGAAATTCCCCATAGCCTTAAGCTGGCTTCTTGACTTGATTACCTTGGCATTGGATCCCTGAATGCTATGGTTGTCCTATTGGTTTTATTGATTTATTGTGAAGAGTTGGGATTTAGTTCATCCTCATCCCTAGGCCATCAGTCCACACCTGAGGAGTCGACCAAGAGTTGGATTAATGGTTGCCACTTCGGTGTTAATAGACTTATATATCTTAATGCCCTGATTTTATGTGCATGGATGATGAGAGAAGGATGTTTTCCCAGTCAACTACCCAGGTCGATTGTTCTTGTGTGATTGAGGATCATTGTGTCTTCTTGCGTTGAGTAATAATGCCATTGTTATCAATCCTATCCGCAAACCGCTGATTACTCCTACCTTTTTAACTCTGCATTTTACCATTTTACAGTCAACATTTTTCCCACTCATTACACAACGACCTTTCCATGCTTTAGATTATGATCTTACCCTTCTAGACCTCAAATTTTATTTCATGTTATTAGCATTATTACTTATCATTTTTGTCGTCATATTCAATTGGTTTCGCATCTGCATTTTATTTGATGGCAGCTTATCTGTTTTTGACAGTATTTTTAGCAACCCATTTAATGGCTTCTCTTGTACCCAACAAAAACATAAACTTAAGACCCATAGCATTGGAAGTTTAGAACATCTTCAACCTGTGATCGGCCCTTTCTAGTCTGTGTTTTCCATTTTGTATAACCTGCCCTTTCAGTGTGCATTTAAGCAATGAGAGATACATCGTTTGGCTGCATTCTTTCTCTGACCCCAACATCTGCGAACCTATTATTTACAGGCGCATTTTTAGGAAATCATGCCAGGAAACCAGTGGTCGTAGACTTTTACTATATATTTTATGGTGTTAAATTCTCCTTAGAAATGAATGTTTACACAACGATTTTGGACAATCATTTGTATTATCTGCAATGAAATTTTTACAAATGTTAGATAGCCTGCTTTTATTGACATGCTTGAATTATACACCTGCATTTTTTTTAAACTTGGTGATAGCGATTTATGCATTCAATCACACAACGATCCTTTTGTTTTTCTCAGCAATATCCCGTATAACTTAGAAATACATTTATTGTGACAACAATGTATTAACAAAAACATTTCGGGCAGCCAATAAATATTGATTGAAAGAAAATATATTCGATAGCGATATTAGATGTATTGTGTAGTGATATCAGGTATTAATGGATAGAAATAGATCTTAGCCCGAGTTTATTTAGTTATCTTTGCGAAATTTTTATATGCATTCTTTCCTTTTCCTTAAGGCTAAGACACCCTGAAATTTATGCCCTTACCATTGCAAGACAACGATTTAAACTTTCTCTGATCACACAATTCTACACCACGCTTTTTTTTTGTGATATAATTCAGTGATTTATGATTTTTTTATTACGCAACAACTTCATTAGTCACTCTGCGATCTGGTAGATTAAGTGTCATCTATTTCAGTTAGTTACTCTCCATTTATGTATATACATCATATTTATTAATGTTGGGTCACAACGATATCATTAAATATTTATGCATGTCATGTTTATTGTGTCAATTCTTGCATTAAATTGGAAAAATGCCTGTGTTTTGAACCTCAACGTTTGGTGAAAGATAGTGAGAGTTACCTTTAAATGTTAGACAGCATGCCATTGCTTGGAAAGGCATAAATAGTCAAAAAATCTCATGTGATACGGTTTTACCTTATAAATTTTTGTTTACCTTCTTTCGTGTAGATAGCAATGTTGTTATTTTTTTCCTATAACACAAAACGGATATCCACACACAACATTTTAATCTTGACCACAAATCTGGTGGAGGCGTTTTAGCTCAGTGCTTGAACAACATTGAAATTTTACTGGGAGACGTCTTTGTTGATTAATAACAAATTTTTCTTTATAATGACAACGATATATAAGATATCCTCTTGCTAATTTCATCTTTATTTATATGGTGTAAATCTTGTTTCATAATGTTAATCTTTTTTTTTATATATATAGTGTAATTTTGTTTCATATTGTAAACTCATTTTTTTTTATTTATATAGTGCTAATCCCACTTCAAGGACAATTATATATAGTGTAAATCTTTTTCATAGTGTAAAACCATTTTTATGCATATAGTGTAAATTCATTTTTATATATCATGGAAATCTTGTTTCAAGGACAACTATATAATTGATAGTTTAAATAGATATTATGGATAAAAGAGAGAGATTTTATTAATAGCATAGTGACCGTGATTTTATTGATATCGTGTTTTATTAGCTGAGATTTTTAGTAATATCATATTGATATCATGTTAACTGTTTTTAATTAAAAGGAGACAAGGTCATTAACAATCAACACATTTATATTTAAATACAACAATTAAATTTTTGTAGTTTCAGTTTTAAAGGATGGCGATAGATACTTATCTCATCTTGGGATTTGGATTTTAGTTGCAACAAGCGATTGTTTAATAATAATATTTTATTAAGTACAAATTGATTTTTGTTTCTTGTTGAGTTGTCGGTTGGGTGGGAGAGTTTTTATTCATGTGTTGGGATGGTTAAGTCATGAGTTGGATTTATCTTGAGTCCTTGGTCCAGATAGGTTATGTGTGCCAGGGTATTATCACACCTATAACCTAGGGAGGGATGATTCCTAACAAGAGGATCATGGAACTCCCTATCAGATAGAGGTGAATGATGACTTGGTCGAAGTCTGTGCTTCTCTTTGAGGGTGTTTGTTCATCGTAGTTGTTAATGGTGCTTTGCTTTTAACGTGTTCCTGCGTTTGTTTGCATGCCATAGTGGTTCGTTTGCATGCCATAGTGGTTCTAGTTAACGGCTGTCAAAACCGTTGTGTCAGATTTGTGGATGTTTACCCTTAGCATGTAGGTGTTATCGATGTGTTTCTGGCGTGTAGTCGTTTCTCTCTGTTGCTTTACGCATGTTTCACCTAGTTGCTCTTGTGCTAGTGCATGGAGTCGTAGTTGTCTTATACTTTCTCTGCGGGCATGTGTTCGTGGTCAGGTGGTGTGGTTAAACTATTGTCTTCATCACCTTCTTGCCTAAAAACCAAAAACAAATTGCACTTTTTTCTTCACTTGTAGTCGTAACGTTTGAGGGGTCTTCACATATGGTATCAGAGCGGGTTTAAACAACGACTTGGGAACACTACAAATTTCGATGATATGATTTTGATCATGATGTTGCTAATTAAGTTGACTTGTATTTATGAAGATAATCATGGTTATAGGACGCCACGGAGGCAAAAGATGGGGTGCTAGGGGAGGAGGCACGATGCCTACAGTGGAATCCACGCCTGAGGGGTCTAACCCGGAGGGAGACGACCAGGTTTCCAGGAAACTGCACATAGCGGTGGGTGATGCGGTTTCGATGATGAGGTCTTTTCAGTGCATGTCTAAGGCACTGATTAGCCATTTGGACAGATATGAGACCAGGAAGCCGACACCCCCTGAAGGTCCATCGCGCACTACGTTTGGTACTAGTAGCATTCAATGTGAACTCGAGAAGGTCAAATTTCTCGTGTTCTTTGGTGCCCAAGAAAACGCAGCCACCGAGGCATGGTTGGAGAATATGGCAATGTTCTTTTCACTTTGCGACTACACATCCAATATGAACGTCCACATGGTGGTCTTTCAACTTAAGGGGAGCACTCTTCTTTGGTGGAAGACGCTTCTCCCACAATTGAACATGATTGTTGAAGACATGTCATGGGAATTGTTCGAGGAACAATTCTGAGAGAGGTACCTATCATAGGAATTGATTGAGTGTCAACTCAACGAGTTCAACGACTTACAACAGGGTGGTCATAGGGAGCCCGAGTATATGGCCCATTTTATGGAGTTTCTTCAGTATGCTCTGCATATTAATACTGAGAAAGTTAAGGTCAACAGGTTCTTATTCAGCCTTAATGTTAGCATACGCGCAAAGGTTAGGATTTTGATTCCTCAGACCTTGCATGATGTCATCGAGAAGGCCCTCATAGCAGAGGAGGAGCTTATCAGTGGGGGTCAGAGTAGGACTCTAGCGAGAACAACAAGGAAGTTGTCATCCAATGCGCTGCAACATCAGATACCAGTGAGACATATGCCATGATTTCGTGGCTTCGAGAGTGGATACACTTTCCCTAAACCTTGGCGATCAACTCCTCAGCAACGGACTCCTTATAGGGGACCACAAAATCAGCAACAACATCGACTACATCAACAACAATTTTGGCCTGTTCAACAGAACATACCAGGATTCCAGGCCGATGGGCCGTCAACTTCTACTTTGGGTACGAGGAGTACTGGACCGAAGAAGGAGTGTTGAACATGTGGGGCGACATACTACGAGCGCAACTTCCCAATGGAGAGGAATAAAGGATTTGTATTAGCGAGACCCACTATCATGGGAGATTTGGGCAAGGCCCATTAGATTCATGCAGTGGTGAATAACTGCTAGATAGATCACCAGTAGACTTTGCTTGAGATGTCAGATACCGTCTCTGACCATACCCTTAGTATTTTTGTAGATCTCAGTGCTACTGAGAGTTTCATTTCGGGTGTAGTGCTAAAAAGGATTAAAGTAAAGGCAGTCAAACATAATGAGTTTATCTTTGTAGAGATTGCTTCGGGAGACAAAAAGAAGGTTGGAGGAAAGGTTATGGGATGTACTCTTAACCTGGGATATATTATCACCAGGGCCAACCTGTAGAACACGATCATACGATATTATGACATCGTGATCGGTATGGACTAGTTGGAATCGCATGAGGCGATACTCAACTGTAAGACGAATAAGCTCCATGCTCGGGCATAGCAGAGGAGGAAATATTTGACTCCATTTCCGACCAGGGGTCCGGTTAAAAAATGATCCACAGGGAGATTACAGCAGCAATGGATAAAGGTGATTGAGATCCATAGGGAGATTACAGCAGCACTGGATAAAGCCGCTTGACATCAAAAGACCTACGCCCGATTAAATATATATGAGAACACAAATACCATTTTTAATACATATACATAAAAGCTATACCCTCGCTGGGTGTATTTCATCCCCTGTCGACTTAATCTTATTACAACATTAAAAGTTAAAAAGTTTGGTGTGTGTCCTGTCCAGCCGACTTAATTTCTTTTATTAGAGGTGTTGGTTACTTCGAACGATTTTGTCGTTTCAAAAAGTCTGGGCCGGGATGGGTGGAATGTAAATTTTTTGTGGAGTTGTTGGATCTCTTGGGCTCTAAATTGTTGGAAGTGGTGGAGGAATCGAGAGCGAAGGGGAAGGTAAATGGTGTTCTCAACCCATCTTTTTAGTTTTTATCGTGCAAAGTGACAAGTTTATGTTTTAGACTCATTTCTTTGTGTAATTTGATTTATAAGATTCTTTCTAAAATTATTGCTTTTAGAATCAAGTCTTTCTTCTCAAAAGTCATCTCAAAGTAGCACTTTAGGTTCTTGGAGAATAGGAAGATTACAAATGCAATTGGAGTGGCTCATGAGTCTATGGAAAGTATTGGTTTTGTTATAATATTTTAGTTTTCTCCTCCACACTGAGGTTAGAGTCTCGTTTATGCCACATGTTTCTCTATGTGAGAAAAATATTCTCAAAATACTTGACCCTCCTATGTTATTGTGATTTCATGGATTAATATATATAATATGATATTGAAATATTTAAATTATCGATTAGTTGAAATCAACTTATGGAAATTGTCCCTATACTATCCTAAGATGTTTTATCCAATAAAAAATCACTAGCATAGTAAGAATAGTTACTTCATTCTAAACGTTTTACATTGATCTAATTCCCTAATTCTCTTCCGGATCACAAATCCACCTGTGCACCACCTATCTCCTTGTCTAACATATCTCATCATTTTCTCTCCCCTCACCATTTTCCACTCATACTCATATACCTTCCCAAATATTTCATCCCCTACAACACCTCCAACCCTCCTATCTAACCTCCCCTAGACAAACAAATCCTCACTTCCCCTCTACCCAACCCTTTCCTAGTATCGTCTCCTCTCCACCTTCCTCTTCATATTTCCTTAACCTCCACCTTGGATCTTACGACATATTTTTTATTTTTATTTTTTTCATTAAACGCATCACACGTGTTTGGAAACAACATCAACACATCATTCACAAGTATAAACAAAACAATAATACTAGCTTTAGAAAAATGGACTATTCTTAAATACATAGACTTCTTGTTCTACCTAAGAAGGTGATCTACTCGAGAAGGTGACCACACAAGCCATGGTTCGACTTCTTGACCAAAAACTCGTGAGGGGAAAACCATTGGTTTGTGCGACCCAGCAATGGAGATCCAATGTCGGGATGATCTGGGAGTAGCCAAGAGGATGTGTCTATCTAAGTGTGAGCCTCAACTATCAAAGGGAGAAGCCTAGTGTATCCATAGAGGAGGGTGCACTTACTTCATCTCGACAAAGGAGAAACCAACAAGGGTGAAAACCTTGGGTTGGTGCGCCCTCCTTTCTGCCTTAAAAACTTGATGGAAAATTATTTTCTCCCTAAGAGGTTGCATAGGTAACTGAATAATCTCTCTCTCAAAGTTGGAAGCATGGAAAACGAAGCAACCAAGATGCATCCATGAAGGAAGGTGCATTGGTTAACCCTGAGAACCCCCCAAAATGATATTGCAATAAATGTGAAATGTAAACTTAGAAAGTAAAAATCAAATGAGACACATAGCTTCACGGAAAAAGATAAGAATACTTTATTTGAGCTATGGTTCACCTTATATACCGAGGGAGCCATTTATTTACATATTCTTAATTAAATAACATCAAAAGGTGAAAATGGGTCGCGCCTTAGGTGGACGTTCCCGTAGGCAACCTCCTTGGCCCAATTACTCCTTGTTTATATCTGGAAGTGTAATGGCTTCCATGAGAAGGTGAGGAAATTTGTTTTGAAATACTTCATTTGTGATCGACTTTGCCTAAGCTGGAGTTTGTGCTTGGCAGGCTACCATATATGAAGTGTATGTCTCATGCCTTGTAGAGTGATTCCGGGTGTCCAACATAGTGTCTTTGGCCAATGGGAGTTGGAAATACAAAATGTTGTTCACTAGATGAGTGATGGTGATTGTTTCTTCAAAGAGGGGAGGCTCAAACAACTTTAATTGATTTACATTAATAACATTATGGTTTCCTAGTTGTGGTGGCAGATTCAACCTATAATCATTGTCTCCAATATTTTCGAGGATGGTATAGGGACCCTATATTAATTGGTAGAAGCTTGTGATGGTGGCCTTTGAAGCACTTATTATCCAAGTGTAACAAGACTTGAACCCCTCGTTGAAAGTACATGAAGTTACTTTGTTTGTCATGGCGCTTCTTGGCATGCTCTTGAGCTGCTTTAAGTGTTGTTGTTACTGCAATGTAGCATTGTGCAATTTGTTGGAGAAACGGTTGTGCTGAGAATTGTTCCTTCTATTGATGGAAGGTACCTTGACAAGCCCAAGTGAGTGGGATATCGGTTGGAGATGCTGGTTGGAAGACCAAACAGACTTCAAAAGGTGAAAATCCTATAGAATAATGTGTTTTCTTGTTGTAGCTATGTTGTAGATTGTGCAAGTAATTGTCCCATTGTTTGTTGCGCCCAAAGTGAGTTCGGACAGCATGAACCAAGACTCTTTTGACAACCTTTGTTTGGCCATCTTTTTGAGGATGGAATGTAGTAGAAAACTTGAGGTGATGCCCCAATAGTGCCCATATTGTCTTCCAAAATGTGTTGAGGAAGCGATAATATCTGTATTATATGATAGTGCTTGGGAGGCCAAAATGGGGCGAGACATGTTAGAAGTAGAGTTCCGATGTTTGCGTTTTTGTAGTAGTCTTTGTGCATGGGATAAAAGTGTCATTTTGCTGAAGCGACATACCACTACTGAGATTGCATCATGTTTCTTTTGGGTTGTTGGAAGTCCACTGAGGAAGTCCATTGAGATTGAAATACCTTTGGTTCCTTGTACACGTTTTTACCTCGAAAAATGAACATTTGGTCTATTTTCAATTCCTATGTAGAAAACCTAACACCAATTGTGTTGGACATTGGGTTCAGTGCTTGCTGCGAGTTTTGTGACATGGGTTAACCCCCTCTCATGGATATCCACTCTCACAATAGTGGTAGAGATTAATTCTTGCAGGTTTTGTTCTAACAACAATCATAGTCCAACAAATGGTATTAGACCTACAAGTCTCGAGTTTGAAATTTTCCCAACGAGCGGTGGGGGATATTCTTGGACATTGGTTTCAACGCTTCCCATGGGTTTCGCGTCATGGGTTAACCCCCTCTCGTGGATCCTAACTCTTGTAATTTTTGTGGAGATTAATTCTTGCGGTTGTTGGTCTAACAACAATATTATTGCAACAAATTGTCTATAAAACTAATACCAATTGTCTCATATCCCTACATTGTGATTCTTTGGCATATTGGCACTTGCAATAATTTTGTAGAATGGATTGTGTCATGGCATATGGTTTCCATGATGGATAGTTTATTCATGGTAGGTTTATTTGCTCACATTTACTAGGAGAGAATTGATTTAGAACTACTCCAGAGAAAATGTGTAGTTGTTCCATGTGTTGGCGAATAGTTTCTATTTATTATTGGGAATATTTCATAGGTGATTCATTTGTGTGGAAACATAATTTTAGTGGAAACATAATTTTTCCTTGAAGCAATTGGAGCTATGCGATGTATATTTGTTTTTAAATATCCACGGCAAATTCTTTTTTTACGAGTAATTTTTTGCAAGTTTTCTGAGGATTTTTCTATGGACATATGTCTGCATTCAATGCAACTATGTGTTCGACATCTCCTCTCTCCACAAAGGCACATGGAAAATTGCATAGCCAAAAATATTTTTTTATAGAGGGTTTTTTTTTACGTTGCAAGAAGGCTTTTTCTATGGAGATATGTCAGCAGCTCGATGTATTTCCCACCTCCATACAATGTAGAGGCATATGGCTAGCATAGGAAGTACTTGTGTATTGTAATGTACCCCATATTTACCCATAATTGTTTTTTCCTAGGGTCATTATAAAATGATTCAATTACTTCAGTAACATTTCTTAATGATACTATGATCTGATTTAACACTACTTTTTTTTGCACCCTTAACATTTCCCATATCCTTGATAATTGAAATGAAAGACAATAACTCATTCCCATTCTCAAGGAACGTAGCTTGATTACCTAAGTGAATATAACTATATACATATATACCTAAGCGAATATAAACAAGGGCATGACTCCACTTAATAAAATTCCTCTAGGCTTTCCTTGCTTTCCTAAGGTTGTGTATCATAATACTTAGGCATGCAAGAAGGTGATTTCTACATTGCATTTTCTACCCTTCACACTAAGGGATTCATTTGAATCATTTTAGGGCTTAACTAATGCAATGATTATATAGTTATGAGTATGGCTAGAGGGAAAATATTGCCAAATATATGTGATTCCACATGAGGTTACCACACCTACACTAGTACAATAATATCTATATGAGTCCACATGAGGTTACCACACCTACGCCAGTACAATAATGTCTATCTAATTCCACATGAGGTTACCACACCTACACTAGTACAATAATGTCCATGGAAAACCTTGGGGATTCCGTTGATCTCTCACTCACAAGTTGATACATGAATATGATATGATATGGGGTAAGACACAATGGGTGCAAGCCTATAAATGGTTAATGGTTTAAGACTTTTCTTGTTAATATTATGGAGGTCATGATGAAAGGAATGATTTGAGTTTTCAATTTGACATACAAAACACTTGGTATCTTTATTGATCCTATTTTCTACCTTCCCAATGGTGTTTTAGTTACACATTTGATATGGATTCAAGTAGAGAAACATTGGGAATCTTGTTTCTATGGGAAATAAATCCGTGAATTTAATAGATATTTTCCCAAGAAAAAAAAGTAGAGTTCATATGGGTATTCTAGGCATCGTAGTATGTTGAATTGTTGGATTTGTTTTTCATGTCCTTAAATTGTTGGTTTTATTTTCATGTCCTTGAAACCACCATCTTAGGAAAATCATTTTTTCTTTATTACTTGGCTTGAAGTCACAATATTCTTTTGAATTTGATGGATAGCTATAAATGGTACAGTGCTCTAATGGGAATATGGTTAGTCAATTTTAATTTTGTTGAAACCAGAAGTGATATATTCTTATGGTTAGTAGCTACACTTCATGCAAAAGTATTGCAATTTCTCGCACATGTTGTTTCTATGGATACAACTAATTTGAAAGTTTTTAGTTGGAAAAGTGTGGAGATACTTATCTTTCTCGAGAGAAAAATATGAATGGGAGACTTATGTGAGGGGACTTAATCATTCTGGTTTTGTGTTATGATATGAGAATGATTGAATTGTTTGGTCTTGGGATGGTAAATGTGGGAAAGCCTCGAAAAAACAAGCCTATGAGGTACTAGATTTAGATTTTCTTGATGATGTTTCAGAGGATTGGTTGATTGATGTATGGAAGTGGAATATTCGCCTGAGAAATAAATTATTTAGTTGTCTATTGATTGAAAATAGAGTTCTAATTGAAGATAGAGATCTAAACTGGTATAATTTGTGAAAAAAAGGTTTTATTTGTCCAAGTAGATGTGTATTGTGTGGAGAGGAGGAGGAAATGATAAATCATGTGATAGTGTATGTCTCTTTCTCGAAAGAAGTTTCGAATTATATTTAAACTATTTATTGTAACATCTCGCTCTTCCGTGCACTGAGGAAACTTATTCTTTGAGGACACTTGCTTGCATGTGATCGAGATTATTATAATATTGGGAATTTGATTACGATTATGAGGCATTATGGATATGATAACATGCTATTTTGTTTTATTGATATAAACAAGTGCTATTGACTTGGTTCTCCTCAGTGTGCAAGATTTTAGACCTCGGGGATGCAAAGGTATCGATTAAACCCTTGGAATACAGATAGAGTCAGGGAGTGGACTATTGGGTTTTATTTTTGTATATATGACATATGTGCATATGATTAGATGTTATGATTATATATCTCTTCTTTTATGCATAACGTTACACTGTAGAATTTTAGAATTGACTATTTATCTTGTGGTAGTTGGGGTACCCAGCTCGGTGAGGAGTGGTAGCTCAACCTTGCGAGGAGAGCTCGGAGCTAGTTGTTCTCTCGATTAATGTACCCTTATCATTGGCTCATAGGTACCGGTGAAGTCACATCGGCTGGTGAGCGGGAGTGAGACAAAGCATACAGAGCAACAACTCGAAGTGGGGGACTTGGGCTATGGTACGCATGAATTTATTCTACACGGTAGATTACTATTGACTTTACGCTTTCATTTCTATACTTTTAATTGAGTAAAGAAAGTGTTCGACCTAGCATTTTAACTGAGCACTTAAATTCCCCATAGACTTAAGCTCACTTTTTGACTTGATTCCCTTGGCATTAGATCCCTGAATTATATGACTATACTATTGGTTTTATTGATTTATTGTGAAGAGTTGTGCTTTAGTTCGTCCTCATCCCCAGATCATCAGTCCATGCCTGAGTAGTCAGCCAAGAGATTTATCGACGGTTGTCACTTCAATGTTAATAGACCTGTATATCTTAATGCCCTACTTTTCTCTATGTGGATGATGATTGAATGATGTTTTCCCAGTCATCTACTCGTGTCGATTGTTCTTGTATGATTACGGATCTTTGCGCCTTCTTTCATTGAGTAATTCTGCCATTATTATCAATCCTATCTGTGAACCGTTGATTACACCTTCCTTTTTAACTCTGTGTTTTACCATTTTACAGTCAACATTTTTCCCCCTCATTGGACAACGACCTTGCCATGTTTTAGACTGTGATCTTACCATTGTAGAATTCAAAATTTATTTTACGTTGTTAGCATTATTAATTATCATTTTTGTCAGCATTTTCAATTGGTTTTGTATCTGCATTTTATTTGATGGCAGCGTTATCAGTTTTTGACAGTATTTTCAGCAACCCATTCAATGGCTTCTTTTGTACCCAATAGACACATAAACGTAAGACTTGTAGCATTGGAAGTTTAGAAGATATTCATCCTGAGCTGAACCCTTTCTAGTCTATGTTTTCCACTTTGTATAACCTTCCCTTTTAGTGTGCGTTTAAGAAATGAGAGATAGATCGTTTGGTTGCATTCATTTTTAATTCTTTTGAAACAAGAAGTAATATATTCGTATGGTTAGTAGATACACTTCACGCAAAAGGATTGCAGTTTCTTGCACATGTTGTTTCTATGGATACAACTGATTTGAAAGTTTTGATCTTGAAAAGTGTGGAGATACTTATATTTCTCGAGAGCAAAACGATGAATGGGATAATTATGTGAGGGGACTTAAGCATTATGGTTTTGTCTTATCATATGAGAATGATTGAATTGTTTGGTCTTGGGATGGTAAAGGTGGGAAAGTCTCGGAAAAACAAGCCTATGAGGTACAAGTTTTAGATGATCTTGATGATCTTTCGGAGGATTGGTTCATTGATGTATAGAATTGGAAGATTCGCTTGCGAATTAAATTATTTAGTTGGCTATCGATTGAAAATAGAGTTATGATTGAAGATAGAGTTCTAACTTGGGATTATTTGTGAAAAAAAGGTTTTATTGGTCCAAGTAGATGTGTATTGTGTGGAGAGGAGGAGGAAATGATAAATCATGTGATGGTGTATGTCTCTTTCTCGAAAGAAGTTTCGAATTATATTTCAACTATTTATTGTAATATCTCACTGTTGCGCACACTCACAGAACTTATTCTTTGAGGACACTTGCTTGCATGTGATCTAGATTATTATACTATTGAGAATTTGATTATGATTATGAAGCATTATGGATATGATGACATGTTATTTTGTTGTATTGATATATATAGGTTCTATTGACTTGGTTCTCCTCAGTGTGAAGGATTTTGGACCTCGGGGATTCAAGGGCATCGATTAAACCCTTGGAATCTCGATCGGGTCATGGAGTGGACTATTGGGTTTAATTGTTGTATATATGAAATATGTGCATATTATTACATGTTATGATTATATATCTCTTCTTTTATGCATAATGTTACGCTCCAGAATTTTAGACTTGACTGCTTATCCTATGGCAGTTGGGATACCCAGCTCGGTGACGAGTGGTAGCTCGGCCTTGTGAGGCGAGCTTAGAGCTAGTTGTTCTCTGGATTAATGTGCATGGACTCTTTGCAACTCAGGGGGATAAGGGCGAAGAAGAGTATCCCTAGCATTGGCTCGGAGGTACTGGTGAAGTCACATCGGTTAGTGAGCGGGAGCGGGATGAAGTGCATAGAACAACGACTCGAAGTGGGCGACTTGGGCTATGGTACGCATGCATTTATTCTACAGGGTATATTACTATTGAATTTACACTTCCATTTATGTACTTTTAATTGAGTAAAGAAAGTGTTTGACTTAGCATTTTAAGCGAGAACTTAAATTCCCCGTAGCCTTAAGCTTGCTTCTTGACTTGATTACCTTGGCATTGGATCCTTGAATGCTATGGTTGTCCTATTGGTTTTATTGATTTATTGTGAAGAGTTGTGATTTAGTTCGTCCTCATCCCTAGGTCATCAGTCCACGTCCACACGTGAAGACTCGACCAAGAGCTGGATTGATGGTTGCCACTTCGATGTTAATAGACTTATATATCTTAATGCCCTGATTTTCTGTGCATTGATGATGAGAGAAGGATGTTTTCCCAGTCATCTACCCATGTCGATTGTTTTTGTGTGATTGAGGATCTTTGTGTCTTCTTGCGTTGAGTAATAATGCCATTATTATCAATCCTATCCGCAAACCACTGATTACCCCTACCTTTTTAACTCTGCATTTTACCATTTTACAGTCAACATTTTTCCTACTCAGTGCACAACGACCTTTCCATGCTTTAGATTATGATCTTACCCTTCTAGACCTCAAATTTTATTTCATGTTATTAGCATTATTAATTATCATTTTTGTCATCATTTTCAATTGGTTTTACATCTGCATTTTATTTGATGGCAGCGTTATCTGTTTTTGACAGTATTTTTAGCAATCCATTTAATGGCTTCTCTTGTACCCAACAAAAACATAAACTTAAGACCCGTAGCATTGGAAGTTTAGAACATCTTCAATCTGCGATCGAAACTTTCTGGTCTGTGTTTTCCACTTTGTATAACCTGCCCTTTCAGTGTGCATTTAAGCAATGAGAGATACATCGTTTGGCTGCATTCTTTTTTTGACCGCAACACCTGCGAACCCATTATTTACACGCTCGTGTTTAGGAACCCATGCCAGGAACCCCGTGGTCGTAGACTTTTACTATATATTTTATGGTGTTAAATTCTCCTTAGAAATGAATGTTTACACAACGATTTTGGACAATCATTTGTATTATCTGCAATGAAATTTTTATAAATGTTAGATAGCCTCCATTTATTGACATGCTTGAATTATACAACTACATTTTTTTTAAACTTGGTGATAGCAATTTATGCATTCAATCACACAACGATCCTTTTGTTTTGCTCAGCAATATCCCATATAACTTAGAAATACATTTATTGTGACAACAATGTATTAACAAAAACATTTCGGGCGGCCAATAAATATTGATTGAAAGAAAATATATTCGATAGCGATATTAGATGTATTGTGTAGTGATATCGGGTATTAATGGACAACAATAGATCTTAGCCCGAGTTTATTTAGTTATCTTTGCGAAATTTTTATATGCATTCTCTCCTTTTCCTTAAGGCTAAGACACCCTGAAATTTATGCCCTTACCATTGCAAGACAACGATTTAAACTTTCTCTGATCACACAATTCTAGATCACGCATTTTCTTTGTGATATAATTCAGCGATTTATGATTTTTTTATTACCCAACAACTTCATTATTCACTCTGCGATCTGGTAGATTAAGTGTCATCTATTTCAGTTAGTTACTCTGCATTTGTGTATATACATCATATTTATTAATGTTGGGTCACAAAGATATCATTAAATATTTATGCATGTCATGTTGTTTGTGTCAATTCTTGCATTAAATTGGAAAAATGCTTGTGTTTTGAACCTCAACGTTTGGTGAAAGATAGTGAGAGTTACCTTTAAATGTTAGACATCATGCCAATGCTTGGAAATGCATAAATAGTCGAAAACTCTCCTGTGATACGGTTTTACCTTATAAATTTTTGTTTACCTTCTTTCGTGTAGATAACAATGTTGTTATTTTTTTCTTTTAACACAAAACGGATATCCACACACAACATTTTAATCTTGATTGGAAATCTGGTGGAGGCGTTTTAGCTCAGTGCTTGAACAAAATTGAAATTTTATTGGCAGACATCTTTGTTGATTAATAACAAATTTTTCTTTATTATGACAACGATATATAAGATATCCTCTTGCTAATTTCATCTTTATCTATATGGTGTAAATCCCATATCATAATGTTAATCTTTTTTTTATATATATATAGTGTAATTTTGTTTCATATTGTAAACTCATTTTTTTTATTTATCTAGTGTTAATCCCACTTCAAGGAGAGTTATATATAGTGTAAATCTTTTTCATAGTGTAAAACTATTTTTATGCATATAGTGTAAAATCATTTTTATATATCATGGAAATCTTGTTTCAAGGACAACTATATAATTGATAGTTTAAATAGATATTATGGATAAAAGAGAGAGATTTTATTAATAGCATAGTGACCGTGATTTTATTGATATCGTGTTTTATTAGCGGAGATTTTTAGTAATAGCATATTGATATCATGTTAACTGTTTTTAATTAAAAGGCGACAAGGTCATTAACAGTCAACAAATTTATATTTAAATACAACAATTAAATTTTTGTAGTTTCAGTTTTAAAGGATGGCGATAGATACTTATCTCATCTTGGGATGTGGATTTTAGTTGCAACAAGCGATTGTTTAATAATAATATTTTATTAAGTACAAATTGATTTTTGTTTCTTGTTGAGTTGTCGGTTGGGTGGGAGAGTTTTTAGTCATGTGTTGGGATGGTTAAGTTGTTCTCCGACCGAGTTGGATTTATCTTGAGTCCTTGGTCCGGATAGGTCATGTGTGCCAGGGTATTATCACACCTATAACCTAGGGCGGGATGATTCCTAACGAGGGGATCATGGCACGCCCTATCAGATAGAGTCGAATGATGACTTGGTCGAAGTCTGTGCTTCTCTTTGAGGGTGTTTGTTCATTGTAGTTGTTAATGGTGCTTGGGTTTTAACGCGTTCCTGCATTTTCTTGCATGCCATAGTGGTTCTAGTTAACGGCCGTCGAAACCGTTGTGTTAGATTTGTGGATGTTTACCCCTAGCATGTAGGCGTTATCAACGTGTTTCTGGAGGGTAGTCATTTCTCTCTGTTGCTTTACGCATGTTTCACCTAGTTTCTCTTGTGCTAGTGCATGGAATCGTAGTTGTATTATAATTTCTTTGCGGGCATGTGTTCGTAGTCAGGTGGTGTGGTTCAACTATTGTCTTCATCACCTTCTTGCCTAAAAACCAAAAACAATTTGCACTTTTTTCTTCGCTTGTAGTCGTAACGTTTGAGGGGTCTTCACATATGGTATCAGAGCGGGTTCAAACCGTGACTTGGGAACACTATGAATTTCGGTGATATGATTTTGATTATGATGTTGCTAATTAAGTTGACTTGTATTCGTGAAGATAATCATGTTTATAGGACGCCACGGAGGCAGAAGATGGGATGCTAGGGGAGGAGGTAGGACGCTTACAGTGGAATCCACGCCTGAGGGGTCTAACCCGGAGGGAGATGAACAGGTTGCCAGGAAAGAGCACATAGCGGTGGGTGATGTGGTTTCGACGATGAGGTCTTTTCAGTGCATGTCTAAGGCACTCATTAGCCATTTGGACAGATATGAGGCCAGGAAGCCAACACCCCCTGAAGGTCCATCACGCACTGCGTTTGGTACTAGTAGCATTCAATGTGAACTCGAGAAGGTCAAATTTCTGATGTTCTTTGGTGCCCAAGACAACGCAGCCACCGAGGCATGGTTGGAGAATATGGCAATGTTCTTTTCACTTTGCGACTATACGTCCAACATGAACGTCCACATGACAGTCTTTCAACTTAAGGGGAGCACTCTTCTTTTGTGGAAGACGCTCCTCCCACAATTGAACATGATCGTCGAAGACATGTCACAGGAACTATTCGAGGAACAATTATGAGAGAGGTACCTATCATAGGAATTCATTGAGTGTCAACTCAACGAGTTCAATGACTTACAACAGGGTGGTCGTATCGAGCCCGAGTACGAGGACCATTTTATGGAGTTTCTTCAGTATGCTCTGCATATTAATACTGAGAAAGTTAAGGTCAACAGGTTCTTATTCAACCTTAATGTTAGCATACGTGCAAAGGTTAGGATTTTGATTCCTCAGACCTTTCATGATGTCATCGAGAAGGCCCTCATGGAAGAGGAGGAGCTTATCAATGGGGGTCAGAGTAGCACTCTAGTGAGGACAGCAAGGAAGCTGTCATCCAATGCGCTGCAACATCAAATACCAGTGAGACATATTCCATGATATCGTGGCTTCGAGAGTGGATACACTTTCCCTAAACCTCAGTGATCAAATCCTCAGCAACGAACTCCTTATCGGGGACCACAACATCAGAAACAACGTCGACTGCATCAACAACAGTTTAGGTATGTTCAGCAGAACATACCAGGATTCCAAGCCTGTGGGCCGTCAGCTTCTACTTTGGGTACGAGGAGTACTAGACCGAAGAAGGAGTATTGGACATGTGGGGAGACATACTACGAGTGAAACTGCCCAATGGAGAGGAATAAAGGATTTGTATCAGCCAGACCCACTATCATGGGAGATTTGGGCAAGGCCCATCAGATTCATGCAGTGGTGAATAACTGCTAGGAAGATCACCAGTAGACTTTTCTTGAGACGTCAGGTACCGTCTCTAACCATGCCCTTAGTATTTTGATAGATCCGAGTGCTACCGAGAGTTTCATTTCGGGTGCAGTGCTAAAAAGGATTAAAGTAAAGGCAGTCAAACATGATGAGTTTGTCTTTGTAGAGATTGCTTCGGGAGACAAAAAAAAGGCTGGAGGAAAGGTTATGGGATGTACTCTTAACCTGAGATATATTGTCACCAGGGACAACCTGTAGATCACGATCATAGGATATTATGACATCGTGATCGGTATGGACTGGTTGGAATCACATGAGGCGATACTCAACTGTAAGACAAAATGGTTGATCTTGGTCGATGATGAGGGAAAAAGACGCATGATTTTTGGATGGAACCAGGGCGTTTCCCTAAGGTTCATCTCTTCCTTGTAGTTATGGAAGAGCTTGTGCAAGGGATGTAAGCTTTACGCAATCCTTTCATTAAACAAGAAGGGAGTAGCAAAAGGACTAGAACACCTTCCTGTGGTGAGAGAGTTTGTAGACGTTTTCCCGGAGGATTTACCTAGGATGCCTCCGGAGAGGGAATTGGATTTTATCATTGACCTAAAATCGCATATTCAACCAACAGAGAGAATGTCGTATCATATGTCAACCCCAGAGCTACATGAGTTGAGAATGAAACTGAAAGATTTGTTGGACCTGCGACTTATATGTCCGTGTGTGTGACCGTGGTGTGTGCCTGTTATTTTCATACAAAAGAAGGATGGGTCATGCAGACTCTACATTGACTACCGTCAATTGAACAAGGAAACAATCAAGAATCAATATCCATTACCAATTATTGATGATCTATTCGATCAGATGAAGGGTGTGACGATGTTTTCCAAGATCGATTTATGATCAGAATGTCACAAGTTACAGATCAAGGAGGATGACATCCCTAAGATGGCCTTTAAGATGAGGTTTGGTCATTACGATTTGATTGTTTTACTATTTGGACTGACAAACGCCCTAGGGGTATTTATGAGTTTGATGAACGGGGTGTTCCGCGAGTACTTGGACAAGTTTGTCCAAGTATTCATTGACGATATTTTTATTTATTCTCATGCGATGGAGGAGCATGACGAGCACTTATGCTTGGTACTACAGTGTCTGCAAGAGAACAAATTGTATGAGAAATTGTTCAAATGCTAGTTTTATCAATCGAAGATTCACTACTTAGGGCATGTCGTCTTCGGTAAAGGTATTGTCGTGGAACCATCAAAGTCAAGGCTCTTATGGAATGGCCTCCATCGATGAATGCCCTCGAAGTGCAGAGCTTCATGGGTTTAGCAGGATACTATCGAAGGTTCATCGAGGGATTTTAAATATTGTTGATGTTGATTGATTGAGTAATTATATCCTCTCGCGCCATTGAATAATGTTTATGTATGGTAGATTTAGTAATTACATTACTCTTGTACCATGACTACTTGTTAATTGAGATTGATTGTTCATCTAATTGGTTTTCAGCTTGATTGTATTAGTGGGCTTTAGATACCTCCTTGTTCCTCATAACAGTTTGCATCCCTAGGCTTGAGAGTTGTTTCCTGGAGGTCCTAACCATGCATCATAGGTTGGGCATGTAGTTACTTAAATGCTCTGTGACATGGTTGATCAGTTATGTGTAATTCACTTCAGTTGATCTTGATGGGTTGAATCACGTTTCCATTTTATTAATTTGTAACACAATTATTTATAATAGAATTAGAAAAAAGGACTATTCTTACATACATAGACTCCCTGATCTACCTAAGAAAGTGATCTACTCGAGAAGGTGACCACACAAGCCATAGTTCGGCTTCTTGAAAAAAAAATCGTGAGGGGCATACCATTGGTTTGTGTAACCAAGCAATGGAAATCCAATGACGGGATGATCTTCCAGTAGCCAAGAGGATGTGGCTATCTAAGTGTGAGCCTTAACTATCAAAGGGAGAATCTCACTGTATCCATAGAGGAGGGAACACTTACTTCATCTCGAAAAAGGAGAAACCAACAAGAGTGAAAACCCCAAGTTGGTGCGCCCTCCTTTCTTCCTCAGAATCTTGATGGAAAACTATTTTCTCCCTAAGAGGTTGGATAGGTAACATAATAATCTCTCTCTCAAAGTTGGAAGCATGGAAAACGGAGCAACCAAGATGCATCCATGAAGGAAGGCGCATTGGTTAACCCTGAGAACCCCAAAAAATGATATTGCAGTAAATGTGAAATGTAAACTCAGAAAATAAAAATCAAATGAGACACATAGCTTCACGGAAAAAGATAAGAATAATTTATTTGAGATACGGTTCACATCTTCTTAATTAAATAACATCAAAAGGTGAAAATGGGTCGCGTGGTTGAATTGTGTGCCCCACATGGGCATTCCCGTAGGTGGCCTCCTTGACCCAATTACTCCTTGTTTATATCTGGAAGGGTCCTGGCTTCCATGACAAGGTGAAGAAATTTGTTGTGAAATACTTCAGTTGTGATCCACTTTGCCCGAGCTGGAGTTTGTGCTTGGGAGACTACCACATATGAAGTGTATGTCTTACACAATGTCTTTGGCCAATGGGAGTTAGAAATACAAAATGTTGTCCACCGGATGAGTGATGGTGATTGCTTCTTCAAAGAGGGGAGGCTCAAACAACTTTAATTTATTTACATTAATAACATTATGGTTTCCTAGTTGTGGTGGCAGATACAACCTATAAGCATTTTTTCCAATATTTTCAAGGATGGTATAGGGACCATATATTATTGGTAGAAGCTTGTGATGGCGGCCTTTGAAGCACTTATTATCCAAGTGTAACCAGACTTGATCCCCTGGTTGAAAGGACATGAAGCTACTTTGTTTGCCATCACACTTCTTGGCATTCTCTTGAGCTGCTTTAAGTGTTCTTGTTACTGCAGTGTGGCATTGCGCAATTTGTTGAAGAAACCGTTGTAGTGAGAATTGTTCCTTCTATTGATGGAAGGTACCTTGACGAATCCAAGTGAGTGGGAGCTCGGTTGGAGATGTTGGTTGGAAGCCCAAGCATAATTCAAAAGGTGAAAATCCTATAGAAGAATGTGTTGTCTTGTTGTAGCTATATTGTAAAATGTGCAAGTAATTGTCCCTCTTCCATAGAGGAAATTGGGGAGGGGGGTTAAGCCTTTTCCTTGAAAAATACATAACATGGGAGCATTCCTAGCATGCTCTTTTTCCACACCCTAGACCCACCCCCCAGAAATAACCAATGTCAAAGTAGTTCACATTGTGACTCTAAAAAAATTTCGCCCATAATTTTCACAAAAAATATAAAGGAACCTCCCTATTATTGAGGGGAGGTTTATCAAACACCATGAACCACCTATCCATCCAATTTTGAATAATTTGTGGGTGGATGGACCGTTTAATAAATTTGTGTTTCATGGTGATAGGTGGTTCTTGTCCATATCAAGGATCAATAAAAAGATACACCAACTATTGTTTTGAAATACCCAAGTCACTAACTTGGTTTCTATTCAATCTAGTCCTATAAAACTCAAAAATTCTAGACCTATTTTAAGAAATAGTAGTTAAATTCCTTTGAGAACATGCAATGGATGATACAATGGTGTCCAATGAAGTGGCCAACTAAAATTTGGTAGGTTCTATTATGTTCCTTAATTCATGGATAAGATACATCAATGTGGCCAACCCCTCATCAATCTATATGTTTATGTTGGGTGGCTATGGTGGGTTGGGGTTGTTTGGGTCTCGGTACTCTTGTGTATTCTTTTCATTGTCTTTGGGTTCCTTCTTAATAATATCTACTATAATTTAATAAGGCGTGACATCAAACCAATCATATCATGAAGCCAACTCAATCAACTAGTAAAAATATATAATGGGTGCACGAAAGACCTAACCATCAAACCTATCAAATCATGAAAACAAGGGTTAATTAAGAACTAATCAATACCATAAATCCAATTTACAAATTACCAGAACAACTAAATGTGATCCGAAATGAGATTTGCTACAACATTTAATAAAGTAATTAGAGTTCCCAAGATTAGTAGAAACTTATGAGTTGTTTTCCTCGTTATGCACCTATCTACTTGTTAGGGCTTGTGATATCTTAAGTCTCACCCTCGGTCCTCGATAAGGTGTAATTAATTATTATGAAAAAAATACATAACTAAAAATTAAACTAAATAAAATCATAACTAAAAATTAAACTAAGTAAAGAACGCTGGAAATGAATAACCGTTTATTTAATACATCACATTGAGAAACTATTACATGTTTTAAAATAGAACATTGCTAATGAAATCATTGCACTCAATGAAATTAAAAGTTAATATAAAACATATAAACTATTACATGTTTTAAAATAGAACATTGCTAATGAAATCATTGCACTCAATGAAATTAAAAGGTTAATATAAAACATATAGAAAAAAAAAATACATGAGGGTCAATCACATCATATACTAAATCATCACATATACTATTGGCAGTATGTAAAAATTAATGGCAATTTTTTTATACATTGATACCATATTTCAAAATAATATAACTAGTAAATGAGAAAAGTCAAGATGGATTCAAACACATAACTCAGCTAAAAAAATCATCAAAAAAAATCTTAAAAGCTTTAAGAATGCACCAAAAATTTTCAAACAAATTTCAGAAACGTTTTTAAGATGATGGCAGGGAAGCCCCAATAGTTGGATTCATCAAACAACTATTCGAATTCAAGCAAAACTCAGAGGTGCTTTCAATTCACTCCTTACGATCATCAAAAGAGCGATATATATTTTCACTGTGCTAAATATTCAAAATATTAATAGTTAGAATTAAATATAGGCGACAACTCTCTCTATATATAATCAAATTCAAACGTTAGCACGAAACACAGGCTATCACGAGCTGCGAGCAGCATGAATATTAATAACGACCATGGGCGCGGGGCATCAAGATGAAGCTGATAACTGGTGGCATTGAGCTACGCATTGTAATGAGAAGAATCCAAGGATGGTGAGCACCCAATTGGCACAGAAACCGGAGGACCTGGGCGCCCTGTATTGTCACGCCCTTCGGGAGGGATCAAACGAGGTCTGTGCAAAGCAGGATTGATGCAGGATCCAACAATAATATCAACGGGACCCGCTGCTAGAAGAATCCCTTCAACCATTCCTGAAACGACCTTCTCTTTAGAGGCAACCAGAGTTATAGTTAGAGAATTGCAATGTGGGAGATAAGACCCAGAGAGAGAGAGTATCTGAAATGTGCCTCTGAGCTGTGTCACTGAACCAGCCATGGAGATGGTCACATCACCCACCGTTCCTCTAGCGCTCATCACGTAGAGCCCCCCAACCTGAAGGCTTCGGTAGAATCGATATAGGCACTGAACTATATCAGCGCCGGCTTCAATCTGTACAACATGAGGCATCATTGCATCATCGCTCTCTCTGTAGACTACAGGGTTCTCTTTAGGTTTGTTTCTGGACCCACGCGGACGGCCCCTTCTGATAGATTGCTGCGTGTTATCATTATTATTATAGATGTTCCCTTCACGGTGGTTACCCCCACTAACTGCTTCGAGCGTCTCCGGTTCAGAGTTGTAATCGAAAGCAGCCAGAGACCCAATCCCAGCTCCATGCTCGGGCATAGCAGAGAAGGAAATATTTGACTCCATTGCCGACCAGGGGTCCGGTTAAAAAATGATCCACAGGGAGATTACAGCAGCACTGGATAAAGGTGATTGAGATCTACAGGGAGATTACGGCAGCACTGGATAAAGCCGTTCGACATCAAAAGACCTACGCCCGATTAAATATATATGAGAAGACAAATACCATTTTTAATACATATACATAAAAGCTATACCCTGGCTGGGTGTATTTCATCCCCAGCCGACTTAATCTTATTACAACATTAAAAGTTAAAAAGTTTGGTGTGTGTCCTGTCCAGCCGACTTAATTTCTTTTATCAGAGGTGTTGGCTACTTCGAACGATTTTGTCGTTTCAAAAAGTCTGGGCCGGGATGGATGGAATGTAAATTTTTTGTGGAGTTGTTGGATCTCTTGGGCTCTATATTGTTGGAAGTGGTGGAGGAATCCAGAGCGAAGGGGAAGGTAAATGGGGTTCTCAACCCATCTTTTTAGTTTTTATCGTGAAAAGCGACCAGTTTAGGTTTTAGACTCATTTCTTTGTGTAATGTGATTTATAAGATTCTTTCTAAAATTATTGCTTCTAGAATCAAGTCTTCTCAAAAGTCATCTCAAATTAGCACTTTAGGTTCTTGGAGAATAGGAAGATTACAAATGCAATTGGAGTGGCTCATGAGGTTGTGCAAAGTATTGGTTTTGTTATAATATTTTAGTATTCTCCTCCACACTCAGGTTAGAGTTTTATTAATGCCACATGTTTTTTTATGTGAGAAAAATATTCTCAAAATACTTGACCCTCCTATGTTATTGTGATTTCAGGGATTAATATATATAAGATGATATTGAAATGTTTTTTTCAAGTTTTTAGTTTTAATTAATGTATTTTTATATAAAAATTAGATATAAAATTAATTTATATAAAATCGATATTGAAATATTTAATTTATTGTTGACATCTCCCTCTTTATGGCTTTTGTGAAAAACTCATTTTAAGCACAAATGCCACATGTTAACTCCATACTATGTTTCAAAGAAAATGCACATCAATGAATTAAGAATTTTTTTATTCTTAATTACTTTATCTCTCTCCCTATATATAAAGTTGATAAAAATTTATTTTAAGTAAGACAGAATTTGAAATATTTTATTTATAATTAAGTTTGATATTTTTTTTTAAATGCTATATGTCATCTTAATGAAGTCATGTCTAATATGTGTCGGCAGGCAAAACTTTTCCAAATCCCACAAAGCTTCATCAAACATTCCTTCAAACATTAGGCAATCTACATGAACATTGTTTCATGGGACTTGTCACTCAAGCCCAACTACACAAGCTATAATGACAATGGTAGGAATGGATAGTGTCCTTCTATTTATCATAATATCTTATATTTCATTAAGTATATGAACCCTACTTCACTTAAGGACCTAGTGAAGTCATCTTGCACTCTATTTAAATTATCGATTAGTTGAAATCAACTTATGGAAATTGTCCCTATACTATCCTCACATGGCTTATCCAATCAAAAATCACTAGCATAGTAAGAATAGTTACTTCATTCTAAACTTTTTACATTGATCTAATTCCCTAATTCTCTTCCGGGTCACAAATCCACCTGTGCACCACCTATCTCGTTGTCTAACATATCTCATCATCTTCTCTCCCCTCACCATTTTCCAATCATACTAATATACCTTCCCAAATATTTCATCCCCTACAACACCTCCAACCCTCATATCTAACCTCCCCTAGACAAACAAATCCTCACTTCCCCTCTACCCGACCCTTTCCTAGTATCGTCTCCTCTCCACCTTCCTCTTCATATTTCCTTAACCTCCACCCTGGATCTTACGACATATTTTTTATTTTTATTTTTTTCATTAAACACATCACACGTGTTTGGCAACAACATCAACACATCATTCACAAGTATAAAAAAAACAATAATAATAGCTTTAGAAAAAAGGACTATTCTTAAATACATAGACTTTTTGTTCTACCTAAGAAGGCGATCTACTCGAGAAGGTGACCACACAAGCCATAGTTCGAATTCTTGACCAAAAACTCGTGAGGGGCAAACCATTGGTTTGTGTGACCAAGCAATGGAGATCCAATGACGGGATGATCTGGGAGTAGCCAATAGGATGTGGCTATATAAGTGTGAGACTCAACTATCAAAGGGAGAAGCTCAGTGTAGCCATAGAGGAGGGTGCACTTACTTCATCTCGACAAAGGAGAAACCAACAAGGGTGAAAACCCCAGGTTGGTGTGCCCTCCTTTCTGCCTTAAAAACTTGATGGAAAATTATTTTCTCCCTAAAAGGTTGCATAGGTAACAGAATAAGCTCTCTCTCTAAGTTGGAAGCATGGAAAACAAAGAAACCAAGATGCATCCATGAAGGAAGGTGCATTGGTTAACCCTGAGAACCCCCAAAAATGATATTGTAATAAATGTGAAATGTAAACTTAGAAAATAAAAATCAAATGAGACACATAGCTTCACGGAAAAAGATAAGAATAATTTATTTGAGATACGGTTCACGTTATATACTCAGGGAGCCATTTATTTACATCTTCTTAATTAAATAACATCAAAAGGTGAAAATGGGTCGCGCCTAGGTGGTTGAATTGTGTGCCTCAGGTGGGCGTTCCCGTAGGCAACCTCCTTGGCCCAATTACTCCTTGTTTATATATGGAAGTGTAATGGATTCCATGAGAAGGTGAGGAAATTTGTTTTGAAATACTTAAGTTGTGATTGACTTTGCTTGAGCTGGAGTTTGCGCTTGGCAGGCTATCAGATATGAAGTGTATGTCTGATGCCTTGTAGAGTGATTCCGGGTGTCCAACATAGTGTCTTTGGCCAATGGGAGTTGAAAATACAAAATGTTGTTCACTGGATGAGTGATGGTGATTGTTTCTTCAAAGAGGGGAGGCTCAAACAACTTTAATTGATTTACATTAATAACATTATGGTTTCCGAGTTGTGGTGGCAGATTCAACCTATAATAATTTTCTCCAATATTTTCGAGGATGGTATAGGGACCCTATATTAATTGGTAGAAGCTTGTGATGGTGGCCTTTGAAGCGCTTATTATCCAAGTGTAACAAGACTTGATCCCCTGGTTGAAAGTACATGAAGGTACTTTGTTTGTCATGGCGCTTCTTGGCATGCTCTTGAGCTGCTTTAAGTGTTGTTGTTACTGTAGTGTGGCATTGTGCAATTTGTTGGAGAAACGATTGTGCTAAGAATTGTTCCTTCTATTGATGGAAGGTACCTTGACAAGCCCAAGTGAGTGGGATATCGGTTGGAGATGCTGGTTGGAAGCCCAAACAGACTTCAAAAGGTGAAAATCCTATAGAATAATGTGTTTCCTTATTGTAGCTATGTTGTAGATTGTGCAAGTAATTGTCCCATTGTTTGTTGCGCCCAAAGTGAGTTCGGAGAGCATGAACCAAGACTCTTTTGACAAGATTTGTTTGGCCATCTATTTGAGGATGGAATGCAGTAGAAAACTTGAGGTGATTCCCCAATAGTGCCCATATTGTCTTCCAAAATGTGTTGAGGAAGCGATAATCTCTGTATTATATGATAGTGCTTGGGAGGCCGAAATGGGGCGAGACATGTCAGAAGTAGAGTTCCGATGTTTGCGTTTTTGTAGTAGTCTTTGTGCATGGGATAAAAGTGTCATTTTGTTGAAGCGACATACCACTACTGAGATTGCATCGTGTTTCTTTTGGGTTGTTGGAAGTCCACTGAGGAAGTCCATTGAGATTGAAATACCTTTGGTTCCTTGTAAACGTTTTTACCTCAAAAGGTGAACATTTGGTCTATTTTCAATTCCTATGTAGAAACCTAACACCAATTCTGTTGGACATTGGGTTTAGTGCTTCCTGCGAGTTTTGTGACATGGGTTAACCCCCTCTCATGGATCTCCACTCTCACAATAGTGGTAGAGATTAATTCTTGTAGGTTTTGTTCTAACAACAATCATAGTCCAACAAATGGTATTAGACCTACAAGTCTCGAGTTTGATATTTTCCCAACGAGCGGTGGGGGATATTGTTGGACATTGGTTTCAATGCTTCCCGTGGGTTTTGTGTCATGGGTTAACCCCCTCTTGTGGATCCTAACTCTTATAATTTTTGTGGAGATTAATTCTTGCGGTTGTTGGTCTAACAACAATATTATTCCAACAAATTGTCTAGAAAAGTAATACCAATTGTCTCATATTCCTACATTGTGGTTCTTTGGCATATTGGCACTTGCAATAATTTTGTAGAATGCATTGTCGCATGGCATCTGGTTTCCATGATGGATAGTTCATTCATGGTAGGTTTATTTGCTCACATTTACTCGAGAGAAAATTTGTCGTTGTTCCATGTGTTGGTGAATGGTTTCTATTTATGATTGGGAATATTTCAAAGGTGATTCATTTGTGTGGAAACATAATTTTAGTAAATACAAGACTTTCATTTTTCCTTGAACCAATTGGAGCTGTGCGATGTATATTTGTTTTTAAATATCCACGACAAATTCTTTTTTTACGAGTAATTTTTTGCAAGTTTTCTGGAGGATTTTTCTATGGACATATGTCTGAATTCAATGCAACTATGTGTTTGACATCTCCTCTCTCCACAAAGGCACATGGAAAATTACATAGCCAAAAATATTTTTTTATAGAGGATTTTTTTTTACGTTGTAAGAAGGCTTTTTCTATGGAGATATGTCAGCAGCTCGATGTATTTCCAACCTCCATACAATGTAGAGGCATATGGCTAGCATAGGAAGTACTTGTGTATTGTAATGTACCCCATATTTACCCATAATTGTTTTTTCCTAGGGTCATTATAAAATGATTCAATTACTTCAGTAACATTTCTTAATGATACTATGATGTGATTTAACACTGCTTTTCTTTGCACCCTTAGCATTTACCATATCCTTGATAATTGAAATGAAAGACTCTAACTCATTCCTATTCTCAAGGAACGTAGCTTGATTACCTAAGTGAATATAACTATATACATATATAGCTAAGCGAATATAAACAAGGGCATGACTCCACTTAATAAAATTCCTCTAGAGTTTCCTTGCTTTCCTGAGGTTGTGTATCATAATACTTAGGCATGCGAGAAGGTGATTTCTACATTGCATTTTCTACCCTTCACACTAAGGGATGCATTTGAATCATTTTAGGGCTTAACTAATGCAATGATTATATAGTTATGAGTATGGCTAGAGGGAAAATATTGCCAAATATATGTGATTCCACATGAGGTTACCACACCTACACTAGTACAATAATATCTATATGATTCCACATGAGGTTACCACACCTACGCCAGTACAATAATGTCTATCTAATTTCACACGAGGTTACCACACCTACACCAGTACAATAATGTCCATGGAAAACTTGGGGGATTCCGTTGATCTCTCACTCACAAGTTGATACATGAATATGATATGATATTGGGTAAGACACAATGGGTGCAAGCCTATAAATGGTTAATGGTTTGAGTCTTTTCTTGTTAATATTATGGAGGCCATGATGAAAGGAATGATTTGAGTTTTCAATTTGACATACAAAACACTTGGTATCTTTATTGATCCTATTTTCTACCTTCCCAATGGTGTTTTAGTTACACATTTCATATGGATTCAAGTAGAGAAACATTGGGAATCTTGTTTCTATGGGAAATAAATCCGTGAATTTAATAGATATTTTCCCAAGAAAAAAAAGTAGAGTTCATATGGGTATTCTAGGCATCGTAGTATGTTGAATTGTTGGATTTGTTTTTCATGTCCTTAAATTGTTGGTTTTATTTTCATGTCCTTGAAGCCACCATCTTAGGAAAATCATTTTTTCTTTATTACTTGTCTTGAAGTCACAATATTCTTTTGAATTCGATGGATAGGTATAAATGGTACAGTGCTCTAATGGGAATATGGTTAGTCAATTTTAATTTTGTTGAAACTAGAAGTGATATATTCTTATGGCTAGTAACTACACTTCATGCAAAAGGATTGCAATTTCTGGCACACGTTGTTTCTATGGATACAACTAATTTGAAAGTTTTTAGTTGGAAAAGTGTGGAGATACTTATCTTTCTCGAGAGAAAAATATGAATGGGAGACTTATGTGAGGGGACTTAAGCATTCTGGTTTTGTGTTATCATATGAGAATTACTGAATTGTTTGGTCTTGGGATGGTAAATGTGGGAAAGTATCGGAAAAACAAGCCTATGAGGTACTAGATTTAGATTATCTTGATGATGTTTCAGAGGATTGGTTGATTGATGTATGGAAGTGGAATATTCTCTCGAGAAATAAATTATTTAGTTGGCTATTGATTGAAAATAGATTTCTAATTGAAGATAGAGATCTAAACTGGGATAATTTGTGAAAAAAAGGATTTATTTGTCCAAGTAGATGTGTATTGTGTGGAGAGGAGGAGGAAATGATAAATGATGTGATAGTGTATGTCTCTTTCTCAAAAGAAGTTTCGAATTATATTTCAACTATTTATTGTAACATCTCACTCTTCCGTGCACTGAGGGAAGTTATTCTTTGAGGACACTTGCTTGCATGTGATCTAGATTATTATAATATTTGGAATTTGATTATGATTATGAGGCATTATGGATATGATAACATGATATTTTGTTTAATTGATATAGAGAGGTGCTATTGAATTGGTTCTCCTCAATGTGCAGGATTTTAGACCTCAGGGATGCAAAGGTATCAATTAAACCCTTGGAATACAGATCGAGTCAGGGAGTGGACTATAGGGTTTTATTGTTGTATATATGACATGTGTGCATATGATTAGATGTTATGATTATATATGTCTTATTTTATGCATAATGTTACACTGCAAAATTTTAGACCTGACTATTTATCTTGTGGTAGTTGGGATACCCAGCTCGGTGAGGAGTGGTAGCTCGGCCTTGCGAGGAGAGCTCGGAGCTAGTTGTTCTCTGGATTAATGTCCGTGGACCCTTTGCGGATCAGGGGGCTAAGGGAGGAGAAAAATACCCTTATCATTGGCTCATAGGTACCAGTGAAGTCACATCGGTCGGTGAGAGGGAGCGAGACGAAGCGCACAGAACAACAACTCGAAGTGGGGGACTTGGGCTATGGTACGCATGAATTTATTCTAGAGGGTAGATTACTATTGACATTACATTTTCATTTATATACTTTTAATTGAGTAAAGAAAGTGTTCGACTTATCATTTTAACTGAGAACTTAAATTCCCCATAGCCTTAAGCTCGCTTCTTGACTTGATTCCCTTGGCATTGGATCCATGAATTCTATGACTATACTATTGGTTTTATTGATTTATTGTAAAGAGTTGTGCTTTACTTCGTCCTCATCCCCAGATCATTAGTCCATGCCTGAGCAGTGAGCCAAGAGATTTATCGACGGTCGTCACTTCAGTGTTAATAGACCTATATATCTTAATGCCCTACTTTTCTCTGTGTGGATGATGATCGAATGATGTTTTCCCAGTCGTCTACTCGTGTCGATTGTTCTTGTATGATTACAGATCTTTGCGCCTTCTTTCATTGAGTAATTCTACCATTATTATCAATCCTATCCGTGAACCGTTGATTACACCTTCCTTTTTAACTCTCCGTTTTACCATTTTACAATCAACATTTTCCCCCCTCATTGGACAACGACCTTGCCATGCTTTAGACTGCGATCTTACCCTTGTAGAATTCAAAATTTATTTTACATTGTTAGCATTATTAATTATCATTTTTGTCATCATTTTCAATTGGTTTTGTATCTGCATTTTATTTGATGGCAGCGTTATCAGTTTTTGACAGTATTTTCAGCAACCCATTTAATGGCTTCTTTTGTACCCAATAGACACATAAACTTAAGACTTGTAGCATTGGAAGTTTAGAACATATTCATCCTGAGTTGAACCCTTTCTAGTCTATGTTTTCCACTTTGTATAACCTGCACTTTTAGTGTGCGTTTAAGAAATGAGAGATACATCGTTTGGCTGCATTCAATTTTAATTCTTTTGAAACAAGAAGTAATATATTCGTATGGTTAGTAGCTACACTTCACGCAAAACGATTGCAGTTTCTTGCACATGTTGTTTCTATTGATACAACTAATTTGAAAGTTTTGAGCTCGAAAAGTGTGGAGATACTTATATTTCTCGAGAGAAAAATGATGAATTGGAAGATTCGCTTGCGAATTAAATTATTTAGTGGGATAATTTGTGAAAAAAAGGTTTTATTGGTCCAAGTAGATGTGTATTGTGTGGGGAGGAGGAGGAAATGATAAATCATGTGATGGTGTATGTCTCTTTCTTGAAATAAGTTTCGAATTATATTTCAACTATTTATTGTAATATCTCACTCTTGCGCACACTCAGGGAACTTATTCTTTGAGGACACTTGCTTTCATGTGATCCATATTATTATACTATTGGGAATTTGATTATGATTATGAAGCATTATGGATATGATGACATGTTGTTTTGTTGTATTGATATATATAGTTGCTATTGACTCTGTTCTCCTCAGTGTGAAGGATTTTGGACCTCGGGGATTCAAGGGCATCGATTAAACCCTTGGAATCTCGATCGGGTCACAGAGTGGACTATTGGGTTTAATTGTTGTAGAGGGCGAAGAAGGTATCCCTAGATTATCTTGATGATGTTTCAGAGGATTGGTTGATTGATGTATGGAAGTGGGATATTCGCTTGAGAAATAAATTATTTAGTTGGATATTGATTGAAAATAGAATTCTAATTGAAGATAGAGATCTAAACTAGGATAATTTGTGAAAAAAAGGTTTTATTTTTCCAAGTAGACGTGTATTGTGTGGAGAGGAGGAAGAAATGATAAATCATGTGATAGTGTATGTCGCTTTCTCGAAAGAAGTTTTGAATTATATTTCAACTATTTATTGTAACATCTCGCTCTTCCGTGCACTGAGGGAACTTATTCTTTGAGTACACTTGCTTGCATGTGATCCAGATTATTATAATATTGGGAATTTGATTATTATTATGAGGCATTATGGATATGATAACATGCTATTTTGTTTTATTGATATAGACAGGTGCTATTGACTTGGATCTCCACAGTGTGCAGGATTTTGGATCTCGGGGATGCAAAGGTATCGATTAAACCCTTGGAATACAGATCGAGTCAGGAAGTTGACTGTTGGGTTTTATTGTTGTATATATGACATATGTGCATATGATTAGATGTTATGATTATATATAACTTCTTTTATGCGTAACGTTACGCTGCAGAATTTTAGACTTGACTATTTATCTTGTGGTAGTTGGAATAACCAACTCGGTGAGGAGTGGTTGCTCGACCTTGCGAGGAGAGCTCGGAGCTAGTTGTTCTCTGGATTAATGTGCGTGGACCCTTTGTGGCTCAGGGGGCTAAGGGAGGAGAAGAGTACCCTTATCATTGGCTCATAGGTACCGGTGAAGTCACATCGGTCGGTGAGCGGGAGCGGGACGAACTGCACAAAACAACAACTCGAAGTGGGGGACTTGGGCTATGGTACGCATGAATTTATTCTACACGGTAGATTACTATTGACTGTACGCTTTCATTTCTATACTTTTAATTGAGTAAACAAAGTGTTCGACTTAGCATTTTAATCGAGAACTTAAATTCCACGTAGCCTTAAGCTCGCTTCTTGACTTGATTCCCTTGGCATTGGATCCATGAATTCTATGACTATACTATTGGTTTTATTGATTTATTGTGAAGAGTTGTGCTTTACTTCATCCTCATCCCCAAATCATCAGTCCATGCCTCAGCAGTTAGCCAAGAGATTTATCGACAGTCGTCACTTTAGTGTTAATAGACCTATATATCTTAATGCCCTACTTTTCTCTGTGTGGATGATGATCGAATGATGTTTTCCTAGTCGTCTACTCTTGTCGATTGTTCTTGTATGATTACGGATCTTTGCGCCTTCTTTCATTGAGAAATTCTGCCATTATTATCAATCCTATCCGTGAACCGCTGATTACACATTCCTTTTTAACTCTGCATTTTACCATTTTACAGTCAACATTTTTCCCCCTCATTGGACAACGACCTTGCCATGATTTAGACTGCGATCTTACCCTTGTAGAATTCCAAATTTATATTACGTTGTTAGCATTATTAATTATCATTTTTGTCAGCATTTTCAATTGGCTTTGTATCTGCATTTTATTTGATGGCAGCGTTATCAGTTTTTGACAGTATTTTCCGCAACCCATTTAATGGCTTCTTTTGTACCCAATAGACACATAAACTTAAGACTTGTAGCATTGGAAGTTTAGAACATATTCATCCTGAGTTGAACCCTTTCTAGTCTATGTTTTCTACTTTGTATAACCTGCCCTTTTAGTGTGCGTTTAAACAATGAGAGATACATCGTTTGGCTTCATTCAATTTTAATTCTTTTGAAACAAAAAGTAATATATTCGTATGGTTAGTAGCTACACTTAACGCAAAAGGATTACAGTTTCTTGCACATGTTGTTTCTATGGATACAACTAATTTGAGAGTTTTGAGCTGGAAAAGTGTGGAGATACTTATATTTCTCGTGAGAAAAACGATGAATGGGATACTTATGTGAGGGGACTTAAGCATTATGGTTTTTTATTATCATATGATAATGATTGAATTGTTTGGTCTTGGATGATAAATGTGGGAAAGTGTCGGAAAAACAACCCTATGAGGTACAAGTTTTAGATGATCTTGATGATGTTTCGGAGGATTGGTTGATTGATGTATGGAATTGGAAGATTCGCTTCCGAATTAAATTATTTAGTTGGCTATTGATTGAAAATAGAGCTATGATTGAAGATAGAGTTCTAACCTAGGATAATTTGTGAAAAAAAGGTTTTATTGGTCCAAGTAGATGTGTATTGTGTGGAGAGGAGGAGGAAATGATGAATCATGTGATGGTGTATGCCTCTTTCTCGAAAGAAGTTTCGAATTATATTTCAACTATTTATTGTAATATCTCACTCTTGCGCACACTCAGGGAACTTATTCTTTGAGGACACTTGCTTGCATGTGATCCAGATTATTATACTATTGGGAATTTGATTATGATTATGAAGCATTATGGATATGATGACATGTTATTTTGTTGTATTGATATATATAGTCGCTATTGACTCAGTTCTCCTCAGTGTGAAGGATTTTGGACCTCGGGGATTCAAGGGCATCGATTAAACCCTTGGAATCTCGATCGGGTCACGGAGTGGACTATTGGGTTTAATTGTTTTATATATGACATATGTGCATATTATTACATGTTATGATTATATATCTCTTCTTTTATGCATAACGTTACGCTGCAGAATTTTAGACTTGACTGCTTATCTTGTGGCAGTTGGGATACCCAGCTCGGTGAGGAGTGGTAGCTCGGCCTTCTGAGGTGAGCTTAGAGCTAGTTGTTCTCTGGATTAATGTGTATGGACTCTTTGCAGCTCCGGGGGCTAAGGGTGAAGCAGAGTATCCCTAGCATTGGCTCGGAGGTACCGGTGAAGTCACATCGGTCAGTGAGTGGGAGCGGGATGAAGCGCATAGAACAACAACTCGAAGTGGGCGACTTGGGATATGGTACGCATGCATTTATTCTACAGGGTATATTACTATTGAATTTATGCTTCCATTTATGAACTTTTAATTGAGTAGAGAAAGTGTTTGAAGTAGCATTTTAAGCGAGAACTTAAATTCCCCATAGCCTTAAGCTCGCTTCTTGACTTGATTACCCTGGCATTGGATCCCTGAATGCTATGGTTGTCCTATTGGTTTTATTGATTTATTGTGAAGAGTTGTGATTTAGTTTGTCCTCATCCCTAGATCATCAGTCCACACCTAAGGAGTCGACCAAGAGCCGGATTGATGGTTGCCACTTTGGTGTTAATAGACTTATATATCTTAATGCCCTGATTTTCTGTGCATGGATGATGAGAGAAGGATGTTTTCCTAGTCATCTACCCATGTCAATTGTTCTTGTGTGATTGAGGATCTTTGTGTCTTCTTGCGTTGAGTAATTATGCCATTATTATCAATCCTATCTGCAAACCATTGATTACCCCTACCTTTTTAACTCTGTGTTTTACCATTTTACAGTCAACATTTTTCCCACTCATTGCAGAATGACATTTCCATGATTTAGATTATGATCTTACCCTTCTAGACTTCAAATTTTATTTCATTTTATTAGCATTATTAATTATCATTTTTGTCGTCATTTTCAATTGGTTTTACATCTGCATTTTATTTGATGGCAGCGTTATCTGTTTTTGACAGTATTTTTAGCAACCCATTTAATGGTTTCTCTGTACCCAACAAAAACATAAACTTAAGACCCATAGCATTGGAAGTTTAAAACATCTTCAACCTCAGATCGACCCTTTCTAGTCTGTGTTTTCTGCTTTGTATAACCTGCCCTTTCAGTGTGCATTTAAGCAATGAGAGATACATCGTTTGGATGCATTCTTTTTCTGACCCCAACACCCGCGAACCTATTATTTACACCCACGTGTTTTGGAACCCATGCCAGGAAACCCGCGGTCATAGACTTTTACTATGTATTTTATGGTGTTAAATTCTCCTTAGAAATGAATGTTTACACAACGATTTTGGACAATCATTTGTATTATCTGCAATAAAATTTTTATAAATGTTAGATAGCCTGGATTTATTGACATGCTTGAATTATACACCTGCATTTTTTTTAATATTGGTGATAGTGATTTATGCATTCAATCACACAACCATCCTTTTATTTTACTCAGCAATATCCCATATAACTTAGTGTTAGCGATATTTCTTGCTAAGGGGTTTAAATCTCAAAAGAATGGGTTAAAACCCACTTGTCCGAAGTTTCAGGCGATAATGTGCCCGTGATAAGCAGCAGGTACATCCGGGCGGCCCAGATTTACGCGCACAGATCGACGGCGTACAGCGAATGTCGGACCCCCCTTGCCTTTCGATCTTTAAGCGGGGGGGGGTCCGAGATCGGGGGCGCAGCTCTCCGACGGTTCAGATTAGCGCGCCCGGATCAACGGCAGTAGAGAGCAGCTCGGACCCCCCTCGCCTTTCTACCTTTAAGCGGAGGGGGGGGGTCCGAGCTCCCATGTGCAGCTCTCCGACGACCAGGATCGTAGCGCCCGGATCAACGACGCTCGTGTAGTCCTGTTTCTCTCAGTTGTCCTGTGTTTAACCGGTGTGGTCCCTCCTCCCGTCTTTTCACTCTTTCTTCCGCCTTTCCCCTACCGCCGTGTGTCATCCGCTCACCTCTCCTCAATGGTCCCCGTGGCTCTCTTTCCTCCCACCGTCCACTCCTTTCCTGCCGCGTGTCCCGCTCCC
>ML793068.1:265685-296177 GCA_009831015.1 Picea engelmannii
CAAGCCTGCATAATGGAATACATTTCTTTGTCATAAGTGGGATACTTCCGGACTGTGTCGGAAAGTGTCTCACTGTGATATGCCACTGGATGCCCATGTTGAGTAAGGACTGCCCCAATAGCATAGTCAGAGGCATCTGTCTCAATCTTAAATGGTTGTTGAAAGTATGGTAGTGTGAGCACTAGTGCAGAGAAGAGGCGATGTTTCAACTCCCCGAATGCCTTCTGTTGAGATTCAAACCAAAATAATTTTGCTTTAGCTCCTCCCTTGGTGACTTGACTCAAGGGCCAAGTGATATGAGAGAATCCCAACACAAACCTATGGTAGAAATTGGCAAGACCTAAAAAGATACGGAGCTCTGTTAGGGTGGTTGGGGCTGGCCAATCCCGAATGACTTTCATATTTGTTGGATCCACATGCACCCCCCACTCATCAATAATGTATCCCAAATATTGAACCTGGGTTATGCCAAAAGTGCATTTCTCCAAATTAACACACAACTTGTGTTTCTGCAGTGTTTGGAGGACCTGTCGGATATGGTGGAAGTGCTCTTCCCAAGTCTGGCTGAAGATCAGAATGTCATCCAAGTACACCATTAGAAATGAGTTGGTGAATGGACACAGGATGTCATCTATTAGCCTCATGAAGGTTGCAGGGGCATTCGTCAACCCGAAAGGCATGACCAACCATTCAAAAAGTCCCTCCTTGGATTTGAATGCAGTGTTCCACGGATCAGAAGGTTCGATTGGTACCTGGTGATACCTAGACTTCAAGTTGATCTTGCTGAAATATTTTCCCCCCTTGAGTTGGTCGAGAAGGTCATCAATCTGTGGGATTGGGTACCTATTCCGAACAGTGATCTTGTTCAGTGCCCAATAGTCAATGTAGAGTCTCTAAGTCCCATCCTTCTTCTGCACCAATACGATCGGGCTCCCACAGGGCGATGAACTTGGCCCTATGTGACCTTTCTGCAACATCTCATGAATCTGCCTCTTGATTTCATCATTCTCTAAGACAGAGCACCGGTAGATGGGTCCATTGGGCAGCGGTGCACTTGGGGTCAGATCGATGGGGTGCTTGACCTGGCAGTGTAGAGGCACCCTTACAGGGGAGGTGAAGATGTCCTCGTACTCCTCCATGACCTTATCCATCTATTTTTTTCGTGCAGTGGGGCCTTGTCTGGAGGTCATGGCTACAGTCTTCCTCTTTCCCTCAGGGCAGATCATCAGGAAAACAAATTTCCTGGTTTGGGAAATGATCTTACTGCATTGTTTTGCAATAACCAAAGAGATGGTGGTAGGCGGTGCTATCTCCGGTATCTTGTACAACTTATTGCCCAAAGTGATAATAACAGCACGAGGCCTAGACTCATACACAACATGTCACTTCCATAAGTACGGTTGGCCTAATAATACATCAGAAACATCAAGAGGAGAAATGTCACATAATATCTCATCCGTGAAGGGCTTGATGCTGTAGGGAAGGCGACATTGTCGTCTGACGCGGAGGTCACGTCCTTGGTGCAACCACCTGATGGTGTATGGTTGTGGGTGTGTTGTGGTCGGAAAGCCCAACCACTTCACGACCTCTACCGAGATGAGGTTCTTCTGGCTCTCGCTATTGACAATGAACTACAACGAGGAACCCTTTACCCACATCTTGGAATGGAAGAGACGCTCTGCCTCCTCTAGATCTTCTGGTTCCTCCTTCTGGATCTTTGTGGTGGCAACAATGGCATTGGGCTCCGCATCGATAATATGCTTCCCCCTGTCATTCCCCTTGTCAGGTTCTGATTTAGAGTTGGAGCATGCATCTGATTCAGAAGCCTTCAACTCGACTACCAGTGACTGCTTGGCCCAACACTCACTTGTGTTGTGAGTGGAGCTCTTATGGAACTCACACCACTTCCCCGTGTCCTTTTTTTGGCTTCGTAGTGTTGTTCTTTGCTTGTGGATTTGGCGGGTTGTCCTCGGATGCCCCGCCTTGGCTTGGTCCTTTGTTTTTCGGTTTGGGAGTACCTTTCCCGTGCTTCTGATTTGCAGACCCAAAGTCTCGCTTCTTCTGTTTGAACTTCTGCTCAATCTTGGCAACATATCGGTATGCCACACCAAGTGAGGAGATGTTGAGGAACTCCGTTTCCTTCTGAATGTATCTGTGCAGACAACTGTGGTACTTTAACACCAATTTTTTCTCTGAATCTTTGATACCCAACTTTGTGCATAGGGTATGAAACATATTCGTCATCTCATGCACATCTTGGTCCCTTTGCTGCTGCAACGTAGTCCATTGTATGTATTTGTCCTCATAGCTCCCCACGGGATAATATTATTCCTTGATGGCATCTCGGAAATAATTACAGGTGGGTATGGCCGAGAACAAAGAGGGTTCTCCCTCGCCCTCTTGCACCGAGTAGGTTTCCCACCAGGCTTTGACATGAGGGGCGGCTTTGAGGAGTGCGAAAATAATATTTTCTTGATCGGAAAAGTCATGGACCGAGAAATATCCTTCTAACAGATTCAACCATCTATCTACGACATCTGCATCTATTTGGCCATCAAATATGGGAATGTCAAAGTTTACTTGTACCTTAAAAGGAGTGGCACCTCCAGAGTGGCTTCTGGATGTCGATGCACCGCCAGTTGGAATCCGTTGAACAATCTGGGCAAAGTTGTCCATCATCGCGTTCCTTTGTTTCTCGAGGACCTCCTCAAGCAACATTTTGATAGGATCTCCCGCTCCCTCATCTTTCTTTTCTTCCCCCATGGCCGGTCATCGGGGTTTGCGAGGCTGATATTGCAAAGGTTTAACCAGATCGAGCCCCAAATCCTTATACCCCGATCTCGTTGGGGACATGCAAAGAAGGATCGAGAATGAGCAGACTGCTTTGATACCACTGATACGGATTTATGTAGGAACACAATGAAATACATAAATACACATAAACGTAGAGATGCAATGGAAATAAGACTTCATTTCATTAATAACAAATGACTGCAATATGCTTACAGATAGAATGGAAATAAACTAGATAGGGCGCTGGTAGCTTATCTCTGAGAAGAGATGTGGCTGCTACTTGGATCCGTGAGAAGATGATTACAATGAGGCTCTAGAGGCCTTTTTACAATAGACGAGAATGTCAAAAGTCATAGACATCCAAAAACCTAACCCTAGGAGATGAAGCGCCAAAATTCATGTGGGCCCCATTTGGGTAAGTTGATCATTTAGGCCCTCAAAATGTCCCCTGAAGTTAAAACCTGCTAAAAATAGTAAATTGCCAAAATTGCCACAGAACTGTTTTGAGCCAGTTGGAAAAGGTGGGTGGCCACCGATATCCACCTGTATGAGATCACCTTCAATTGTTCTGGTAATTTGTAAATTGGATTTATGGTATTGATTAGTTCTTAATTAACCCTTTTCTTCATGATGTGATAGGTTTGATGGTTAGGTCTTTCGTGCACCCACTATATATTTCTACTAGTTGATTGAGTTGGCTTCATGATATGATTGGTTTGATGTCAGGCCTTATTAAATTATAGTAGATATTATTAAGATGGAACCCAAAGACAATGAAAAGAATACACAAGAATACCAAGACCCAAACAACCCCAACCCACCATAGCCAGCCAACATAAACATATAGATTGATGAGGGGTTGGCCACATTGATGTCTCTTATCCATGAATTAAGGGACATAATAGAACCTACCAAATTTTAGTTGGCCACTTCATTGGACACCATTGTATCATCCATTGCATGTTCTCAAAGGAATTTAAGTACTATTTTTGAAAATAGGTCTAGAATTTTTGAGTTTTATAGGACTAGATTGAATAGAAACCAAGTTAGTGACTTGGGTATTTCAAAACAACAGTTGGTGTATCTTTTTATTGATCCTTGATATGGGCAATAACCACCTATCACCATGAAACACAAATTTATTAAATGGTCCATCCACCCACAAATTATTCAAAATTGGATGGATAGGTGGTTCATGGTGTTTGATAAACCTCCCCGTAATAATAGGGAGGTTCCTTTATATTTTTTGAGAAAATTATGGGCGAAATTTGTTTAGAGTCACAATGTGAACTACTTTAACATTGTTGATTTCTGGGGGGTGGTTCTAGGGTGTGGACAAAGAGCATGCTAGGAATGCTCCCATGTTAGGTATTTTTCGAGGAAAAGGCCTAACCCCCTTGCCCAATTTCCTCTATGGAAGAGGGACAATTACTTGCACATTTTACAACATAGCTATAACAAGACAACACATTCTTCTATAGGATTTTGACCTTTTGAAGTCTGCTTGGGCTTCCAACCATCATCTCCAACCGAGCTCCCAGTCACTTCGGCTTGTCAAGGTAGCTTCCATCAATAGAAGGAACCATTCTCAGCACAACGGTTTCTCCAACAAATTGCACAATGCCACACTGCAATAACAACAACACTTAAAACAACTGAAGAGCATGGAAATAAGTGCCATGATAAAAAAAGTACCAGGGGATCAACTCTGGTTACACTTGGATAATAAGTGCTTCAAATGCCACCATCACAAGATTCTACCAATAATATATGGTCCCTATACCATTCTCGAAAAGATAAGAGAAAATGCTTATAGGATGAATCTGCCACCACAACTCGGAAACCATAATGTTATTAACGTAAATAAATTAAAGTTGTTTGAGCCTCCCCTCTTTGAAGAAACAATCACCATCACTCATCCAGTGGAAAACATTTTGTATTTCCAACTCCCATTGGCCAAAAACACTATGTTGGACACCCATAATCGCTCTACAAGGCATCGGACATATACTTCATATGTGGTAGTTTGCCAAGCATAAACTCCAGCTCATGCAAAGTGGATCACAACTGAAGTATTTCACAACAAATTTCCTCACCTTCTCATGGAAGCCAAGATGCTTCCAGATAAAAACAAGGAGTAATTGGGTCAAGGAGGCCGCCTACTGGAATGCCCACGTGGGGCACACAATTAAGAAGATGTAAATAAATGGTTCCCTCAGTATATAAGGTGAACCGTAACTCAAATAAATTATTCTTATCTTTTTCCATGAAGCTATGTGTCTCATTTGATTTTTATTTTATGAGTTTACATTTCACATTGCAATATCATTTTTGGGGGTTCTCACGGTTAACCAATGTTCCTTTCTTCATGGATGCATCTTGGTTGCTCCATTTTCCATGCTTCCAACTTTGAGAGAGAGCTTATTCTGTTACCTATCTAACCTCTTAGGGAAAAAGTAATTTTCCATCAAGTTTTTGAGGCAGAAAGGAGGGCGCACCAACCTGGGGTTTTCACTCTTGTTGGTTTCTCCTTTTTCGAGATGAAGTAAGTGTGCCCTCCTCTATGGCTACACTGAGCTTCTCCCTTTGATAGTTGAGGCTCACACTTATATAGCCACATCCTCTTGGTTACTCGCAGATCATCCTGCCATTAGATCTCCATTGTTTGGTTACACAAACCAATGGTTCGCCCCTCACGATGTTTTTGTCAAGAAGTCGGACTATGGCTTGTGTGGTCACCTTCTAGAGTAGATCACTTTCTTAGGTAGATCAGGAAGTCTATGTATGTAAGAATAGTCTTTTTTTCTAATGCTATTATAAATAATTGTGTACACATTAATAAAATGGAAACGTGATTCAACCCATCAAGATCAACTGAAGTGAATTACACATAACTGATCAACCATGTCACAGAGCATTTAAGTAACTACACGCCCAACCTATCATGCATGGTTAGGACCTCTAGGACACAACTCTCAAGCCCACGGCTGGAAACTGTTATGAGGAACAAGGAGGTATCTAAAGCCCACTAATACAATCAAGCCGAAAACCAATTAGATCAACAATCAATCTCAATTAACAAGTAGTCATGGTGCAAGAGTAATGTAATTACTGAATCAACCATACATCAAAATTATTCAATGCGCTAGAGAATCTAATTACTCAATCAATCAACATCAACAATATTTAATGGTGCATAGAATCTAATTACTCAATCAATCAACATCAACAATATTTAATGGAGCAGAGAATATAATTCCTAAAACGATCATACATCAACTTCATATTCAAGGCGCAAGAGTAATCATCCAATTTATTTTCATGGTGCAATAGTAAGATACTTACATAACCAATCCTACATCACAATCATCAACTTTGTTATCATGGCACAAGAGTAAGAAAATTACAAAACAATCATACATCGCATTAATTTCATGGCACCAGAGTAATCATCAATTTTGTTTCATGGTGCAATGGTGATCTAATCATAAACCACAATAACTAGAATATCCTTCTTACCTAATCATCCCTTAATCAAGAGGCAACATGATATTCTATCCTACTTAGAGATATTCTAGCTATAATGGAAATATAAACTTAGTGTGTAAAGAGATCTAATTCTAGTCATCAATAATAGCTTCAATTTTCTTCACAAGGTAAAATCATCATGCAATTTTCTTCACGAGGTAAAATCATCATGCAGCTAGGCTAAGCATTTTTATATTATGAAATGAAATTTAATAAATAAAAGGTAACAAGGATACATTACATGTCCAACTTAAGAATCTATAAGAAGATCAAATCTTTTTAAGAAAATGACAAGAACTCAATACAATTTTCATGTCTAATTACAAGGCTAAGAGAATTGACAATAAGCGATTGACAAAATTAAGGCTGCACTATGTTCCTCTTTAAAGAACCCATGATCAAGTGATTAAACACCAATAACCTTCATTACCATTGTACACATCCAATTAGAATATTTTAATAACGTCAACCAAGTTTAAACAATAAGAAGTCCATATACTAACCTATCTATTCTCTTATAAAAACCCAATAAGATCAATCTTCTTAAAACCATTTAAGAGGGTTCGATGCTACAATGCTATATCCGTTAAGAATGGTACGACGATAAGGAATGCTTCCTCTTCAATTTATTAAGGTAGGAGGATAAGGGGGAAAATGAAGGAAAAGGGTGCAAACTAACATCGTTTTCTCACGATGGTAACTCTTCCCTCTTGGGGTCTACACCAAAAGCGTACCCTGTGGTTCTGCACTAAGCACGAAAGTGGCGAATCATTAAAATGGAAAAACAAAAACAGAAAAATCGCACTGGGCGAGGGGCAAATTAGAATTTTCTGAGAGGAACTCGTTAAGAATCGTTGGACGAACTATGAGGCACTTACCACATGGAGAACTCATAACAAAGTTGGATGATCTCGGAGGAAATATCCACAGATGGAAGCATAAATACAAACGGAGGAAAACTTCTAAGGGAAATTCTCCTTATGGGGAGACTCATTAAAAACACAGAAGAGTTCTGAGGCAGTTATCCACCAAAGGAAGCATAAATACAAACGGAGGAAAACTTCTAAGGGAAATTCTCCTTATGGGAAGACTCCTTAAAAACGCAGAAGAATTTTGAGGAAATTATCCACAGAAGGAAACATACATACCATCGAAGGAGAACTTGTAAGGGAAATTCTCTTTATGGGAAGACTCCTTAAAAAAAAAAGGTAGAAGAATTCTGAGGTAATTATCCACAGAAGGAAGCATAAATACAAACGAAGGAGAACTTCTAAAGGAAATTCGTCGTATGGGTCGACTCACTAAAAAGATGTATAAGAATTCTGAGGCAATTATTCACATAAGAAAGCATAAATACCATCGAAGGAGAACTTCTGAGGGCAACACTCCTTGTGTGGAGACTCATTAAAAAACACAGAATAATTTGGAGGAAATTATCCACAGAAGGAAGCATAAATACCATCGAAGGATAACCTTTGAGGGGAACTCACCTTATGGGGAGGCTCATTAAAAATGCAGAAGAAGCATTCGATACTCAAAAAGCTTTGCAATGCCATCAATTCGTAAGGGGAGATCGTAATGGGAGAAGGGAGGATTTTCGTTTGCGCTTACACACCGTGCATGGGCAAATCATGGGCCATTATGCACTTCGTCAATGCTTGAGTTCCAATTTTAACAAAATTTTCAGAATAAGTTTGTCATTGCCATACCTACAGCTAAATCCAATTCTAGATAATGCTACTCTTTAAATGTGAGCTAAGGTCAAGAGCATTTCGATCAAGAATTTTTTATCCCAGTTACAATTATATCCAAGTTTATGATGAGGTTACCCTTCTTTTAGTTACGAATAACACCACGTTGATTTAGACTAAGTTAAATTGTCTAGAAAATGGTTTTAGTGCTTTTGTAGTAGAATCTATTAAATGATGTGGGGATCCTTAATTGTTCTAACAATTGTTTAATGGATTATCGATCTAATTTTTGTAATACATATAATTATTTATGCATTATTATTGTTTTGTTTATACTTGTGACCAAGCACATGTGATGTGTTTAATGAAAAAAATAAAAATAAAAAATATGATGTAAGATCCAAGGTGGAGGGTAAGGAAATATGAAGAGGAAGGTGGAGAGGAGACGATAGTAGGAAAGGGTCAGATAGATGGGAAGTGAGGATTTGTTTACCTAGGGGAGGTTAGATATGAGGGTTGGAGGTGTTGTAGGGGATGAAATATTTGGGAAGGTATATGAGTATGAGTGGAAAATGGTGAGGGAAGTGAAGATGATGAGATATGTGAGACAAGGAGATAGGTGGTGCAGAGGTGGATTTGTGACCCTGAACAAAATTAGGGAATTAGATCAATGTAAAAAGTTTAGAATGAAGTAACTATTCTTACTATGCTAGTGATTTTTGATTGGATAAGCCATCTGAGGATAGTATAGGGACAATTTTCATAAGTTGATTTCAACTAATCGTTAATTTAAATAGAGTGCAAGATGACTTCACTAGGTCCTTAAGTGAAGTAGGGTTCATATACTTAATGAAATATAAGATATTATTATAAATAGAAGGACACTATCCATACCTACCATTGTCATTATAGCTTGTGTAGTTGGGATTGAGTGATAAGTCCCATGCAGATATGCATGAGACAATGTTAATAAAGATTGCCTAATGTTTGAAGGAATGTTTGATGAAGCTTTGTAGGATTTGGAAAATTTTTGCATGCCGAGACATGTTAGACATGACTTAATTTAGATGACACATAGCATTTTAAAAAAAAATCAAAATTAATTATATATAAAATATTTCAAATTCTATCTTACTTAAAATATTTTTTTTATCAACTTTATATATAGGGAGAGAGATACAGTAATTAAGAATAAAAAATTTCTTAATTCATTGATGTGCATTTTCTTTGAAACTTAGTATGGAGTTAACATGTGGCATTTGTGCCTTAAATGAGTTTTTCACAAAGGCCATAAACAGGGAGATGTCAACAATAAATTAAATATTCCAATATCCATTTTATATAAATTAATTTTATATCAATTTTTTATATAGAAATACATTAATTAAAACTAAAAACTTAAAAAAATTATTTCAATGTCATCTTATATATATTAATCCACAGTGAAATCACAATAACATATGAGGGTATTTTGAGAATATTTTGCTCACAAAGAGCAACATGTGGCATAGATGAGACTCTAACGTGAGTGTGGAGGAGAAAACTAAAATATTATAACAAAACCAATACTTTGCATAGCCTCGTGAGCCACTCCAATTGCATTTGTAATCTTCCTATTCTCGAGGAACCTATGAGAAGAAAGACTTGATTCTAGAAGCAATAATTTTAGAAAGTATCTCATAAATCAAATTACACAAAGAAATGAGTCTAAAACCTAAGCTTGTCACTTTTCATGATAAGAACTTAAAAGATGGGTTGAGAGCCCCATTTACCTTCCCCTTCTCTTTGGATTCCTCCACCACTTCCAACAATTTAGATCCCAAGAGATCCAATAACTCGACAAAAAATTCACATTCCATCCATCCCGCCCCAGAATTTTTGAAACAACAAAATCGTTCAAAGTAGCCAACATCTCTGATAAAAGAAATTAAGTCGGTTGGACATGACACACACCAAACTTTTTAACTTTTAATGTTGTAATAAGACTAGCACATCCACTCAAAACTGTGGTTGATGAACGCCGAAAGGCGATGCCAAAGATTCCTCCCACATCACATTCCAGTTGTCCACACATTTCATCATTCCAGTTGCGGGAGGAAGCTTTGGCATCGCCTTTTGGCATTCATCAACCACGGTTTTGAGTGGATGTGCTAGTATATATATATATAGAACTAATACCTAATTCGTGTTTGTTTGCGGAGTTCAGATTCACATTTTCGTGGCTCAAAACTCCTCTCAGGGATAGTTGTTAGTCAAAACCCAACCAAAATCAAAATTCAATTGAAAACTAGAGTCTTCAATGTACTCCTACAATTTCCAAACAAAAATGGTTGCAGCGAGAGGGCCCGATAGATGCCTATACGAAATCCTGTCATCGAGATCACCACACCAGACGACAAAATCCGTGCAACTTATAGAAAGTTGGCGCTGAAACTCCACCCGTCGTTCTCAGTGGCGTTTCGATGGAGGAGGCAATGAGGCAGTTCCCGAAAATCCTAGGTGCCTACGAAGTCTTATCCGATCTCCGCAAACGTTCCTCGTATGATTCTCACCAATCCCAAATACTCCACGCTTCAGCTTTATCATCCTCCATGAAAAAATCCGCTTCCTCGTCCGCCAAGATAAATTTCGCTTCCTCGTCCTCCATGAAAAAACCCGCTTCCAACTGGAAAATGAAACATGACCACAGCCAGAATATGAAATGCGCGGACAACTAGAAAATGAAATGTTCCCACTGCCAGAAAATGAAAATGAAACAAGCGGATAATTGAGGAAAGTCAAAAATGAAACACTAAGAAAATGAAACACGCCTGAAGGTGAGAAAATCGAGATGTGGTAATCCTAAAGGTTAATCATTTAAACGTGGCAATCATATAGTGCTACAGTAATTTCTTAATATGATTAGGTAAATGTTAAAAAGTAAACAGGTTAACTGATGCATTCAAAAATACAAAGAAGTTATGAAGAGTAAATCACATTCATTGATTTGGGAGGACGACTAAGAATATGCCAACATCTTCAATTGTTAGCCATCGAATTAAAATTTTAGATTAAAAGGTGATTAATTGTGTCCATCGTCAATAGGTATACGCCTTTCAGCATAATTAAGTCGGCTCGGGATGAAATACACCCAGCAAGGGTATAGCTTTTATGTATATGTATTTAAAATGGTATTTGTCTTCTCATATCTATTTAATTGGGCGGAGGTATTTTGATGTTGAAGGGCTTTATCCAGTGCTGCAGTAATCTCCCTCTGGATTGCAATCACCTTTATCCAGTGTTGTTGTAATCTCCATGTGGATCATTTTTTTACCGGACCCCTGATCGGTAATGGAGTCAAATATTTCCTCCTCTACTATGCCCGAGCATGGAGATGGGATTGGGTCTCTCGATCCTTTCGATTACAACTTTGAACCGGAAACGCTCGAAGCAGTTAGTGGGGGTAACCACCGTGAAGGGAACATATATAATAATAATGATAACATGCAACAATCTATCAGAAGAAGCCATCACCATGGGTCCATAAACAAACCTAAAGAGAACCCTGTAGTCTACAGAGAGAGCGATGATGTAGTGATGCCTCATGTTGTACAGGTTGAAGTCGACGCTGATATAGTTCAGTGCCTATATCGATTCTACCGAAGCCTTCAGGTTGGGGGGATCTACATGATGAGCGCTAGAGGAATGGTGGGTGATGTGACCATCTCCATGGTTGGTTCAGTGACATAGCTTCGCGGGAAATTTCACATACTCTCTCTCTCTCTCTCGGTCTTAACTCCCACATTGCAATTCTCTATCTATAACTCTGGTTGCCTCTAAAGAGACGGTTGTTTCAGGAATGGTTGAAGGGATTCTTCTAGCAGTGGGTCCGTTTGATATTATTGTTGGATCCTCCATCAATCCTTCGTTGCACAGACCTCGTTTGATCCCTCCCAAATGGCGTGACAATACAGGGTGCCCTGGTCCTCCGGTTTATGTGCCAATTGGGTGCTCACCATCCTTGGATTCTTCTCATTACAATGCATAGCTCAATGCCACTAGTTAACAACTTCATCTTGATGCCCCACACCATTTCCTGTTATTAATATTCATTCTCCTCGTAGCTCGTGATAGTTGGTGCTTCGTGCCAACGTTTGAATTTGATTATATATAGAGAGAGTTGTCGCGTATATTTAATCCTAACATTAATATTTTGAATATTTAGCACAGTGAAAATATATATCGTTATTTTGATGATTGTAAGGAGTGAATTAAAGGCACCTATGAGTTTTTCTTGAATTCAAATAGTTGTTTGATGAATCCAACTATTGGGGCTTCCCTGCCATCATCTTAAAATTGTTTCTGAAATTTGTTTGAAAATTTTTGGTGCATTTTTAAAGCTTTTAAGATTTTTTTTCATGATTTTTTTTCGTTGAGTTATGTGTTTGAATACTGTTAGATTCATAATGAAAAAAATAGCAGAAATATAATGGAAATAATTGAAGTAATCAAGAAACTATGAAGAACAAAGATAAATACTGAAAACAACTAGCTCCCATATGGCCTCGCAAGACCGACCTACCATTCCTCACCGAGTTGGGTATCCCAACTCCCACAAGATAAGTGAGTCAAGTCTAAAATTCTGCAGCGTAATGTTACGCATAAAATAAGAGATCTATAATCATAACATCTAATCAGATGCACATATGTCATATATAAAACAATAAAACCCAATAGTCCACTCCCTGACTCGATTTGGAGTCCAAGGGTTTCATTGATGCCTCTACATCATCGAGGTCCAAAATGTTGCACACTAAGGAGAACTGAGTCAATAGCACCTGTCTATATCAATACAACAAAATAACATGTCATCATATCCATAATGCCTCATAATCATAATCAAATTCCCAATAGTATAATAATTCGGATCACTTGCAAGCAAGTGTCCTCAAAGAATAAGTTCGCTCACTGCACGCAAGAGCGGGATGTCACATACATTTGCTCTTGGTCTAAACCTTGTGCCGAAGTTTGACTATATATAAGTGCCGAAATAATCTATATCACAGTGTCATAAGTATATCTATGAAACAAAAATGGAAATTGTTGGCGCATATCATATCCATCCTCCAATATCACCGAGTGCAGACTATAGTTGTCCCATTAAACCTTGCCATAATATATTGTTCGACACCGTAGTTTTCGAATGCGATGATACAAGATGTAGATTGACTCATGCATGAGATCCCCCTCGTTCGATACCTGCAAGGAATTCATGTCAGTAACATGTGTAGCATCACTAATTTAATGTCTTAAAACAAATATGTGAAAACCATTGTGCATACGCCTCAAATATTGGAGCAAGGCTAGTCGATAGGCCACATGCCCCTTCCTCTCCACAATATCAAAATGTCCCACGAGCCTAGGAGAGAGTTTATCTCTCTTTCTAAAACTGATCAAACTCTTGTGCGGTTTTACCCGCAAGAAGACTCGATCTCCATCTTCGTAACTATGGTCGACACGGTATGCATCAGCATAACTCTTTTGTCGATCCTGCGCTTCTTTCATGATTTGTCTTATTGTTTTCATTTGATATTCCATTTCTTGGATCATTTATGGTCCCACCAGGACCATATCCTCAAGCGGATCATAAATGAGAGGATTACGACATGGTTTCCCTTAAAGGAACTCGAAAGGCGCCATCTTAATGGTGCTTTGGTAACTGCTATCATAAGAAAATTCTACCAGTGGAAATAATTATTCCCAACGCTTTTGTTGGTCCATCACGTACATGCACAACATGTCTTCCAAGGTTTGGTTCATTCGTTTGGTCTTTCGTTAGTATCTGGGTGATACACAACACTAAAGTTAAGTTGGGTTCCCAAGGCCTCTTAGAAACTAGTCCAAAATCGTCTATTAAACACCAATCCTCGATCAGATATAATCCTCTTAGGCACACCATCCATCCTCACAATCTCATTGATGAAAACTCTAGCTATGTCAGGTTCCTGATACGTCATACTCACAGGAATAAAGTGAGCACTGTTCATCAAAGTGCCGACTACCAAAAAAATCAAGTTGTGTCTCCTTGTCGTCAATGGAAATACAACAATGAAATCCATTGAAATAACCTCAGATTTTGATTTCATAATAGCGTGTGGTTGTATTCATCCTGCTGGATGTCTATGCTCAAACTTTACCTATTAACATTCTAGACATCTAGCCACAAATTTGACTATGTTTTCCTTCATTCCTTTCTAGAAGAATAAGGGTTTAAGGTCTTCCCTCATCTTCTTGATTCCCGGGTGAGCCATCTACACTGCTTTTTGAGCCTTGTTTAGGAGTAAAATCCTCAAATTGTCATTCGCTGGTAAGTAAATCCAATTTTTAAACCTCAAATAATCCATCATCATGAAACGTAAATCCTTCAAATCTTTGTACCATCATTGTGTTTTGTCCGATAAAATCCTCAACCTCTTTGTACCAGTCATTGTCGGGTTGTAAAGTTAGAATATTTTCATGTAGATTCATCTAAAGAGGTAACACCGAAAATATGTGTGGTCTTCGACTCAACGCATCAGCCACTCAGTTCATTGTTTATTTTATGTAAGAAATCCTGAAATCGTACTCGCTAAGCGATTCTGACCAATTTTGTTGTCTCGCATTCAGGTCTGTTTGCGTAAAGATGTGTCGTACTCCACAATGGTCCGTATTTAGTTCAAATTTTTGTCCAACAAGGTAGTGTCTCCAAACCTTCAAAGCCTATACAATGGATAACAACTCCAAATCGTGCGTCGCATAGTTCTCCTCATGCCTTCTTAGTTTCCTCGAGATGTAAGTGATCACTTGACCATATTGCATCGAGATTCCGCCTAAGTCTTCCTTGAAAACATTAGTGCATACCAAGAAGTTTGCATCCATGTCAAGGACCTTTAGTATCAGTGTTGTTATCATCATCTCTTTGAACCTCCAAAATTATTCCACATATTTCTTGGTCAAAACAAACTTCTTTTTCTTCTTATGGAATTCCATGATTGGATTTGCTATCTTTCAAAATCCATCGATGAATCGTCGATAGTATCCTGCTAAACCCATGAAGCTACACACTTCCAGGGCATTATTCGATGGAGGCCATTCCATAATAGCCTTGACTTTGATGGATCCACGACGATACCTTCATCGAAGATAACATGCCCTAAGTAGTGAATCTTCGATTGATAAAACGAGCATTTGAACAATTTCTCATACAATTTTTTCTCTTGCAGACAATGTAGTACCAAGGATAAGTGCTCGTCATGCTCCTCCATCGCCCGAGAATAAATACAAATATCGTCAATGAATACTTGGACAAACTTGTCCAAGTACTCGCGGAACACCCCGTTCATCAAACTCATAAATACCCCTCGGGTGTTTGTCAGTCCAAATGGTAAAACATTCAAATAGTAATGAACAAACCTCATATTAAAGGCGATCTTTAGGATTTCATCCTCCTTGATCTCTAACTGGTGACACCCTCATCGTAAATTGATCTTGGAAAACATCGTCGACGCCTTCATCTGATCGAATAAATCATCAATCCTTGGTAATGGATATTGATTCTTGATCGTTGCCTTGTTCAATTGACGGTAGTTGTTGTAGAGTATCCATGACCCATCCTTATTTCCTATGAAAATAAAAAGCACACCCCACGGTCACACACTCAGACATATAAGTCGCAGGTCCAACAACTCCTTCAATTTCATTCTCAACTCCTGTAACTCTGGGGTTGAAATACGATAAGACATTCTCTCTATTGGTTCTATCCCCGGTTTTAGGTCTATCATAAAATCCAATTCCCTCTCCGGAGGCATCCTATGTAAATCCTTCGGGAAGACGTCCGCAAACTCTCTCACCACAGGAAGGTGTTCTAGTCCTTCCACTACTCCCTTCTCGTTTAACGCAAGGATTGCGTAAAGCTTACATCCCTTACACAATCTATTCCATAGCTACAAGGAAGAGATGAACCTTAGGGAAACTCCCTGGTTCCATCCTAAAAGCATGCGTCTTTGTCCCTCATCATCGACCAAGATCAACCATTTCATCTTACAATTGAGTATCACCTCATGTGATTCCAACCAGTCCATACTGATCATGATGTCATAAGATCCTATGATCATGATGTATAGGTTGGCCCTAGTGACAAAATATCCCAGGTTAAGGGTACAGCCCATAACCTTTCCTCCAACCTTTTGTTTGGCTACCGAAGCAATCTCTACAAAGAAAAACTGATCATGTTTGACTTCCTTTACTTTAATCCTTTTTAGCACTGCACCCGAAATGAAACTCTCGGTAGCACCGAGATCTATCAAAATACTAAGGGTATGGTCAGAGACGGTGCCTGACGTCTCAAGCAAAGTCTACTGGTGATCTTCCTAGCAGTTATTCACCACTGCATGAATCTGATGGGCCTTGCCCAGATCTCCCATGATAGTGGGTCTAGCTGATACAAATCCTTTATTCCTCTCCATTGGGCAGTCGCGCTTGTAGTATGTCTCCCCATATGTCCAACACTCTTTCTTCGGTCCAGTACTCCTCGTACCCAAAGTAGAAGCTGATGGCCCACTAGCCTGGAATCCTGGTCTATTCTGTTGAACATGCCTAAACTGTTGTTGATGTAGTCTACACTTTTGTTGATGCTGTGGTCCCTGGTAAGGATTCCGCTGCTGAGGAGTTGATCGCCGAGGTTTAGGGAAATTGTATCCACTCTCAAAGCCATGATATCATGGCATATGTCTCGCTGGTATCTGATGTCGCAGCGCATCGGATGACACCTTCCTTGTTGTCCTCGCTGGAGTCCTACTCTGACCCCCACTAATAAGCTCAAACTCTGCTATGAGGGCCTTCTCGATGACATCATGCAAGGTTTGAGGAATCAAAATACTAACCTTTTCATGTATGCTAATAGTAAGGCTGAATAAGAACCTGTTGACCTTAACTTTCTCAGTATTAATATGCAGAGCATACTGAAGAAACTCCATAAAATGGGCCTCATACTCGGTCTCTGTATGACCGCCCTGTTGTAAGGCATTGAACTCATTGAGTTGACACTCAATGAATTCCTCTGATAGGTACCTCTCTCATAATTGTTCCTCGAACAGTTCCCATGACATGTCTTCGACGATCATGTTCAGTAGTGGGAGGAGCGTCTTCCACCAAAGAAGCGCGCTCCCCTTAAGTTGAAAGACTGCCATGTGGACCTTTATGTTGGACGTATAGTTGCGAAGTGAAAAGAACATCGCCATACTATCCAACCATGCCTCGGTGGCTGCGTCGTCTTGGGCACCAAAGAACACGGGAAATTTGACCTTCTCGAGTTCACATTGAATGCTACTAGTACCAAAGACAGTGCTCGATGGACCCTCAGGGGGTGTCGGCTTCTTGGCCTCATATATGTCCAAATGGCTAATCAGTGCCTGAGACATGCACTGAAAAGACCTCATCATCGCAACGACATCACCCACCGCTATGTGCTCTTTCCTGGAAACTTGTTCATCTCCCTCCAGGTTAGACCCCTCAGGCGTGGATTCCACTGTAGGTGTCATGCCTCCTCCCCTAGAAACCCATCTTCTGCCTCTGTGGCATCCTATAACCATGATGATCTTCATGAATACAAGTGAACTTAATTAGCAACATCATAATCAAAATCATATCAGCGAAAGTCGTAGTGTTCCCAAGTCGTGGTTTGATCCCGCTCTGATACCATATGTGAAGACCCCACAAACGTTACGACTACAAGCGAAGAAGAAAGTGCAATTTGTTTTTGGTTTTTAGGCAAGAAGGCGATGAAGAAAATAGTTGAACCACACCACCTGACCACGAACACATGCCCGCAGAGAAAGTATAAGACAACTATGACTCCATGCACTAGCACAAGAGCAACTAGGTTAAGCATGCCTAAAGCAACAGAGAAAAACGACTACCCACCCGACACACGCCAATAACGCCTACACGCCAATAATGCCTACAAGAGTTTCTGACTATTTATTCCTTTCCAAGCATTGGCATGGTGTCTAACATTTGAAGGTAACTCTGACTGTCTTTCACCAAACGTTGAGGTTCAAAATGCAAGTATTTTTCCAATTTAACACAGGAATTGACACAATCAACATGACATGCATAAATATTTAATGATATCGCAGTGACCCAACATTAATAAATATGATGTATATACACAAATGCAGAGTAACTAACTGAAATAGATGACACTTAATCTACCAGATCGGAGAGTGAATAATGAATTTGTTGGGTAATAAAAAAATCATAAATCGCTGAATTATATCACCAAGAAAACGCGTGGTCTAGAATTGTGTGATCAAAGAAAGTTTAAATCGTTGTCTTGCATCGGTAAGGGCATAAATTTCAGGGTGTCCTAGCCTTAAGGAAAATGAAAGAATGCATATAAAATTTTTGCAAAGATAACTAAATAAAATCGGGCTAAGATCTATTGCTATCCATTAATACCTTATATCACTAAACAATACATCTAATATCTCTATCGAATATATTTTCTTTCAATCAATATTTATTGGTCGCCCTGAAAGTTTTTGTTAATACATTGTTGTCACAATAAATGTATTTCTGAGTTATATGGGATATTGCTAAGAAAAAAAAAGGATCGTTGTGTGATTGAATGCATAAATCGCTATCACCAAGTTAAAAAAAAATGCAGGTGTATAATTCCAGGATGTCAATAAACGCAGGCTATCTAACATTTATAAAAATTTAATTGCAGATAATACAAATGATTGTCCAAAATCGTTGTGTAAACATTCATTTCTAAGGAGAATTTAACACCATAAAATATATAGTAAAAGTCCACTACCACGGGTTTTCTGGCAAGGGTTCCTAAACACGTGGGTGTAAATAATAGGTTCGCAGGTGTTGGGGTCAGAACAAGAATGTAGCCAAACGATGTATCTCTCATTTCTTAAACGCACACTGAAAGGGCAGGTTATACAAAGCGGAAAACACAGACTAGAAAGGGTTGATCTCAGGTTGAATATTTTCTAAACTTCCAATGCTATGGGTCTTAAGTTTATATTTTTGTTGGCTACAAGAGAAGACATTAAATGTGTTGCTAAAAATACTGTCAAAAATAGATAACGCTGCCATCAAATAAAATGCAGATATAAAACCAATCGAAAATGAGGACAAAAATGATAATTAATAATGCTAATAACATGAAATAAAATTTGAATTCTAGAAGGGTAAGATCATAATCTAAAGCATGGAAAGTTCGTTGTGCAATGAGTGGGAAAAATGTTGACTGTAAAATGGTAAAATACAGAGTTAAAAAGGCAGGGGTAATCAATGGTTCGCGGATAGGATTGATAATAATGTCATAATTACTCAACGCAAGAAGACACAAAGATCCTCAATCACACAAGAACAATCGACATGGGTAGATGACTAGGAAAACATCCTTCTCTCATCATCCATGCACATAAAATTAGGGCATTAAGATATATAAGTCTATTAACACCGAAGTGGCGACCATCGATCCGTCTATTGGTTGACTCCTCAGGTGTGGACTGATGATCTAGGGATGAGGATGAACTAAATCACAACTCTTCACAATAAATCAATAAAACCAATAGGAAAATGATAGCATTCAGGGATCCAATGCCAAGGTAATCAAGTCAAGAAGTGAGCTTAAGGCTATGGGGAATTTAAGTTCTCGGTTAAAATGCTAAGTCAAACACTTTCTTTACTCAATTAAAAGTACATAAATGGAAGCGTAAATTCAATAGTAATATACCCTGTAGAATAAATGCATGCGTACCGTAGCCCAAGTCGCCCACTTCGAGTCGTTGTTCTATGCACTTCGTCCCACTCCCGCTCACTAACCAATGTGACTTCACCGGTACCTTTGAGCCAATGCTAGGGATACTCTTCTCCCCACTTATCCCCCCGAGTCGCAAAGAGTCCATGCACATTAATCCAGAGAGCAACTAGCTCTAAGATCACCTCGCAAGGCCGAGCTACCACTCTCACCGAGCTGGGTATCCCAACTGCCACAAGATAAGTATTCAAGTCTAAAATTCTGCAGCGTAACGTTATGCATAAAAGAAGAGATATATAATCATAACATCTAATAATATGCACATATGTCATATATACAACAATTAAACCCAATAGTTCACTCCATGACCCGATCGAGATTCCAAGAGTTTAATCGATGCCCTTGAATCCCCGAGGTCCAAAATCCTGCACACTCGGGAGAACCGAGTCAATAGCACCTGTCTATATCAATACAGAAAAATAACATGTCATCATATCCATAATGCTTCATAATCATAATCAAATTTCCAATAGTATAATAATCTGGATCACATGCAAGCAAGTTTCCTCAAAGAATAAGTTCCTTGAGTGTGCGCAAGAGTGAGATATTACAATAAATAGTTGAAATCTAATTTGAAACTTCTTTCGAGAAAGACACATACACCATCACATGGTTTATAATTTCCTCCTCCTCTCCACACAATACACATCTAATTGGACCAATAAAACCTCTTTTTCACAAATTATCCTATGTTAGAACTCTATCTTCAATCATAACTCTATTTTCAATCAATAGCCAACTAAATAATTTAATTCGCAAGTGAATATTCTAATTCCATACATCAATCAACGAATCCTCTGAAACATCATCAAGATCATCTAAAACTTGTACCTCATAGGCTTGTTTTTCCGAGACTTTCCCACCTTTACCATCCCAAGACCAAACAATTCAATCATTCTCATATGATAAGACAAAACCATAATTCTTAAGTCCCCTCACATAAGTATCCCATTCATCATTTTTCTCTCGAGAAATATAAGTATCTCCACACTTTTCCAGCTAAAAAATTTCAAATTAGTTGTATCCATAGAAGAAACATGTGCAAGGCCCCCGGGGGGGCAACTCAATTGGAAAGTGCCATGAAAATGAAGTTCCATGAGGTTTCGAGTTCAATTCCCCCCGACTTACAATGTGTGTCATGTAAGGGGCATCGTGGGCACACCTGGAGGTTATAGTGGTAGAATTTGGATAAAACGGCCACGTGTAATGCGAGCATGTGCCCAACTAGTTGATGATTCCCCCAGACATTTAAAAAAAAAAAAAACATTTGCAAGAAACTGCAATCTTTTTGCGTGAAGTGTAGATACTAACCATAATAATATATTAGTTCTTGTTTCAACAGAATTAAAATTGAATGCATCCAAACGATGTATCTCTCATTGCTTAAACGCACACTAAAAGGGTGAGTTATACAAAATGGAAAACACAGACTAGAAAGGGTTCAGCTCAGGATGAATATGTTCTAAACTTCCAATGCTACAAGTCTTAAGTTTATGTTTCTGTTGGGTACAAAACAAGCCATTAAATGGGTTGCTGAAAAACAAAAATGATAATTAATAATGCTAACAACGTAAAATAAATTTTGAATTCTAGAAGGGTAAGATCGCAGTCTAAAGCATGGCAAGGTCGTTGTCCAATGAGGGGGAAAAATGTTGACTGTAAAATGGTAAAACGCAAAGTTAAAAAGGAAGGTGTAATCAGCAGTTCACGGATAGGATTGATAATAATGGCAGAATTACTTAATGAAAGAAGGAGAAAACATCTGCAATCATACAAGAACAATCGACACGAGTAAACGACTCGGCAAACATCATTCGCTCATCATCCACACAGAGAAAAGTAGGGCATTAAGATATATAGGTCTATTAACACTGAAGTGACGACCGTTGATAAATCTCTTAGCTGACTGCTCAGGCATGGACTGATGATCTGGGGATGAGGACGAAGTAAAGCACAACTCTTCACAATAAATCAATAAAACCAATAGTATAGTCATAGAATTTAGGGATCCAATGCCAAGGGAATCAAGTCAAGAAGTGAGCTTAAGGCTATGGGGAATTTAAGTTCTCGGTTAAAATGCTAACTCGAACACTTTCTTTACTCAATTAAAAGTATAGAAATGAAAGCATAAATTCAATAGTAATCTATCGTGTAGAATAAATTCATGCGTACCATAGCCCAAGTCCCCCACTTCAAGTCATTGTTTTGTGCGCTCCGTCCCACTCCCGCTCGCTAACTCATGTGACTTCACTCGTACCTACGAGCCAATGCTAAGGGTACTCTTCTCCTCCCTTAGCCCCCCGAGCCGCAAAGGGCCCACACGCATTAATCTAGAGAACAACTAGCTATGAGCTCACCTCGCAAGGCCGAGCTACCACTCCTCACCGAGATGGGTATCCCAACTACCACAAGATAAATAGTCAAGTCTAAAATTCTGTAGCATAACGTTACGCATAAAAGAAGAGATATATAATCATAACATATAATCATATGCACATATGTCATATATACAAAAATAAAACCCAATAGTCCACTCCCTGACTCGATCTATATTCCAAGGGTTTAATCGATACCTTTGCATCTCCGAGGTCCAAAATCCTTCACACTGAGGAGAATAAAGTCAATAGCACCTGTCTATATCAATAAAACAAAATAGCATGTTATCATATCCATAATGCCTCGTAATCATAATCAAATTCCCAATATTATAATAATCTGGATCACATGCAAGCAAGTTTCATCAAAGAATAAGTTCCCTCAGTGCACGGAAGAGCGAGATGTTACAATAAATAGTTGAAATATAATTCAAAACTTCTTTCGAGAAAGAGACATACACCATCACATGATTTATCATTTCCTCCTCCTCTCCACACAATACACATCTACTTGGACAAATAAAACCTTTTTTTCACAAATTATCCTAGTTTAGATCTCTATCTTCAATTAGAACTCTATTTTCAATCAATAGCCAACTAAATAATTTATTTCGCAAGTGAATATTCCACTTCCGTACATCAATCAACCAATCCTCTGAAACATCATCAAGATAAAATAAAGCTAGTAACTCATAGGCTTGTTTTTCCGAGACTTTCCCACATTTACCATCCCAAGACCAAACAATTCAATCATTCTCATATCATAACACAAAACCAGAATGCTTAAGTCCGCTCACATAGGTCTCCCATTCATATTTTGCTCTCGAGAAAGATAAGTATCTCCACACTTTTCCAACTAAAAACTTTCAAATTAGTTGTATCAATAGAAACAACATGTGCCAAAAATTGCAATCCTTTTGCATGAAGTGTAGCTACTAACCATAAGAATATATCACTTCTGGTTTCAACAAAATTAAAATTGACTAACCATATTCCCATTAGAGCACTGTACCACTTATAGATATCCATCAAATTCAAAAGAATATTGTGACTTCAAGCCAAGTAATAAAGAAAAAAAGGTTTTCCTAAGATGGTGGCTTCAAGGACATGAAAATAAAACCAACAATTTAAGGACATGAAAAACAAATCCAACAATTCAACATACTACGATGCCTAGAATACCCATATGAACTCTACTTTTTTTCTTGGGAAAATATCTATTAAATTCATGAATTTATTTCCGATATAAACAATATTCCCAATGTTTCTCTACTTGAATCCATATGAAATATGTAACTAAAACACCATTGGGCAGGTAGAAAATAGGATCAATAAATATACCAAGTGTTTTGTATGTCAAATTGAAAACTCAAACCATTCATTTCATCATGACCTCCATAATATTAACAAGAAAAGACTCAAACCATTAACCATTTATAGGCTTGCACCCATTGTGTCTTACCCCATATCATATCATATTCATGTATCAACTTGTGAGTGAGAGATCAACGGAATCCCCCAAGTTTTCCATGGGCGTTATTGTACTGGTGTAGGTGTGGTAACCTCATGTGGAATTAGATAGACATTATTGTATTGCCGTAGGTGTGGTAACCTCATGTGGAATCATATAGATATTATTGTACTAGTGTAGGTGTTGTAACCTCATGTGGAATCACATATATTTGGCAATATTTTCCCTCTAGCCATACTCACAACTATATAATAATTGCATTAGTTAAGCCCTAAAATGATCCAAATGCATCCCTTAGTGTAGAGGGTAGAAAATGCAATGTAGAAATCACCTTCTCGCATGCCTAAGTATTATGATACATAACCTTAGGAAAGCAAGGAAACCCTAGAGGAATTTTATTAAGTGGAGTCATGCCCTTGTTTATATTCGATTAGGTATATATGTATATAGTTATATTCACTTAGGTAATCAAGCTACATTCCTTGAGAATAGGAATGAGTTAGAGTCTTTCATTTCAATTATCAAGGATATGGTAAATGTTAAGGGTGCAAAGAAAAGTAGTGTTAAATCACATCATAGTATCAATGGAATCATACTATAATGGAATCATTTTATAATGAACCTAAGGAAAAAAAAATTATGGGTAAATATGGGGTACATTGCAATACACAAGTACTTCCTATGGTATCCATATGCCTCTACATTGTATGGAGGTGGGAAATACATCAAGCTGCTGACATATCTCCATAGAAAAAGCCTTCTTCCAACGTAAAAAAAAATACTCCGCAAAGAGTCCATGCACATTAATCTAGAGAACAACTAGCTCTAACCTCGCCTCGCAAGGCCGAGCTACCACTCCTCACCAAGTTGGGTATCCCAAGTGGCACAAGATAAGCAGTCAAGTCTAAAATTCTGCAGCGTAACGTTATGCATCAAAGAAGAGATATATAATCATAACATGTAATAATATGCACATATGTCATATATACCCCAATTACACCCAATAGTCCACTCCGTGACCTTATCAATATTCCAAGGGTTTAATCGATGCCCTTGAATCCCCGAGGTCCAAAATCTTGCACACTCAGGAGAACCGAGTCAATGGCACCTATCTATATCAATACAACAAAATAACATGTCATCATATCCATAATGCTTCATAATCATAATCAAATTCCCAATAGTATAATAATTTGGATCACATGCCAGCAAGTGTCCTCAAAGAAAAAGTTCCCTGAGTGTGCCCAAGAGTGAGATATTACAATAAATAGTTGAAATATAATTCGAAACTTCTTTCGAGAAAGAGACATACACCATCACATGATTTATCATTCCCTCCTCCTCTCCACACAATACACATCTACTTGGACCAATAAAACCTCTTTTTCACAAATTATCCCAGGTTAGAACTCTATCTTCATTCATAGCTCTATTTTCAATCAATAGCCAACTAAATAATTTATTTCGCAAGCGCATCTTCCAATTCCATACATCAATCAACCAATCCTCAGAAACATCATCAATATCATCTAAAACTTGTACCTCATAGGCTTTTTTTTCCGATACTTTCCCACCTTTAGCATCCCAAGACCAAACAATTCAAGCATTCTCATATGATAAGACAAAACCATAATGCTTAAGTCCCCTCACATAAGTATCCCATTCATCGTTTTTCTCTCAAGAAATATAAGTATCTCCACAATTTTCCAGCTAAAAATTTTCAAATTAGTTGTATCCATAGAAAAAACATGTGCAAGAGACTGCAATCCTTTTGCGTGAAGTGTAGCTAGTAACCATAAGAATATATTACTTCTTGTTTCAACAGAATTAAAATTGAGTGCAGCCAAACGATGTATCTCTCATTTCTTAAATGCACACTAAATGGGCAGGTTATACAAAGTGGAAAACACAGACTAGAAAGGGTTCATCTCAGGATGAATATGTTCTAAACTTCCAATGCTACAAGTCTTAAGTTTATGTGTCTATTGGGTACAAAAAAAGCCATTAAATGGGTTGTTGAAAATACTGTCAAAAACTGATAACGCTGCCATCAAATAAAATGTAGATACAAAACCAATTGAAAATGATGACAAAAATGATCATTAATAATGCTAACAACGTAAAATAAATTTTGAATTCTAGAAGGGTAAGATTGCAGTCTAAAGCATGGCAAGGCCATTGTCCAATGAGGGGGGGAAATGTTGACTGTAAAATGGTAAAATGCAGAGTTAAAAAGGAAGGTGTAATCAGCGGTTCACGGATAAGATTGATAATACTGGCAGAATTACTCAATGAAAGAAGGCGCAAAGATCTGCAATCATACAAGAACAATCGACACAAGTAAACGACTGTGAAAACATCATTCGCTCATCATCCACACAGAGAAAAGTAGGGCATTAAGATATATAGGTCTATTAACACTGAAGTGACGATAATCGATAAATCTCTTGGTTGACTACTCAGGCATGGACTGATGATCTGGGGATGACGACGAAGTAAAGCACAACTCTTCACAGTAAATCAATAAAACCAATAGTATAGTCATAGAATTCAGGGATCCAATAACAAGGGAATCAAGTCAAGAAACGAGCTTAAGGCTATGGGGAATTTAAGTTCTCGGTTAAAATGCTAAGTCGAACACTTTCTTTACTCAATCAAAAGTATAGAAATGAAAGCGTAAAGTCAATAGTAATCTACCATGTAGAATAAATTCATGCGTACCATAGCCCGAGTCCCCCACTTCGAGTTGTTGTTCTTTGCGCTCCATCTCGCTCCCGCTCACCGAACGATGTGACTTCACCGGTACCTACGAGCCAATGATAAGGGTACTCTTCTCCTCCCTTAGCCCCTCGAGCTGCAAAGGATCCACACACATTAATCCAGAGAACAAATAGCTCCGATCTCTCCTCGCAAGGCCGAGCTACCACTCCTCACCGAGCTGGGTATCCCAACTACCACAAGATAAATAGTCAAGTCTAAAATTCTGCAGCATAACGTTACGCATAAAAGAGGAGATATATAATCATAACATATAATCATATGCACATATGTCATATATACAATAATAAAACCCAATGTTCCACTCCCTTACTCGATCTGTATTCCAAGGGTTTAATCGATACCTTTGCATCCCGGAGGTCCAAAATCCTGCACAATGAGGAGAACCAAGTCAATAGCACCTGTCTATATCAATACAACAAAATAGCATGTTATCATATCCATAATGCCTCATAATCATAATGAAATTCCCAATATTATAATAATCTAGATCACATGCAAGAAAGTGTCCTCAAAGAATAAGTTCCCTCAGTGCACGGAAGAGAGAGCTGTTACAATAAATAGTTGAAATATAATTCAAAACTTCTTTCGAGAAAGAGACATACACCATCACAATGATTTATCATTTCCTCCTCCTCTCCACACAATACACATCTACTTGGACAAATAAAACCTTTTTTTCATAAACTATCCCAATTTAGATCTCTATCTTCAATTAGAACTCTATTTTCAATCAATAGCCAACTAAATAATTTATTTTGTAGGAGATAATTCCACTTCGATACATCAATCAACCAATCCTCTCAAACATCATCAAGATAATCTAAAGCTAGTACCTCATAGGCTTGTTTTTCCGAGACTTTCCCACATTTACCATCCCAAGACCAAACAATTCAATCATTGTCATATGATAATACAAAACCAGAATGCTCAAGTCCCCTCACATAAGTCTCCCATTCATATTTTTCTCTCGAGAAAGATATGTATCTCCACACTTTTCCAACTAAAAACTTTCAAATTAGTTGTATCCATAGAAACAACATGTTCTAGAAATTGCAATCCTTTTGCATGAAGTGTAGCTACTAACCATAAGAATATATCACTTCTAGTTTCAACAAAATTAAAATTGACTAACCATATTCCCATTAAAGCATTGTACCATTTATAGCTATCCATCAAATTCAAAAGAATATTGTGACTTCAAACCAAGTAATAAAGAAAAAATGATTTTCCTAAGATGGTGGCTTCAAGGACATGAAAATAAAACCAACAATTTAAGGACATGAAAAACAAATCCAATAATTCAACATACTACGATGCCTAGAATACCCATATGAACTCTACTTTTGTTTCTTGGGAAAATATCTATTAAATTCACCGATTTATTTCCCATAGAAACAAGATTCCCAATGTTTCTCTACTTGAATCCATATGAAATATGTAACTAAAACACCATTGGGGAGGTAGAAAATAGGATCAATAAAGATACCAAGTGTTTTGTATGTCAAATTGAAAACTCAAACCATTCCTTTCATCGTGACCTCCATAATATTAACAAGAAAAGACTCAAACCATTAACCATTTATAGGCTTGCACCCATTGTGTTTTACCCCATATCATATCATATTCATGTATCAACTTGCGAGTGAGAGATCAACGGAATCCCCCAAGTTTGCCATGGACATTATTGTAATGGTGTAGGTGTGGTAACCTCATGTGGAATTAGATAGACTTTATTGTACTGGCGTAGGTGTGGTAACCTCATGTAGAATCATATAGATATTATTGTACTAGTGTATGTGTGGCAACGTCATGTGGAATCACATATATTTGGTAATATTTTCCCTCTAGCCATACTCATAACTATATAATCATTGCATTAGTTTAGGCCTAAAATGATTCAAATGCATCTCTTAGTGTGAAGGGTACAAAATGCAATGTAGAAATCACCTTCTCGCATGCCTAAGTATTATGATACACAACCTTAGGAAAGCAAGGAAACCCTAGAGGAATTTTATTAAGTGGAGTCATGCCCTTGTTTATATTCGCTTAGGTATATATGTATATAGTTATATTCACTTAGTTAATCAAGCTACGTTCCTTTTGAGAATAGGAATGAGTTAGAGTCTTTCATTTCAATTATCAAGGATATGGTAAATGTTAAGGGTGCAAAGAAAAGTAGTGTTAAATCACATCATAGTATCATTAAGAAATGTTACTGAAGTAATGGAATCATTTTATAATGACCCTAGGGAAAACAAATTATGGGTAAATATGGGGTAGATTACAATACGCAAGTACTTCCTATGCTAGCCATATGCCTCTACATTGTATGGAGGTGGGAAATACATCGAGCTGCTGACATATGTCCATAGAAAAAGCCTTCTTGCAACGTAAAAAAAAATCCTTTATAAAAAAATATTTTTGGCTATGTAATTTTCCATGTGTCTTTGTGGAGAGAGGAGATGTTGAAAATATAGTTGCATTGAATGCAGACATATGTCCATAGAAAAATCCTCTATGGAACTTGCGAAAAATTCCTTGTAAAAAAATAATTTGCCGTGGATATTTAAAAACAAATATACATCGCACAGCTCCAATTGCTTCAAGGAAAAATGAAAGTCTTGTATTTACTACAATTATGTTTCCACACAAATGAATCACCTTTGAAATATTCCCAATCATAAATAGAAACCATTCGCCAACACATGGAACAACTACACATTTTCTCTCGAGTAGTTATAAATCAATTCTCTCCTAGTAAATGTGAGCAAATAAACCTACCATGAATGAACTATCCATCATGGAAACCAGATGCCATGCCACAATCCATTCTATAAAATTATTGCAAGTGCCAATATGCCAAAGAACCACAATGTAGGGATATGAGACAATTGGTATTAGTTTTCTAGACAATTTGTTGCAATAATACTGTTGTAGGGATATGAGACAATTGGTATTAGTTTTCTAGACAATTTGTTGCAATAATACTGTTGTTAGACCAACAACCACAAGAATTAATCTCCAAACAAATTACAAGAGTTAGGATCCACGAGAGGGGGTTAACCCATGACGCAAAACCCGTGGGAAGCGTTGAAACCAATGTCCAACAATATCCCCCACCGTTCGTTGGGAAAATTTCAAACTCGAGAATTGTAGGTCTAATACCATTTGTTGGACTATGATTGTTGTTAGAACAAAACCTGCAAGAATTAATCTCTACCACTCTTGTGAGAGTGAAGATCCGTGAGAGGGGTTTAACCCATGTCACAAAAATCACAGGAAGCACTGAACCCAATGTCCAACACAATTGGTGTTAGGTTTCTACATAGGAATTGAAAATAGACCAAATGTTCACTTTTCGAGGTAAAAACATGTACAAGGAACCAAAGGTATTTCAATCTCAATGGACTTCCTCAGTGGACTTCCAACAACCCAAAAGAAACATGATGCAATCTCAGTAGTGGTATGTCACTTCAGAAAAATGACACTTTTATCCCATGCACAAAGACTACTACAAAAACGCAAACATCGGAACTCTACTTCTGACATGTCTCACCCCATTTTGGCCTCCCAAGCACTATCATATAATACAGAGATTATCGCTTCCTCAACACATTTTGGAAGATAATATGGGCACTATTGGGGCATCACGTCAAGTTTTCTACTACATTCCATCCTCAAACAGATGACCAAACAAAGGTTGTCAAAAGAGTCTTGGTTCATGCTCTCCGAACTCAGTTTGGGTGCAACAAACAATGGGAGAATTACTTGCACAATCTACAACATAGCTACAACAAGGAAACAGATTATTCTTTAGGATTTTCACCTTTTGAAGTTTGTTTGGGCTTCCAAACAACATCTCCAACCGATATCCCACTCACTTGGGCTCGTCAAGGTACCTTCCATCAATAGAAGGAACAATTCTCAGCACAACCGTTTCTCCAACAAATTGCACAATGCCACACTGCAGTAACAACAACACTTAAAGCAGCTCAA